>CM035808.1:6596132-6838632 GCA_020466095.1 Chlorops oryzae | reverse complement strand
GATTCATTTTGTATGTGCTCAAGTCATCGGGTCAGCTTGGTGTCGAAAAGTCGCAGATTTCCATCCTTTAATGAAAATTGAAAGAAAATTTTTTTTTTTTTTAGTTTTTGCTTTTTTAACGAACGAATGATTTTCGCTGTTGACCAACCTAATTACAATAAACTTTGGATTTCGTTGTCCTTATCGCGAATTTATCCACCATGTCGAACAATAGGAATTCACAATCAAAAAAGGAGCAGCCAAGGAAAAATACCCGCAGGGCTCGAACCAAATGCAAATAACGTTTTCGAACGTCTCACAAAATTTGATTGGAATCTATTGTTGCTCGAATTCGATCGGCTTTGATCCACACGCTAAGCCAATGTGACTGACTGACTGACTGACTGGATGGCTGTCTGCGAAGTCAATTGCAACAGAACGTTGCCGCGACAAAAAATCAACCTGCACTACACGCCCAAAAGATTCGTTTGCTCGTCCAGACTCGTCGGACTCGAGGCTCTGTTGGCGCGTAAATATCACAAAAAAAAAAAAAAAAACGACCGAGTCGCCAAGGCGGCTTAGGCGGGTTCGCAGCTCACATCTATTCGCGTATTTACGTGCATATTTCCCCATATCGAGATTAAGTACGCGCGATAAATTTTGTATAAATCTTAACAATAAGTCGCCCGGGGACAATTTTTTTATTTTTCATTTTTCATTTTTATTTTTTATTATTTTTTATTATCGTTATCGAGCAATTGTCCGTCTCGAGTGCCCTCCTATTTTGTCTGTTTTTGTCTTCTTTAGCGTCGTTTAAGCTGACGGTTATCGAAGTCAGCTGAAAGTCAACGAGAGTTGTTGGAAGAATTGACGAAGTTCAGGCATTTTTGCATTGTCGTTGGCCTTATGTTTCGAGAAGAGGATTCACAGGGAAGGGATTATGGATTAAAGGTTCGTTTTTTGGAATTTTAGTTTGTCATGAATTGCTTAAATCGGGTAACTTATATCAAAAGAGGAGATTATGGGACATTGCGTTGTGTTCTTTTATATATATATAGGTACTTGCCTGGTGGACCCAACTCGTTGACACTTAGTTCCTATTCAGCGTACTAATTTCATCTCTGATGTGGGTATTGATATTACCGAAACCTTTCTTCAAGATTCGGAGGACATCCGCCCCTCATCATGAATAGGTAACGTAATGATAGTAATGCTTCCTATATGATATAAATCAAATAATTTTTTCCTTTGTGATAATAGTTATTATTAATTGCCATATAATCGTTACATGTAATAAGCTCGAGATTATCTCAGGATAATGAAAAATCTAAATTAATTTAAAATTCCGAAAAAATTATTCCGACAATATTTAGATTATTTTAATAATTTTTTATTTGAAACTTGTTTAAATCAAAAGAATTTAAACAGGGGTGTCGCGGATTCCGATAGTTGTCGGAATCGGAATAAAAAACGATCGAAATTTAATACAGAATTTACAAATATTGTTGTTTTTGGTTTTGAATCGGAACTATTATCGGTTCTCAAATGCACAGAACCCTTTTTTATCCGGCTGTCTATGAAATATATATGAAAATTCAGTCGACTAAAATTCCGATTCCGACAGCTATCGGATTCTGTGACACCCCTGAAAGTCTTTTAAAATATTATCCAAAAATAAACCCGATTCAATTTTGATTAAAATTGGACTTAAATAAATAACCGATCTATTTAAAAAATAATCAAGATTCAATTAAGATTTTTTGACTAATTTTTGATTTAATTTTGATTTCAATCCAAAAAGCAAAACTATATAAACAGAATTAAAAATAAAATTCAGATTAAATTTAGATAATTTTATCTTTTTTAAATTAAATTTAATTAAAAAAATTTAATTAAATTAAATTAAATTTAAATTTAAAAAATTTGAAAAATTTTGAATTAATTTATTATATAATTAAAATAATTAAAATATAATTTTGATTAAATTTTAATTATAACATTATTAAATTTTTATTAAATAAATTATTTCAAATAAATAATTAAAAAAGTTCAAAAATAAAAGATTCATTAATTATTTGAAATAATTTTTGATTTTTTATTAAATCATAAATTAAATTTATTATTAAAAATTTGAAATAAATATTCAATAAATAATAATGAATTAATTTATAAATTAAATTATTTTAAAAATTTAAATTTTATTAAATATAAATTAATTTTAATTTTTTTATCATAATATATAAAATTAGCTTAATCATAGAATTTTTGATTAGCATTTCTTAATTACTACAATCGAATAATTTCAAAAAATATTATCCGATGCATTAACTAAAATCTCAATAATAAAAAAATCTAATTAAATATGTCCAAAATATAAAAAAAAGATTCATTTGCAAATAAATTCTTCAATGAATTTTTAAATATGTATTTTTTTTCATTTATTAAACTTATCGACTCGAAAGGAAGTCAAAATATTTTCAGAGCATTAACGAAAAAAGCTTCAATCTCTTGATCAGCCATTTAGAGCAATGTCTTTTGCCTCCTTGAGATTGGCCCAAATTCAAAGACATTTCCATTATCGATGTCGATCGAACTGTTTGCTAAGAGAATGCAAACAAATGACATTTCCAATATCGATGATGGACAGAGTAAATATTTTAAAACATTTTCGAAAAAAAAAAAAATAAATAAATAAATAAAAAAGAAAAGCATTAAGACATCTTGTCTTGTAAGGCAGGCCAGAGCATATATATTTTATATATATATACATATTAATGGACACGAGGCGGATGTGTCATGAATCGAAATTGCGCCAATCTGACTTTTCACACGCACAGGCCCGATCTCCTCTCTCCCCTGTTGACTGTTGTAAATGCGGCAGATCATATCACAAAAGGCGCACACCGTTCCTCCATCGATCCAGACATGCAAGTTTAAAATCAATTGACATTTTTTTCTCCTTTCGCTTGGGGGAAAATATTCAAAAAAAAAAAAAAAAAAAAAAAAAGGATTACACCACTTAGAATTGCACTTAACGCGGGTGTGAAACGAACGCCAGAGCGTCTGCGATGTGGGCATATTGTGCTATTAAGGCAGCATAGGTATGCTGGTGAGAACGCTGCAGTCTTCAGCCTGCGGCTCTCTACGAGTATTTATAACTTGAAGAACAATAAATTTTGCGATTTTGCAAGCGACGATTGTGTCCATCGAGGAGTGTGAAAATGCCGCGACTCTTGCTGGAAGATCCGTGGTATCCTTCGGCTTCTACGAAGTGTCGAGTTATAATGATGCAGTCATAACGCGGCTGGAGACGATTTTATTTTTCGCCGGCGACAGCTGAACAAACGCGAATGACAATAAAAAATAATTTAGTGCATTGGAAGAGAAAACAAAACAAAAAAAAAAAAAAAGGGTCCAAAACATTTCGATTTGGCGATCTGAATCTTTGTATGGCTTTGATGCTTTGAAGCCAACACAATGTGGAAGTGTCTGACATCGAAGGGGCTTTCAAACATACATAAACACATACATACATACATACATACATACATACATATGTGTAAGTGTATGAGACGAAATGAATTTCTAATTTAAATTAGAACACATCCGCCAGAAATCGAAACGTTTTTCTGATCCACATCGGATTGGCTTTTGCGGCTCTGGTGTGTGTTCTGCGTTAAGTATTAATTTTTCTATCAAAGTGTCAAAATGAAAGACATTTTTTTAACAAAAACAACAAAAACAAAAACTCTCGATGCTTTACGGAAACCAGTCAAACAAACGAAAATCTAATTCCAGCGATTTGCTCACACGAAATGAGCAGCACGATCATCAGCGGAACAACAGCCAGGGCCGGCCCCGCGAGCGGTGTGGTGACTTTGCAGCGTGATTTTTTTGTGTTTTTTTTTTTTTTGCTTTGCTTTGCTTTTTATGAAATGACGCCTAAATCTGCTGGTTGGAACTGCTCTTCAGCTGGAGACGGCAACCTGCTGTGCGAATGTGCTTTTTTCGTACTTCTTCTTCCTTCCATTCGATCCAATTCGTTTTTTTTTTCGGTCCAATCGAATTTTTTTTTTTTTTTTTTTTTTTGACTTTTCGTTTTGATATTAAGAAAATTCAGTTCGAAAATTCATCTCGACAATTCCAATTGTGGCCATCTGTTTCGAATCAATCGCACTTGCTGATGGCTTTGCTCACATTAATGATTATCATCGTGCGCTGCTCACTTGCTTCAGCAGCGAAATTTGCTCGTTTTTTTTTCCCAAAGTTCGAACATTTTCTAAACGTTTCAATATTGAAGCATTTTTTTTCTTCTCTAATTTCTTTTTTTTCTCTAATTTCTTTTTGGTTGAGGTTTTCAACTTTGTTGTGAGGATTTTTGGTTTTTTTTTTTTTTTTGAAAATAATTTTTATTCTTATTTAAATTGAAATTTTCGTGGATTGGATTTTTGGTGGCGAAATTGCCATCGCTCAGCCATCAATGCTTTTCGTCATTAATTTTAATTTATTTTTTGTTGATACTTTCGGTGAGCTTTTGTGTGGTTTAATCCTTTCGAATTTGGAAATTGAGATTTTTCTAATGACGCCTGCATGACGTTGGCATGGCATTAGGGAATTTGGTTCTTTTTTTTTGTTATTTTTTTTTTGTTTACCCTTCGTTTTGCAACTTTGTTGAATAAACAATCATGAATCTTAAGGAAAATAATTGAAAGAGTCATTAACATTAAAATTAATTAAGTTCAAATTGTAGATACCTGAAGTTATTTCAACTTATTTAAGTTTCATCGAAAGCTAGAAAACATGAAAAGCCGTCGTTCATTCCATTTTGATTTGTTAGACATGAGCCAATATTGGTAATTGCAGAGAGATCGAAATAGATTGGTGTGGTGGGAAACTATTAAGGCACCTATTGAAAGAAATAACTATAGCCGGAGTGAGAAAAAAATTAGGGCAAATTATAAACAAACAGAACAATTTTTCCTTCTTAATATTGATGTAGAACTATTGAAAGAAAACCTCTCATGTTTCTGACAATGACAGTCAGGAAACTAGTGTTAAAAGGAAAATTACCATCTCAATAATAGTCCTTCATTTAGTCATCCTTTTACTCATATACAAACTCTTTCAACTTATCTGCATTGACGAGGAAATATCAATATTTACGGGCTTCGGAAGTGGAACACCCAGGCCCGTACGCAGAGGGAGGGTTTTGGGGGAAGCAAGCTTCTGAGCAGTATATCGTGTGGTTGTCATCATATAGAACTATAGCTTCAACTTCGGCATGTTTTGGTGAAAAAATTCAACTGTGGTGAACCACGCCATAGCTCTCACTATAGAGCTGAGGATTATTTTCGAATTGGCATCTACATCCCATACCTAGATCTATTTGTCACACAATTGCAGGATCGTTTCTTCAACCCCAGACATATTTTGTCTAACTTTGTTTGGTTGTTTCCAAAAAAGTTAAAAATTTTGATAGACTTTCTTGTGCCGAATTTGTTCAAAAATACGAATCTGTTTTGCATGATCAATTTCCAGACACATGGATAAGTCAGGTTGAAAATGTAATCGAAAATGTAAGTATTCAAAATTCGTTAGAGGCTCTTGACATTTGTAGGCCGGAAACTTTTCCAAATCTTAATATTATACTCCGGATCATGGCCGTTTTGCCTGTTACCACGTCAGGAAACGAACGGTCATTTTCTACTCTGCGACGCTTGAAAACGTACTTGAGGTCAACAATAAATGAAGATCGTACGGTAAACCCTGCGTAAGGGCCTGGGAACACCGAATGCTTTTCATGCTCCTTGGGAACACATATTAATTTGGCTTACTGGTATAAAACCCCTAAAAAACTAAAGCACCTCGCCGAATTTGGAAGTGTAAATAAACTTGAAGTTCCTTTTTTTTATATAATTAGGCATTAAGATAAGAATTGTGCTATTTTCAGCTATGTGCATTGGACCGCTGCTCCTTCTTTATGTTATCCTCTCAATAAACACAGCAAAAAAGTTCTTCAAAAGTATCAAGAAATCGAACAAGAGGTCCTTCAACGTTTGTCAGAAGATAAAAGGAGATCTGAAGCATGGAAAGCCCCGAAACATTGCACGACGTGCCAGGTCATATTTAATGCTCTAATTCTTCTTCTACTCCGATCAGCGTTGCCATGTCTTAATTTTCAAAAGTAGGAGATTTCATTTTCAAAGTTAGTAGATCTTCTACTTTACAATAATCCAAAATTAGGAGATCTACAACCTTTTTTTTTAAATTTATTTAAACATTGAAATAAAAAATTTTCAACTTTAAATATACATATTAATAGTGGTATTCAAGCAACAGTGCAAATCGCAGTGTGCAATATTTCACTGCTTTTTTTGTACGCATTTTGACAAGTGCAAATATTGCACACTGCGTTTGCACTGTTGCTTGAATACCACTAATGTATTTTTAGACGTTGATATATTGATGTATATGTTGACGATTTTTTTTTATGTACATATAGGTATGTTGGGCTATGTTATACAATCAATTATACATAATGATGCCATATTTTTTTCATGGCAAAAAAGGGTTTTCCTGAGAAACGTAATGATTTTGCGGGATTTTGAGGAAAGAAAGAAAGGATAAAAAAAGGATCTCTATTTCAGTGTTTTATTTAGAAAAATAGTCGACGAATTTTATCCAATAGACATATTTAAATATTCGTTAACAATAACGTCGTCGTCGTCGTTAACGACGTCACTGTCGTTGTCAAGATTCGCTTTTTGAGTACCATATTTTTCTTTCTTGGCGATTTGACGCAGTAGCTCTGGTTTGGATTGTATATAGTATAATAATACCTAATATAATAATAATAATATAATATTTTTATTTATGTTTATACTATCGATAGTATCGATGTTTTTTAGACTATCGACGAGTACTAATGAGGTCTTTTACACTAGTCAATTGTTGACCACCAATTCTTATTTTAATAATTAAAATTCTACGAAATTATATACTGGAATGGGTATAATGTAGAACTAGTTCTGGTGAAGTTTGAACTAGAAAAACGCCACAGTTTTCCACTCGGATTTTCTGCAGGGTTGGGATAAAAAGAGCAAAAGTAGTAGATTTTAGGAAAAAGTTAGTAGGGTAGGAGATTGAACGAAAAGTTAGTAGATTTCATAAAAAATTATGAGACCTGGCAACGCTGATTCCGATGCATTCCACATAATTTATGAAAGAGAAAAAATCAAAAAAGTTCTCAGGCATCAGGTCGGCTTGGCTCAAATAAATCTCATTCAAGGCTCAGAGGGTTAGCCCACAAAGGCTCAAAGCCTCTTGATCTTTTATAAAAATTCTACTCCTATTTAAAATAGGCCTCGTAAAGGGTCAATGAAAACAGATGCTGGATGGTTTTTTTTTTTTTTTTTTGTTGGTTGCAGCATCTGAGCTCTTCCACTAGGGCAAATACCGTTTTGGGAGTCATATGAAGAGAACTGAAAATTTTAGTGCTTATATAGAAAAAACCTTAAAAACTTTTCACCAACGACGAATCATGAATAGTGCTTCTGCTTCGGGGGAAAATGTGTCTTTAATGAATTCGGACTTCATTTGAAGGAATGCAAAATTTCCAAAACTTCCAAAAATTGGAATCCATGTCGGTTCTTCATAAATCTCCGAAAAGAGTTTCCTAAAAATGTTGTTTATTATTTTTAATTTTTATGAAGGGAATGAATGAATGTGAAAACATAATTTTCATGCATGGAATTTGTTGTTTCAACTTTCTTTTTTTTTCTGTGTGATTTTTGGTTTAATTACAACATTATGTTGTAACAATAAAAACGGCAAGCAAAACATTCAGTATTCAGTGTGCTTAAACTCGACAAGGCGTTAATTTTTTTTACGCAACGGAATCTCATTCACGCTACAGAGGGCAGCAGCAGCAGCAGCAGCAATCGACGCACTCGTAAGTAGAGTGAGTACACGTCGATTCCGATAAATTGGCTCTTGGCTGTGTCCCTAAGAAGCATCGATTAACTTCCAAGAAGTCATTCCTCCATCAGTTGCAACTGTGCCATAAAGCATGTGGCATAATATGCAGCAGGCATCACAAGGAGATGCTAACGCATAATCCCGCGCGTTGTGGTGTCTCTTCGACGTTATTCCATAGTTTGGTTCAATTATTTTATGAGTTCATCCAACGCAAGCAGCAAGAACAACTTGAAATTGAACAATCATACATCTTTATCGGCTTCGGTTTGGCATCTCCGGTGCACAACGAGAGGAGATCTCCTCTTCGTAATGTTGCTGTTCGTGGCAAACGGGAAGTATGCAGTTCCATTCCAATTCTCCGACATCTGAATCCCCATCCATCGGGCAGTATTTGTGTTATATAGTTTCGTGGAACTCCTTTCGCAAATAGAGAGAAGCAATGAAGTCACTTGTTTTGTCATTGGAGCGTTAAGCGCACACGTATAAGTTTCTTTTTAAAAGTGCGTAGTACTCTACGCACATTCAATCCTTGTACAAGAAATTCTCTCATTCATAACTGAGAGAAGTCGTTGTTCGTTTTATGTTAATGCTTAGAACTTAAGAATTATTTGCCCCCATTTTTCCCCCATCTTCATTTTCATTTATGATTTTTTTTAAGATTCGAACTTTTCATTCATACAATATTTTTCGAGTGCTGTTGAAACTTGTTTGCGTTGCCAAGCGAAACGGAAAATACGAAACGACAAGTGCAACAAATGCAACAAAAGCTGCAGGGATTTTGCGTTAATTAAGTCGTTAGCGTTACTGATGCGAGAAAACACGACAAAACTGCCTTCCTCAATGGAATTAGTTTCTTAAAAGCAGCAAACTAAAAGAGGCTATAGATTTAAAGTATTCTTTTGAAATGTTTCATGTTCAAGAAATCTTCGGACATGTTCAATGAGTGTGAGAGAGGAATATTCTTATTTAAAAAAAAAAAAAAAAAAAAAAAAAAAAAATATTTAAAAAAATTACTCTTTCAAATATTTTCCAATTACACTAGTTCATCTTCTAAAAGCGATTTTCTTATGGACATTGGCCTTCTAAACATGAAAAATTATTAATTAGTCCCGACACACTCTGTGTCGAGGGTATATTGCGTTTGTGTGGTTGTGTGTAACACCCAGAACCAGTCGAGATAGACCATACAAAATATATATGAAATGATCAGCGTCACAGGAGATTCGATTTAGCCATTCCGTCTCGTCTGTCCGTCTGTCTGTCTGTCTGCGTCCTGTCCTGTCTGTCTGTCTCGTCCGTCTGTTTGTATACAGTTATCTTATCGAAGGAGTTGAGCTATCTTGACAAATTTGGTATGCGTGCTCACGGCGACATGAGTAAGAACAAGTTCGAGAATGGACCCGATCGGACCATTTTTAGGGGTACCTCCAGTACTAGGGTCTGTTATGAAAACAACAAAAACTGCTCTAAAATCGAAGTTTTTCAACATATTTTGATGAAATTTGATATTGGAAATGTTTCAAGGCAAGTAATACGATTTCCAAAAATTGGAAAAGTGGGCGTGGCAGAAGGGCGTTTTTCGAAAATTGTCCCCTACACCCGAAATTCAAATGGGACTTGAACGAAATTTGGCACTTATGCTTCCTTTGTAGCCGTAAATATCCTTCCAAAAAATTTTCTTGGTCGGTCCATTATTAAGGGTACCTCCAGTACTAGGGTCTGCCACAAAAATCTCAAAATTGCCCCAAAATCTGAGTTTTTCGAAATATTTCAACGAAACTTAGAATTTGATCGTATATTTAAGCCTCCGATTAGAATTCAAAAGAATTGGAAAAGTGGGCGTGGCAAAGGCGGTTTTATAAAAAATTTAACAAAATCGTGGCCCTTATGGCTTAAATAACTCTTGATATGAAAAACTATTTGAACATGTGTGTCTGTGTCGGGTATTCTATTGTCAGGCTCACCTGACTATAACACCCTTACTTGTTTTTATTATTTTGAATGCGATCGATTTTTTTAGATGCCGATGAAAGGAAAAACTTGATGAATTTTCTCTAAAAATATATCTTGTTTTAAGATTTAAGGGTCCACAGAATCTTATCTTCTTGACAGTTCTGAAAACCATGCTAGAAAAGGTTATAGGTGGGCTAAATAACTATAATTTAAGGCATCATTTGTCCAAATCGGAAAATGCATTGTCGAGCTCTGCTCAAAAAAGCTGCGACACTCCCTTCAAAAAGTTTTTAAAAAAATATAAAAAAATGCTTTAAACTAATGTTAGGTACCAGTAAAAATGCCTACCCAAGCTTAAACTCCAATTTTAACTCTCTTTAAATAAATCAAATATTAGGGATGCGTATCGAGAGAAAAGTATCGATATGTGGTATCGCGATACCGAAAAATAATGCGATATCGATTTATCGATTTTCAAAGTATCGATATATCGGTGGAATCGAAATCAATTTTGAACAATAAGAATTAATTTTAAATACAATTTTTTTTAATTTAAAACAATATGAGAAATTAAACATATTCATAGTTATTTCTTCAAAAACAAACAAATTCGTATTCTGTGTGGTGAAAGTCCATGTTCCATACAATTTTTCCACCTCCCCTCCACCTGTCTCGGTGATTTTTTTCCCGCCATAGCCAAGTGTCACTTGTAGTATTGTATTCTATCCAGTATCGAAAGAAGAATATCGATGCTTTCAATATATCGTATGATATCGATATCCGTATCGCGATATATTGCAATGAAAGTATCGATACTCGATATTATCGTATCGGTATCGAGCATCCTATCAAAAATAAAAAGTTGAACAAAACAGTAGGCCAAATCAAAAAGGAAGCTATAAAAATAGAATCCTAAAAATTGTTCAGGAAAATATAGAAATAAAAAATATTAAAAAATAATACAAAAAAATATATATAGATATATATTTTTTAATAAAAAAAAAAAAAAATCATTTCCCGAAATGAAAAAATCTGTTTATGGCTTAGGAGGATTATATTTGAGTGCTGCAAATGAAGCATACGTTAAGAAAAACAAGAAAAAGAAACCCAGACCCTTAGACTCTTACAAATTTCGAAGCCCAGAATTTCTGATCGAATCCGAGAAATTTGATAAGAATGCGCGTCCCATTGCATTTCGTTTGACACCGGACACTTTACTGAATTTAGCCATAAGAGTTGTTGATAAGCTACCACTGCCAGAAGTCTACGATTGGGATATTGAGAAGGTTTGCCGTTGGCTGAGGAACTATGGATATCCTCAGTATCAGGTTAGTATAAAAATAATTTGAAGTCTGTATAAAGATAATTCGGAGGATCCCACAATTAGAATACATTTCGAGGTAATTTGATCCATGGTCGTAGTCTTTTGCTGCTGGACGCCACTGCACTTTCCGATATGAATATCAAAGATTTCGACCACATTCGTCATATAACCTACGGAATACGTTGTCTCTATCAATTCGAATTAGCCAAGTTTGGACGGAGCATGTCACTTCCTCACGAACATTTCGTTGAGCTCTTTAAGTTGATGCGTGTGAAGAACGGTGAAAAATATGAGCATCTGAAGCCCTCCGATCTATGGCGTCGCATGAAACTGATACCGCCGACTATTGAATATAGAGATCATTGGGGTACATTAGAAAGAAGTTTCCACCATCAGGATGTTGAAATTGTACGAATCGGTGGATCACATCGATTTGATCTTTACAAATGCAAACCCTATGATGCCTCGCATGCAAAGGTGATAGACATACCATGTCTCTGTATACCGCCATGTGAATGCAATTGGACCGAGGCGCATGTTAAACCACCGTGCAGATTGAAATGTATTGCGCCATCGGATCAGGAATTCGTTAGGGATATTAAAGTTTTGTCCGTCCTGCCTCAGAGGTATCACGAACGCAAGAAACGAGGTACTCATGGTACTTACATATCCGCTAGTATAACCACTTGGTCATCAAGAAGTGTCGCTGGTAAGATCCTAATAGTTTTCTCTAATGGACTTATTGTTCTATGTAAATTATTTTCTCTATAAGATTTCAAAAATTAACGCCCGCATTAGGAAACCAATGGAGGACGACGATTATTGTGGACAGATCGATTTCTCTTGATAATGATTTCTTTTTTTACTGTAATGTATTATTGATGTAAAAGGTTAAATATATCAATTGTATACTCCTGTTCAATGGGTACTCCAGGACTTTTTTTTTAAATCGAACTTTATGCTTTAGAATAATCTTTGGCCTAAGTCAAGAGCCATAAAATAACTCTCACCGAAGAGTTCTTAATTGTCCATGAAGTTCTTTCAGTTTGCTATGCATATTCATTTTGATCTTCTTCTGTAGAATTTTTCTTTTTCTTCATCCCAGTTAATTTTCAATTTATAAGATTTGTTTCTCACACTGTTCATCTTCGCTTTTCAAAATAATCGTTCGTCTGATGAAGCGTATCATCCATTCAAAAATTCATAAGAGCCATCGCCTCGTAGACAGAACACAAGCCTTCCCGTATGAAAAGTAAAATAGAATATATAATAATGAGACCGTTTATATAAAAAATATGTTGCCCCTTTGCCGAGCCACGCTCAGCCAATACCAGGTTTACCCCATTACTGTACTCGAGTGTTGATGATTCTGTTGCTTTGTTGTGATTGGGGATAATGGAGCTTGTGCTGCTTTAGCAATTTAATAATTTTTGGTTTTTTTTTTGTTTCTTGCAATGGCCCGTTTAAAGGTGTTGAGTCTCAGCGGCGGTTATTGTTGTGTCGTTTCACGGTATTTCATTGTGGTTGACTATCGTTTTGCCTTTCCGTTTTATTTGTTCTCCTTCTGTTATGTGTCCCAGAGAAATTTGGTCGAATTTTTGGTCATGCTTTTCGGTTATAATAAGGAAACGCGATTTAGCGGCTCAAGATCAAATGCTAGGAGTGGTTGTGTTCAAAATTGAAACGGAAATTGGAAAAATCATTGAATTAGAATTTTGAGTCTTCTTCGTTTTTTTTGAATACTCATGACCCGAGTCCAAACTCACAGTTCAGAGCTTTATCAGGAGATGAGCACAGGAAATCACTTGTCGTGAATACAATGATTTAATTATTAATAACAAAAAAGAAGTGATCATGCAGGAAATATCTTGTGGGCTATTCTTTTGATTTTTATTTACCTGCCATTTTATCCGATATTCAGCCCGATTCTGAATATTCCCGGGGAACGAATTCCCGGGTAAATTTCCCATAATTTTCCTTTCCATATCTATTTAAAAAAGGAGAATTTTAGTCTCAAGAAAAGTAAATTCCCCGGGAAAAATATTCAGAATCGGGCTGATAGGGAAATCAATATCTTGAGAAATGAATCGCATAATCCCAGAATATAGGTAAATATACCGGTATTTTAACATACCAGCAACGAAAGTAGCAGAAAGAAAGGTTAGTGTTATGGAAACAAAGATGCTTCGCTGGATATCCGGACTCACTCGTCTTGATCATGTTCCAAACGTAGACATCCGTAGACGCTATGGAGTTGCGCCAATTATTGGGAAAATGCGGGAAGCAAGGCTACGCTGGTATGGACACGTCCTGAGAGCAAATGAGGAGACTTTGGCAAAGAAAGGCTACGCACTGGAAATTCAAGGTTACAGAAAACGGGGGCGTCCGAAACAGCGCTGGATGGACACAATAAAATGGGACCTAGAGGCTGTAGGACTTACCTCGGATGATGCAACCGACAGAACAAAATGGAGGAACTGGTCGCGTTTTGCGGACCCCGGGATAGACCGGGATAGTTAAACACGCAAGAAGATACCGGTATTTTAACAAGCAATTAACATTGGCCCGATATGGGTCCGAAAGACTTAGAATTGGAAAGACGACGCTTGATTAGAAATCGAGAGTTCAAATATTAGAAAAGATTAGCTGGTGAGTCATAAATGGCTTATATATAGAAGATAATGAAATAAGGGCCAAGTAGGGGTCCATAAAAGTCCTATATGACTCTCATACGTGCTCATTAGATGTATGGAATCCTCGCATAAGTTCGGTCGCATAAGTCAACCCAAGAAGAGAACTTTAATATGGAGGATATTACTCCGAATCGGGACTCATATTCAACTTCGTTTAGAACTCAGATTTTTCGTTGAAATACGGAAATAAGTGGGTATATAAAATTATTTTTCGAAGGAGCTCCTTATTTTTTGTTATTGTTTCATTTCATTTAAAATCACACATTTCCATCCACGTCACAGAGTCTAGACATGGTACATGCTTCGTTTTATGTCCAAAAAGCTGCACATATGTACGTTCATATATATATGTCCCATGTAGATATATAGAAGCAGTTCTAAACAAGAAGAAAAGAACAACGAAGAGAAAACCAACATATCCAAATAAAATTCCATTAAAACTGAGACACGCCCATGTGTCACAGTCTGATAGAGTGTCTTTGTGCCCTTTGTGTCTGCCAGTTGCACGCAAACACACCAATAAAAAATACAAATATAAAAAAAATCCATTCCCATAAAAATCTAAACCTCTTCCGCAGGACGAAGCGCTTAGGCGGAATTTCAAGACTGGAATAATAAAATCACATACCGACGATCGCATTACTCCGAATCGCAGTGAATCGCCGAAGTCACCAACGAAAAATATATGTATGTCTTGCCTTGGAGCAGAATTTAAGGGACAGAAAATTGGTTTCATGGCGACCGGACTATCTTAATTATAGGCCGCAGGGCATTTTAAACTCAGTTGAATGAAATGCGTTTCCAATTTCAGAATTTTTTTTTTGCCAACTTTGGGATAGTTTCTCATTGGCTTCATCGGTTGTCGCTCCGATGGCGAACAATGGCCGACGACCGAGCGAAATATTGCCCTCGATTATGGACTGAGCATTGGTTTTTTTTTTTTAGTGTCATGGAACATTTTTTGAAAACGTTGTCTCATTTTAAAATGAAAAAGAATTTTTTTTTTTTTTTTTGCTACAAAGAATGGATATCTTCAATCATAAGTCGATATAACAAAAAAAAAAATTACATAATTAAAGTGATTCCCACCCAAATGTAGAATTACATGATCAGTAAACTAACTCACTATCAACAACATTTGACCATTTAAGATCAACTTTACAATAATCATTCTCCATTGCCTTTCCTTACTTTGGGCGACACAATAACAATTTCGGTGATATCCCCCCCGTAGATAATGCCTGAAAACCTAACATCTCAAATCTTGTAAAAAGAATGTCTATATATATATATATATATATGTATATATTCAGTGAAAGGAAAAAGGATAGTCAGCGTCACTTTTTCTTGAACTCCAAATGGTTAAACTCGAGGATAGACATCCATGAAAAATGGGATTCTTCTTGCGGTGATGGAACCTCGACGGCAAGACCGACAAAACTTTAATATCCTTAATAGGTTCCTCAGCTGAACTCGTAATACATTTTAGTCGGGACGGTGGTTTAACATGGACTTTGGTCCAATTGCATTCACACGGTGGCATGCAACGACAAGGTATGTCTACTATCTTTTCCTGCCCAGGCTCGTACGGCTTGCATCGGTAAACATTTGCACGTGGTGCGCCAGCGATACGCACCGCTTCCTCATGCTTAGGGAAGACATTACTTTCCAGCGTACCCCAATGATCTTTGTATTCCCTTAGTGGCAGTATCAATTGCATGCGACGCCAAAGATCCGAAGGCCTCATTTTTTCATATTTCTTACCATTCTTTACACGCATCAGCTTGTACAGCTCGCAGAAATACTCTTTGGGAAGCGATAGGCTCCGTCCAAACTTTGTTAATTCGAATTGATAGAGACAACGTATTCCGTAGGTTATATGACGAATGTGGTCGAAATCTTTGATATTCATAGCGGAAAGTGCAGAGGCGTCCAGCAACAAAAGACTACGACCATGGATCAAATTACCTCGAAATGTATTCTAATTGTGGGATCCTCCGAATTATCTTTTATACAGACTTCAATTATTTTTATACTAACCTGATACTGAGGATATCCATAGTTCCTCAGCCAACGGCAAACCTTCTCAATATCCCATTCGTAGACTTCTGGCAGTGGTAACTTATCAACAACCTTCAGAGTTAAATCCAATAAACTATCCGGCGATATGCGATATGCATACGGAAGTTCATCCTTATCATATTTTGGGGGTTCTAAAAAAAATTCTGGGTATTTAAAACTATAATCATCTAACACTCTTGGCTGCTTTTCTTTGGGTTTATCAATGTATGCTTCATCCGAGGAGCTAAGATACAATCCCTTTACGCCAAGAACAGATTTCCTCATTTGGAAAATATTTTAAATAAAAAAAAAAATTAAAAAAATTATATCCTATCCCCAGTGTTTACTTTTTTTTTCACTAAAACATTTCTCTTTTAGTTTTATAGTATTTTTAAAAAATGGCTTACTGGGTTGTGTTTTGAACATTGTATTATTTGACGGCCTTGTGCCGTAGTTAGCCGGGATGCCAATTCGCGAAGTGAGAGGCCCTGGGTTCGACTCCCAGCTCAGGTCGTGGATGTTGTTTTGTTTTTTTGCTTTTATCATTTTTCATGGTGGACCCATGAGGCCTTAGCGTGTCAACCTTCATTAACCTAATAGTGCATTTCCATATGGTGTTTAACTCGCGTTTAAGCGTTTAGGGCCCTAAACGAGGTGTTAAACTCGTGTTTTGCCATACAAAAGTTAAACGCGATAACGAAGTGTTTATCTCTTAAACACCTCATAAACACTTTCATCGATAGGAAAAAAATCGATTTATCGTATCGGAATTTCATGCATATCTAACTGTCAAAAGAAAATCAAAACAAAAAACAAAAAAATGTTGCCAAAAGCAAAACTAAAAATTCCCTACAAACTACAAAAAAAATCCCTAAATTTTTTAACACACGGAAAAATTCGAAAAAAATGTATAATATGCGCAAGGCATAATCTTGTATTGTATGATTCTTGGTAGAGTATCGATGCTGAACGATAGTTTTTACCAAAAATAATAAAATTAAGGTTATGGGCCATGTCACAGAAATCGATTTCAAAACCGTGTAAAAATTATAATCCTCCTAAATTCTTTCAGATATAGTTTTTTCTGGGTTTTCCACTTCCAACTCCACGAGACGAGACGTTTATTTTGTCGTTTTTATTGATCGACAAGAAACTATATTCAAAATATCTCTTAATATTTAAGAATATACCACAAATTCCCTACATTTTGCCGAATTTAATAATTCTGTCCCTCTTTCCCTTCAAGTGATTTTCCTACAAATGGCAACACTGCTTGCAATTGTAAATAAACAAACAGCTGTGAAACTTAAACACCTCGCATACGTGGAACCGCTCGAAGTGTTTAGCTAAACATCTCAGAGTTAAACACCATATAGAAACGCGCTATAACGTAACCTAACATATTTTAATGTTTTTGGGAAGTTTTATACAACGTTCAGATGGAGTTGCCATATATTTTTTTTAATTAAGCAAATACAACAACTTTATTTTCATATTAGTTTCTCAAACCAAAAAAAAGAACTCCTCTCCCACAAAATTTGTTCGCCAACTCATTATAGCCAACCACTTTATTTGCGATTTTATGGAATTCCTTTTCTAATAAAATGGATTCCTATAAAAGAGAGGCAAACTTAAAAGCCTTAAACTTAACACATGAAATAAAAAAAAAAATAAAAAATAAAGAGCCAAAATCAGCTCAAAGATTGTGTCCACCCATTTTTGTCTGGCCATACAATCAGTTGCAATCACATCACGTCGTCTCCAACGTCATCTCGTCATCCTTAACCTACGCTTGCTCCTCATCGTCACCGTCGTCGTCGTCGTTTTCGTCCCTGTCCTCGTCCTCATTCTTCGCCTCGTCGACGGCTTCGTCATCAACATCGTCGTTATTGTTGTCGTCATAACTTTTTTCGACCACTTTTATAGCTTCAAAGGGTAACACCCACTTTTTTCATAGGACTGGTAGTAGTATCAAAATTCATTAAGCATGCAGACAGAGTCACGAAAGGATGATCATTCTAAGTATTTCTTCGTCTTGTTTTCTTTATTTTTGGGGGGATTTCTTGTTTAGAAGCATTTGTGCGAATAATTACGACGGGCAATGCGAAAATGTTTAAAATCATTTTTTCGTTTTAATGATTTTTAGGCCGAGTATTTTTATTTTTTTTTTTGGTTTTGTTAAAGTTTTTATTGAGATTTTTAAAAGTTAACAGAGTCACAAAAATTACAAATTTATTTTCCCTTTTTTTTTCTCATTCTTTTGGTACAGCCATTTATATCCTGTCTCGTCCATCCACTGATTCGTTAATTTATTGGGCTTCTTCTTTGAAAATCGTGTTTATGTTCGGGTCTCCCATAAAAGTGGAGATAAAATTCGTTATGGAATATTTACCGAATCCCCGAAATGACAGGAAAAAATAATTTTGACGAATATTTTATTTTGTTATGTTTACATTTACTCGGTTAGTAACTGAAATTCGGTGTGGCAATATGGAATAATGGGTTAGGCTGACTTATGCAGGAAACGATCTACCATTGAATTTTTATTAAAATGAAATGGAACGGGGTTAAATCTTCAGCTGGTCTGAGGAGAGCGTGAAATGGGTGAAGCCCAAAGCTGCCCAAAATAACCCTTTTCGATCTTGCCTATTAGAATACTATTGTATAATTGCAAGGGACAGGTTTTCTAGAAGGTAAAAAATTCACTTTTTTTGCCTCGGTTATTGGTATCCACATTCGAAATGGACTTCCACTGTTCTCACAAAGAAATCCATCCGCAAATTAAAGTTGCAGGATGAGTTGCAGAGAATTTTTTTTTAACACCCCTATTGGCAACTGTGGGACCTATAGTCTTTTGTTGGATGGTAAAAGGTTTATTATAAGCCCTGGAATTTTTTTTTCTTTCTTAGATATCTTGAAGATTGAGTAATTCTATCGATTTCATAATTTAAAAAAAGTCCTACCGCTGGAACGGATCCGGGGAGAACGCATACGAAATAAAATTGTTGAATGAAATTTTCTTTTGGGCTATGGAATGTTTCAATTTACATAGATTCCGAGTAAAAATTTTCGGAGTGCTGATTTATTTTACTCCGAAATTACTCCGAATTTGTAATAAAATATAAGGTCCAGAATATGAATCCAAAATGACTCCAAAATGACTTCGAAATAAGTGGGATATATGAGGCCAAAAAAATTATGACTCCGAAATGAGTCCGAAATATGTAGATATAAGAATTGGAAGTATGACTCCGAAAAGATCCAGAAACAGTTGGGAGATATGAGGCTCAAAAGTATGATTCCGAAAGGACTCCGAAATTAGTGGGATATACATATGTATGTTATGTATGTATGTATGAGGCTTAAAAAATATGACTCCGAAATGAGTCCGAAATATGTAGATATAAGAATTGGAAGTATGACTCCGAAAAGATCCAGAAACAGTTGGGAGATATGAGGCTCAAAAGTATGATTCCGAAAGGACTCCGAAATTAGTGGGATATATGTACATATGTATGTATGTATGTATGTATGAGGGTTAAAAAATATGACTCCGAAATGAGTCCGAAATATGTAGATATAAGAATTGGAAGTATGACTCCGAAAAGATCCAGAAACAGTTGGGAGATATGAGGCTCAAAAGTATGATTCCGAAAGGACTCCGAAATTAGTGGGATATATGTACATATGTATGTATGTATGATGGTTAAAAAAATATGACTCCGAAATGAGTCCGAAATATGTAGATATAAGAATTGGAAGTATGACTCCGAAAAGATCCAGAAACAGTTGGGAGATATGAGGCTCAAAAGTATGATTCCGAAAGGACTCCGAAATTAGTGGGATATACATATGTATATGTATGTATGAGGCTCAAAAATATGATTCCGAAAAGAGTCCGAAAATTGTATGCATACATGAGGCTTGGATGCATGATTCCGAAAAGATTCCGAAATAAGTGGCAAATATCTAGGCTTGGAAGTATGACTCCTAAACTATTAAAAATATAGGTTAGAAATATCAGTCTGAAAAGGACTAATTACTTATAATTATTGTTAATTTTCCATTACTGTTAGTTCGAACGTATGAGAATATTCCACGTAACTTTGATACAGTTGAATGCCGTTTCCGATCTGTCAAGACTTCGAAATGATCAGCTTTTCGATAAAATTATCCTTTCTTCGTAAGCTATCAAGGAAAAATTTGATTGTTTCTTACGAATATCCTGACAAATTTCAAATTGACCTTCCCACATATCCGATTTACTCACTTTCTCTCAAACAAAAGCGCGAATGGAGAAACTGAGGCCTTGAAGTGCATTTGGTTTCTACGTGATCGTTCTCAGTGTCTTATTTTTTTTTTGGAGCTTTCAAACTGAAAGTAAAAGTAGAATGTACAATTAGCACATCATGAATCTTAAATTTGGTAATTGTCTTATAATCGCTGAAGCTCTTTAAATAGAAATGAAAAGTTTTAAGAACACAAATAAAACGTTCGCTTCGAAGTACATACCAGCATCTTCAGTTGGCACATTCGTAGTCAAAGTAGAAACCACACAAAAATCCTATCGTGAGACGCCCAAAAAAAAAAAAAAAAATTTGTTTACAGCATTTTCAAATTTACTGCATGATATGTTTATTCTAACCGAAGAACAAGGAGAGGAACAACAAGAAGAAAAAGCAAAAGAAACAATTACGTCCAAAGGTGCCAAAAGCTTTGGAACTGCTGTCGATGTCGATGTCGAGTCGATGGCGATGCCGATGCCGATGCCGATGCGGGTACCAATGTATGGCAGTGGCACTATTTTGGTCATGTCGCCATTAAAATAAGAAGACACAAGCCATTCCGACGTCGCCACCGCAGGCAACACGAACGCCAACGCCAACGCCATCTCCAGAGACGCCTTTGCCGCAAATGACTGCACACTC
Source organism: Chlorops oryzae (assembly GCA_020466095.1). NCBI lineage: Eukaryota > Metazoa > Arthropoda > Insecta > Diptera > Chloropidae > Chlorops > Chlorops oryzae. Next base: position 6,817,717 of record CM035808.1, on the reverse strand, counting down.
CATAGGCGAAAAAATTGAAGAAGAAGAAAAAAGCGCGTTGTTTACATTATTTCCACAAGTGAGTCCAAGGAATTTCTTTTTCGAAATAGCTTTTCTTTTGGATTTCCATAAAAGTAAAATCGAAAATCGCTTCTCTGCACGGGAAAGGTGTTGGAAGTTTTCCGTTTTTTGACGATGTTTTCTTTTCCCTATTTTTCTTTCATTTTTTATTTTTTTTTATTTTGTTTTTTAACTTTTCGATGGTCATTTCGAAAGCAATGGCATTTGTTTAGCTATGATCATCATAAAAAAGCAACAAAAAAAATCCTGTACGATTGTGCAAATCGAAGAATGTGAACCCAGCTGAAAATAGAAGATGAAGGGGGGCAAAAAAAAAAAAAAACAAAACCACCGAGAAATTAAATAAAATGGCGACTATTACGGAGGCTGTACCCATTTGCACGTTCTAAGCTGTTTAGTTCGAAAAAAGAACAGGTTCATTTTCACGCCGTTAGTCACTGTCAGCGGGTCTCTTCGGCTGGAGAATCTGTTCTCCTTCCCCGTGCGCACGTAATTCGCTTTTCACTTTGCGCTTCGCCGCATTAAATTTTACGACATGGCATGTTGTGTTTGTTTTATGATTATTTAAGAACTTTTCCACATATTACCCATCCGTCGCTCGTCTGCCTGCCTACCTCTGCCTATCAAATCGTCTTGGCAGATTTAAAGTAGCCAAACTTATACCTCACCAATATAAATAGCGATCGCACATAGGAAACTATAACTTATCTTGTCTCAATATCGCTTTTGAACTCGACAAACGCAAACACTCATGGCATCCCTGCAGTAAAAATGAAAGCTCAATGTCCCAAGAGCGATCTCATTGGACTACTCGGAAGGTGATTAGTGAAAATCATTATTATTTCATTCATTAAATCGACTTGATTGATGAGTTTAAACTGTGATTCTAGTGCCCTAACCCTATGAAGGGTTTTTTTTTCTATCACAATTTGGTCTCGGGAAAAAATTCCCTAAAAATTACAAAAATTGTGTTAAAAACGATGAAAAAAGCCATAAAAAATGGGCAAAATATTTGTCAAATTTGAAAATAATATTTATGACCTTTTAATTAATATTCTCTTGCATTGGATTTTTAATTGCAATAATTTCGAAGATATCCTCTCAATAAAATATATTTTTAATGTCTTAAACCATAAAACAAAGACCTAAAGGAGATTTTTCAGAGAAATGAGCTTGTTGGAGACTCTACCAGCACATTTTTTTTTATTAGTTTTATCGCATTTTCCTTCATTTTTAATGTATTTTTTCCAATCCTTCTTAAAATTAATAAAAGGGGGCTTCCTTTAAACGTGAAAATATTGAAAAAGCGGAAAAATATAAAAACTTCGTTCATTCATTTCTAAGCCTTCTTGATTTACGACTTTTCGGAGTTTTCGAGGCATATAGACTTTTAAGCGAAGACCCCTAATGTATTTTTCCTATTCTGGACGAATGGAACCATCACTAGGATCACCAATTGACCAAACGAATCCTACTTTCAGAGTGGTTTTCTGGTAAAATGATTATTTTTTTTATGTTAAAAGTAGAATTGAATAAACTTGCTGGAAAACTGGGCACGCACCTGTTATATTTGAAAAATTACTGTTGGATATTTATGGTTTTATCCTTATATTTAGTAAACATGTAGACGTTTCTTTTTTTACAATTTTTCATTTTCATTGGTTACTCCCCATGGGTTAAAATAATATTTTGAAAATCTTCAACAATCGAGTGTCAAAAATATCAATATAAAAAGGCAATTTTCTTATGGCCTAGAATGGAAGAACGAATCCCTGAGATTGAGCGATAAAAGAAAATCAACCCGAAAAATATTAGTAATAAATATTCCAGAAAGGCTTAAAAGGGACTTACCAATGTCCTCTTGTTTCATACTAGTCAGTTTCATACTAGTTGGAGAGTAGTCATAATTCCTGCAGGCATGAGCTTGTGTGGCGCAAATATGCTCTTTGGATTTCATTTTTTATCATTGATCATTATCTGTTGAGTCAATAAAAACAGCAATAGCAATCGATTGCGAATTCTTCCTTTTCATATTGTTTGTTCCAAGCGAGGGGAAGGAAAATTTCCAAATCACATGCCCACAATTAATGACTTAAGAATTTTATTTGTTTTTCCTCTGAAGCCGTTTTTCATCTTTCGGGCTGGCAACTTTTCGGGTTGAAAACTTTTTTTGGTCCATTTTGCTCAGTATTTTTTCAGTCGATTTTGGGATGCTCCAGATTTAGGTAAATCGATTTCTTTTTTTCCGGAGTTGCTTTGAAATTTTTGTCAATTATTTTTTTCATTTTTCGATTCAGTTCGAAATGCTTTTTCTCAAATTAAATTTTTGGCTTTAAATCTATTTTAATCTTTTTTTAAATTTTAATTTTTTTTAAATTTTTATTATTTTTTTTTAATCAAAATTTTTGGCGAATAAATTTATAAAAACTTTCATCGAAATGTCCTTGCGCATTGTTCGCCTTACGCCCGCCTTCAAGGCAATGTGCAAAACGATGGCTCGTTCGATGAGTTCGAAAACGGGGGAACCGAAAAACATCGGCTTCATCGGTGTGGGTCGAATGGGCTATGCAATGAGTGGCCATCTTATGAACAAAGGTCATAAATTGCACATTTACGATACCGCAAAGGAACCCGTTGATAAATTGAGTGCCATGGGCGCTACTCCGTATGACAATGTTGTCGATTTGTCACTGAAATCGGATTTCGTCATCACAATGTTGCCAAGTAATGCAGTTGTTTTGGAAACATACCAGAATTTGGCAGCGGGACAAGTTAATCCGGATACCATGTTCATTCGACACCTCGACGGGCGATCCGAATTTATCAAATCAATGCCAAGCTTTGATTTGTGAAAAAGGTGCCGTTTTTGTGGACGCACCCGTGTCGGGTGGTGTACCCGGTGCCGAAAAGGCAACACTAACATTTATGGTCGGCGGTACAAAAGACGATTACGAGAAAGTCGCACCGATTCTCCAGTGCATGGGAAAGTCGGTGGTACATTGCGGCGGTACGGGTATGGGACAGGCTGCTAAATTGTGCAATAATATGATGCTTGGTATCTCGATGATCGGCATCTGTGAAACGATGAATTTGGCCATCCGTCTGGGTCTGGATCCCAAGCTGTTCGCTTCGATTATTAATTCATCGACTGGACGGTGTTGGTCATCTGATTCGTATAATCCAGTTCCTGGGATTATACCCGATGTCCCGTCAAGTAATAACTATGAGGGTGGCTTCCCGTGCGAACTGATGACAAAGGATTTGGGCTTGGCTGCTGGTGTTGCCGCGTCTTCAAATACTCCGACAATGCTTGGCGCTGCTGCTCATCAAATTTTTCGTTTTGCCTTAGCAAGGGTTTCGCCCAGAAGGACTTCTCGTACATCTACCAAATGCTCAAGGACGAGCAATGTAAATAGGCACATTTCGAGGAAAAAAAAGGGCCAAGAAATTTCTACATCCAATTCGAACAGAATTGCAAATTCTAGAACTCTTCAAGTTCGTGAAAATTTAACTTGACTTCTTTGCAGTTTTTATATTCCTATATTTATTTGCTTACAAATCATGTGCATCACATGGCGTGGAGAAAATTTCTTTATAATAAATTCTCAGAAAGTAACATGGAATTGTGTCAATTAACCTTTCTGACTTGAATCGATCGTTGTTGGCTAACACTAGTTCCTTCGAGAGGACTCCGAAAGTATCTGGAAAAAGCTCTCATTTGTGTGTGCTGCTGTCAAGTGCTGTATTTATTATAATATATGGGTACAACTAGGGGTGTACTGGGAGTAGTATATGTGGTATATGGAACAATTATAAGACATTAATCCAAAAAAAAATTTGGAAGGGTTAGAGGAATTTTAGAGAGTTGTGGACCAAAAACCCATAAAATCCAAAAAATTCATGACGATTTCAATGAAAATTTTAATGTATAAGTAAAAATTCTAAGAATTTTGGGGCTAAAATTAAAAAAAAAACTGGTTACAACTAGTCTAGTTTGGGTCTAGTCCCAAACTAGTTCCAAACTGGACCAAAAAAGACTAGTTGTAATCAGTTTTTTGAAAAAAATGTAGCCCCAAAATTCTTAGAATTTTTCAGTAGAGTAAAAAAAGCTCATTTAATATATGACTCAGCAGCATACATGTTCGAGATATTCCTTGTTCGTCTATTCAGATCAAACTCAGACCAAAGCCTAAACAACAAGTAGGTGTATGAATTGGGAGACCAAATAAAAACTTGGCTGACCAGAAAGGGGATCGGGTTCAATCTGTCTGAAAATCGTAGGATTTTCTTCAAAGCACTTTCCAATCGTTGTTAAGTCCTCAAACTATCTTCTAGGGGCTGTGATTTCCTCTTGTCCTGTCCTGGCTCTCCTGGCTGTCCAAGGAATTTTTTTTTTAGCACAATAGACCCTCTACGAGTCACGATACGTTTCCTTCCCCTTTTTTTCTTTGGATTGTACTTATGATTATACTACTAAGAGCCCCGAAGAAAGGATTTCTCGCGGTTAAAGGTTCAATACAGCTCGATGAAGCCCCTCCAGCTAGTACCGATCGCCTTTCGGCAGTTTTCCTACAAAAAAAATTCCGACATTTCAAAGGGAATTATTCTATTTTATTTATTTTTAATATCTTATATTAAAATTTTATTTCATCCGGAAATGCTGCTCCCAGAGAAATGATTAAATAAAAATCATTACACTTTCACATCATAAATATTCCTCCTCGAGCGATTGCTTGTTTTTTCTTCGATTTTCCAAGCAATTCGTCGACAATAAATTTTTAATTGAAATTCGAAATAGTTGGAAAAGTAATTAATTTTTTTTTTTTTGCAATTATTTGTTAATGATTTTAATAACAATTAATTACGGCAGTTGAGCGGTGCCATCATTTGATTGTAATGCAGTTTTCTCTCCTCATGCTGCCCTGAAAAAAATAAAAATAATAATGTCCGAAACCGTCGTAATGAGTCCAATAATTAAATGCAAACTTTAAGCTAACGAGGGTTGAGGGGGGGACAGTAGTCTAGGGAGCGTGCACAATACGTTGTTCGTATATTCATGGAAGAGCCAGTGGCAATTTGGATGTGGCAAGCAGCAGCGGCAGCAGCAGCAAGCAATGCAGCACACGACACGACGACAAACGCATTCTCCGCCCGTTGCATTTTGCTGTGCCAAGCAAACTTGCCCGTATAGCTTAGCCACTTAAGGGGTTTAATGTTCGGGAAAGACTCACGTTGAGCGGCCCAATCGCGGCCGCTTCGGTGGTCACTGGTACCTAATCTAAACCATAATTCCAAGTTCCAAGTCGCGGAGTTTCTACTTGCGTTATCGTGGCTTTTTCTTCATCTTCGCTTAATTAAGGCAAAATTTTATGCGCGTATTCAGTGAGGAGGGACGATCGAAAAAAAAAAACGAACGAACGAACGGCAATGGTCATAGCAATTGTAACAGTAATAGCAACATGAAGAGCACGAGCTCTTTTAAGCAATGTTAATTGCACATTTTGATTTTATTTTTCTTCCAATTTGGTTTATTTTTTTTTTTATTTTTTTTTTATCTCTTACTTAAGCTACGGTTTCGTTTACAGTGCCTCATAATCTACGATGCGCAATGACTATTTTACCCTCGAAAAGATCCGCTAGACGAATGAGTGACTGCCCAGTAAATAACCACATATGGTGTCCAATAACGATAGGCTTCGAGAAAAACCTAAAAAAATGAACCAAAAAAAAAAAAAAATTATTAAAACCGTTCGTTATGATTTCTTTGGGCTCCTGCCTTTGCTACTATTTCGGTTGCGGTCAGGTGCATGCAGCACGCTTCAGATCGGAGAACGTCAACAACGTCAACGAAACGACTTCGTTAACAAATCTCCAAGCTTATTTAAATGGCAGCTTGCAGTTAAAAGGTGGAGCTTGCTTTGTTGCTTGCACTAATTCGAGAAGACTGAATTTTTTTGAATTTAAATCTAGTTGAATGACTTTTGAATATTAAAACAATCGGTACTATAGCTTATAGAATGCCTTGTTATTCTGTATAGAATTCTCATTCCATTCATGTCTCCGTATCTTCACCTAGGCTTGCTGCTTTTACTCAGTCACTTTTTTTAACTTGGCTTAGACAAGAAAGATGCTTTGATAGTGCTTATATTTTCCATAGTGGTATATTGAACAATTATAAGACATTAACCCAAAAAAATTTGGGGGGGCTAGAGGAAGCTTGGAGAGTTAGACCAAACCAAAAAAATCCGACAAATTCATGACGTCCGATAGATAAAATTTATAATGGAGTCTTAAGTGAAAAATTCAAAAATTTTGCACTAAATGAATTTTTTTTAAACTGGTCCCTTTTGGACCAGTTTGGAACTAGACCCAACTGACTATTTGAATCAGTTTTTAAAATTTTAGTTGGGTTAATGTCTTATAATTTCCAATTCCACTGTGGAAAATATTGAACAATCAATACTCTTTTTCTGGACCCCATGTGCTTTTGAATCTTCTCTGATGACGTCAACCAATTTTTTTTTATATCCTTGTGGCCTTGTTCAGTGGCGTTTCCAGAGAAAGAGTGCTTTGATAGTGCTTATATTTTCTACAGTGGTATATTGAACAATTATAAGACATTAATCCCAAAAAATCTGCGGGGCTAGAGGAAGTTTAGAGAGTTATGGAGAGTTAGAATAAGTGAAAAAGTCTAAGATTTTTGCGTTAAAATTAAAAAAAAAAACTGATTACAACTAGTCTAGTTTTGGTCTAGTTCCAAACTGGTCCAAAAAGGACCAGTTTTTTGAAAAAAATTTTAGTACTAAAATTCTTAGAATTTTTCATTTATTCTAAATATAAATTTTCATCCAAATCGGACGCCATGAATTTTTCGGATTTTTTTGGTTTTTGGTCCAAAACTCTCTGAACTTCCTCTAGCCCCTCCCCAAATTTTTTTAGGTTAATGTCTTATAATTGTTCAATATACCACTGTGGAAAATTTAAGCACTACCAAAGCACTCATTCTCTGGACACGCCACTGGCCTTGTTCCTTACTTCTCCAGTTTTAAAGCCGCTTTTGCATCTCGGTGAGCTATTAAAATTATGGATAAATCTTAAATTCAATTTCTCCTATTTTCTCCTTAGAATTCGATGGATCTATAAAGATGCCATCCCATCATTATCCTCTGTGACACTAAAAATGAATTCCTAACCAATGATATTTTTCAGTTTTTAACTTCATGGTGGGGGATAAAGCGGAGCAACTTCAAAAGCAGCTGCAAAATTTTAGAGATAAAACTCTAAACACCTTGACACCGCCATAGTCCACCATTTTGAAGTAGGTAGATTTGCTCAAAATAGGCTAGGAAACGGTAGTATAGATTTCAAAAATTTCTAAAATCGCATTGTCATTGTCTAGAGGAGATTCCTTTCTTTATTTTTTGTTCGTTCCTTTGGAATAGACAAAAATGCAATGATTGACGCAACACTCAAGGGGACTCAGAAAAGGGATCTAGAGGATTAAATAATTTTTCTTTTTTTTCATAATTTTGTTTTGAGAAATTATTAAATATCATAATGTCCTCTTGAAGTACAGAAGGCGAAAGAAAAAAGGAGAGAAAAAAATCTATATTCACGTAATCCGCCTTAGCTATTATGGGCTACGATTACAGCAATTTGATAATGACAATGGCAATCGATGATGATGATGATGACGGCTGCTTTCTCTTCGCGCACAACATTTGCTACTCTTGTTATGCGCCTGACTGCAGCTATTCCCACATGCACATCTGTTCGTGTTTTTTCGCAGTAAGATGTCGTCCTTGTGGTATCCTTGAACATTTTATTCGAAAACGCCATTATTGCCATTGCAATAAATATTTTTTTTTTTTTTTTTTTTTGAGAATTTGGTTTTGAGTGTCATACAATAAGGGGACGGATATTCTCTAATAATATGTACATGAACTCCTCTTCAGCCTGCATTTGCTGTTCGAATGATGTTACGCACAACGATTTGTGTAAATATCATTTTTGTAAATACTTAACAGATAATCAGCCAGTCCAATCCTGTCCTGCCGCAATGCACAACGCAGAGCGATGAGCAAACCTCCCCCTAAGAGGGCTAACGACAACGATATTATTTGTGTACATCCATTTCATCCATTTGACGAGATCCTTCCATTCAATGCGTTCTCATTGTGGCATTGTTTAGTTAAGTATTTCATCAAATCATATGCCATTGTCCTTGTGCGTTGTCTGTGTGAGAACCGAAACAGCCGTGTAGCCATAGACGTCGCATTGCGTATATGCTTCTTTCATCATTCGAACACACATTCGAACACATATTCGAGAGCAGGTAATTGCAACGATGACGCTGCGACAGACAATATGACATTTGTACCATGAAAAAGGGACCCTATCATGTTCTTCTTTCGCATAGCAGAGGGAATGAGAGTTCTTCTAATGGGACAAGGGATGTTCCTGCGTGCGTTTATTATATCATGCCTTCCTCCGCCCTTCTGAGTGACAAACAATAGTCGCGTTATTTCACATATTTTTTTTTTTTCTAATTTTATATTTTCCAGCAAACATTTTTTTTTCTTCTGATTGTAAACCGGAGACAAGCCCTCGTTATTGTGTCGCTTGCGTTTGCGTGTTTGATGGGTTGTTCCTGTTCATTGTCCTTAATGGATTCGTTATTTGCACAATTACGCTTTGTGCGCTCGATTCGTATGCGCGAACGAGTGTTTGAGAAGCACTTAGAATTTCTTTGAACGCCTACCTACATTCTATATTTGATGAGTAATGGCCGGCACAGTTAGGGGAGTTAACTGTAATATTGTCATACGTATATTTTGTCACCACATGTTCATGCGACAAAGTAGGGACAGTAAAATGTCACATGGTGGTGTGAGCTGTTCGCTTCTGATTGGCGGTTGGGCTTGTGACCAATAAAATCGACAAGGACTTCTTTTCAGTTAAATATTTGCAAATCTTAAATAAAAATGATGGCTTCAGATCCATTCAGGAAAGAATTGCTAATTTTTTCACATTGCTCTTTGATTCACGTTTCCGATTTAAATTAACTTTAAAAATGATATGTTTTTTTTTTATATCAGGTTTGTTCCCGTACTGCACGAAACTGCCCAACTTTTTTAAAATCTGTATGAAAATTGGGCAAACTGGGCAGTTTTGTGCAGTCCGGGAACAGACCTATTATCAGGGATTCTCTAGAAATCGAATCCGAAGAAAAAATTCGAAATCAATGTGATTTTAATAGCAATTTCAGCTTATATATTAAAATTTCGGACTAATTTCGAGTTAATTTTCCTGAATTATTTTCGGTCAAATGATCATATTGTTCGAGTACTTATTTTTTACAGTTTATGCTTCAAGTTTTTACTTCAAATTCGGGCAAATTTAAATACTCATGTAGTTGTAAAATTTTCGGAGTGACATACATTTATCAAATGTTGATATTTATGATTACATAATTATAAATTTCGATTTTGACAAATTAACTGATTTGCACTTAGTTATAAAATTTCGGATAATTTTCGATGTTTTCAGAGTAATTTCGGAGTAAGATTTCCGGTCTAAAGTTTAAATATTCGGAACATGTATTATATCAGCCACAATTTTTAAAACTCTGGGCTACATACTGAGTGTCACCGAAATTATAGTTTGTACCTACTAGTTTGAATTGACAAATTTAAAGTGAACCCTTGCACCTATATTCATTCAATGTTTTTCGGATTCGAGACGTAATTCGGCCAAATTTTTTAATCAGCCTCATGTATTGTAAAAATTTCGGAGTACTATTTTCGAAAGTTATATTTTATACACATTTTTTTGGGCCCATTTGGACACATTTAACTGACCCTTGCATTTTGTATAAATTTCGGACTAATTTCGGAGTGATTTCGGAGTAATTTCGGAGTAAGATTTTCTGGCTCTCATATTGTTTACATATTTAGGACTCATATGTACGTATATTTGAGCCACATATTTTGCAAAATTTTCGGACTTACTGAGGACTCATAAGCCTGAGTAGGTACTCCGAAAATGTTTGCTGGTCACCTACTATGTTTGAATATAAAAATTTAAATAGTGAACCTTTCGCTACTTATACTTATTCACATGTTTGCTTCAGACTCAATTCGGCCAAATTTTTTAATCAGCCTCATAAATATTTTTTTAAATTTTCGGAGTATTATTTTCGAGAGTTATATTTTATACACATTTGTTTTGGGCCCAATTTGGACACCTTCAACTGACCCTTGCATATTATAAAATTTCGGACTAATTTCGGAGTGATTTCGGAGTAATTTCGGAGTAAGATTTCTGGCTCTCATATTGTCTACATATTTCGGACTCATATGTATGTATTATTCTGAGCCACATATTTTGTAAAAATTTCGGACTTACTGAGGACTCATAAACCTGAGTAGGTACTCCGAAAAATTTCTGGCCACCTAATATGTTTGAATATAAAAAATAAATAGTGAACCTTTCGCTACTTATACTAACTCACAAGAGAAACAATGGAATGAAGGAAAATTTAACTCCGAAATAAAAAGGATAGAAATGCGTGGAGCACGAAAGAATTCCGAACGCAGTGACGCAATTATTTAAAATTCAACAATGAACTGCGTTAGGAGAAGACATTTCTCATTTTTGAAAGAAATGAGATCGGAAGAAACAAAAAATGATTAGCATATTTCGGCATGAACACAAAAGGCGACGCCATGTTGATGCTCACAATTAAATGCGACTAAAAGCCAAGTCAACGAACGTCGCCATTATCATCGTAAAATCGGAAAATGCGGCAACCACCACGCATGCGAAAAATCGCAACAGCGAACAGCCTGAACTATAATTATTATTGTCAAACACACAATGCGCAGGTGCATGAGACATTTTGAACGACACTGAAGCATAAAATCTGCACACCGGAGGCGTTTAAAGCGACGCATAACTCGTCTCACGATGACAAACGAACATTAGACGCAGGCATGCACAAACCGACGACACTTAACTACAACAATTGTCGTCGCATGCGGTATGTTGTTGCACTTGACTGCCGACAGAGCCGCCCCAATCAAAGTTGTAGAGTCGCGCACAAACAAAGTCGCTGAGGTTCTGGCCTGGGCTTCTTAAACTTGCCCATTCCATGTCATGACGACAATGGCGACGGCGACGACCAGCGCTGGGATGAACAGCGCCTGCAATGCCAACACCCAAGGCAGCCTCGCTGCTCGCTCGCCAACATCGCCACCTGTTGCTTTATCTGTTGACGTGACGCTTGCGTGTCAAATGTTGTCATTTGCATAACAATGCTGGGCACAATTGTTGCTGTCCTCGGACAATTTTTCCACGTCAGATGACACTTGGAGTCATCGCTTCGTCGTTTTCATCGTCGTCTTCGTCTTCGTTGAGCAAATGCGTCGTCACAGAGCGTTCTCTACGCCTGAGATAGATGCGGTAATGAATAATTTATGTGTGACCAAATTAACCTAACTCTGCACATCTCTCTTGTGAATTTTTCAGCTCCCCTCCAGCTGTTGGACTTCTGAACTCATTTGCTTTGAAAAGTTCCAACAATTTTATTTTTTTTTTCTAATTAATTCAACGAAAATATTTTCTGAAAATTCGCAGCCATTGTTTGAAGTTTTTCAAGTTCGAGTTACGTCAGAGATTGTGTTTTTAATAAGTTTAAGTGATGAATTATGACGTCTCAAGAGCGACGCTTCGATACGACAATTGGAAATATGTAGCTAAGTCTAAATGGAATTAAAAGAATTAAATCATTGGGAATTAATTGGAAAACGGTATCATATTTAAAGCTTGTGAGAGGGCTTAACATTTTTGTGAAAGGGAAGTATTCCTTCCTTATGGGGTAAAAGATAATTAGTACCTATCCTAGAAGGGAAATTCAATCAGGGATGTACATAGATTTCTTCCTATGTAGTTGTTGATATGGAAAATATCGTTATTGTATAGAATTTATGTGCCTATGTCTGTTATTGTAAGATTAATTCTTTCCATGACAAACATCTTAAACGTTGCCTCACAAACGATGGAGTTAGGTTAATTCAAATCTTTTTATAGGCGAGCACGAAATTCTGAACCCGGGGGGCCTTCCTTCCACGCCTCTTTTAAGTATGTATTGCAAACCGCTCACTCCTAACTAGGGGCTTACTGGGGGTCAAAGGGCCCACCGGGCGTTTGAACAATGTTACCTAAGAAAAAAAAAAAACCTAACAGCTAAAAAGCACAGTGCACTGGGCGCACCCATAGGCCCAGTCCGCCCCTGCTCCTAACTGATAAACAATACAAGATTCCTAGTGAACGTCTGGAGTACTTCGGGAAGCCTAGGACCAATCAAGTTCAACCAGGCCCATGTCAAAGCAGAATAAAAGACCCCTACACCTTGTAGACGAAGGTATAAAACTTTGTGTATGATCTTTTTCGGGTTTTGATGAGATCAGTAAAATTTTGGAAGGCTAGCAATTTTTTAAATTACTTTATAAATCAGTTCTTCTCTACCTTGTTTCTTGGACCCTTGCCAAGTCAGCGCTTCATATAGAAAAACAAACTTTCTCTATGGAGTCTATGTACTCCCAAAGGACTTCATAAGTATTAGAGCTTCCCATCGGGGTTTCGAGATCCAACGCTATGCGGGCGGGATCCGCGAGATTGGAGGGATGTTAAGTTTGATTTCCATCATCTACATAAACGGCTAATTTGTTAGGATCAATTATAAGGAAGGAGATGACTCTGTATGAGTCCGGAAGTTCCATGGAGGAATGCTGTTTAGAAATAATCTTAAAACCCGCACTTTTTGCTGAAAATGGTCGTCAGATCCTTCTGAAAAGCTTCGGTGACCTACAAATCTGCACATATGGATAGATACTCAAATGTTGGATATTTATTCCATAAAACAGCTTCTGAAGTGGGTCACGATTTTCTAGGAGTCATTATAAAAATTCAAGCATTGAATATCGTTAATCGTAGTTACATTACATTACATTCCTCCTATTCTCTTAAATATCGAAAAAACTCAATCCCGCTCATGACCATTTTCGGTGCTATCCCCGATGCTCCCATACAGATTCACAGAAATACTGTCTAGTGTTGGTTTTTCGGTAAACGCCCATTTCGACTACTCCGCCCCGAGAGACCAACAACAAGAAACCAAACCGAAGTCAAACGAAACGAGCTAAGTTCATAATTATTGTCAGAGTCGTCAAGTGAACCGAGTTGACTGTTCAAAGTCATTTTGTCCAAGGAAATGGACTCGAAATCATACAATGTATATTAGGCTTGCGAAACACAAAAGCAATAACATTGTAACTGACATATTTGTGATGGTTCTGGATATGTATCGTGACCTGTCAAATGGTTTAACCGAAATCATTATGCATTTAAATAATCGCTGAGTGCTTTTTTTCTCTGATGTTTTTGTATGTTGTTGAAGGCTGCGAAAGCAGACGAAGAATTCATATTGCAAAACATAAACTATTATTGTCATTACTTGTCATTTACATGCTTAGCCGCACAATGCAACAATCAACACGCAATAAACAATAGATAGACGCTGCGTTATCCAGTGATTGATCGTGAATGTGGTTTCGTTGTGGATGCTATGCTAGTCGATTTAGACCATTCGATCGCTGAGGTAAAAGTGAGGTTTCGAACCGAAATCATTAAATGGCATTTCAACATTAATTTCGCTTTGAGTTGGTTTTTTCTATATTTTTTTTTGTTCGATTTTTTTCGAATTGTTTTGAAGGGACTGAGAAAGGAGTCGATAGACGTTAGTAATAGAATCATTGAAAACTATTTATTGTGATTACTTCTTGTCATTTCTCCATTGCTGCCGATGCGTTGCGATCAATCAAGACGCTCCATTAAAGATCAAAGGGAGTATTGCACGCTGGCGATTTCGAGAAGCGATGATCTGATGTGTGAGGTGAAGTTAGCTGCGGTTGATTCAGTCCAGTTGGAGAACTGATGAACTGCTTGTTTAGTTTTGACCGTTTCCGCGACGCTGAGGTAAAAGTGAGGCGGGACAATAATTAAATATTATTATAGAGCGTTTGCTGGAAGTGGTACTTCTTAGCATATACAAAGTGATTTTTTTGTTCGATATTTTTCGCAAATGATTGTGAAATGAAGGTTAAAAGTCGATTAGATACGATTAGGAATAGGTATCAAAAGACATTATGATTCATTAAATTCCTTTAAAGAAAGTTTTATGGTCACATTTTTCATGTCTTGAAGTAGTTTCGCCTATTTTCGGAGTCATTAAGGGGGTCTTCTCAGTGAAAACCCGTTTTTTGGACCCTTTTTAAAAAAATCTTATTTGAAAACGCAAAGAATAATTGAAAACTTTTTTTATTTATTGTATTACAAAAGGTTCAAAGTAAATAAAAAAATTTTTTTTGCCTCGATACGTGGGCTGTTCAAAAAGTAATGAGACTTCAAAGTTGGTGGTGAAAAAAAAGGTGCCGTCACGGCGGCCACGATTCCGGGTCTCCGGAGCGTCCGAAATGGAAAAAAAAAACGGGGCTATAATCAGTATAGATGTTATTCTCGGGTGAACCTCAAGCTTAATTTTGTGATTTTTTTTGACAAAATGGCGGCCATTCAAAAAAAAAATTTCAATTTCGGGCTTTTTTTTTGTAGTTTAGTGTAAAAAAAAAAATAGTAAAAATTTTTTTAAATTATGGTCGAGGTTCACCCGAGAATGGTGACAATTCTGCGTCGATTCCACTTTGTTTCATGAAAATCGGTTCAGTTGAACTGGAGATATCATGGCCGCCAGTTCGAAAAACGTGGTTTCGAGATAAACGCGTTTAAAGTTTGAAGCAACGCAAAAATTACTCGTTTTAGCGCAGATCTTGCTCGACAAAGAAGGCTATATCCTCTAAACTATTTCGAATTTCAAAAAATCCTTTTAGGGGCATATTCACAACTACCCAAGCTATAAATAAATGCAAAAAAAAAAAAAGTCGAAAAAAAAGTTGCTCAATGAGAAGACCCCCTTAAATCGCGAAAATCCAAAACAGTCCACTCAAACTCTAAAAAAAAACCCCTTGCCATTACACTCACTCGTTGGTAAAAGTTCTTCGTAATCTTTACACAATTTGAAACAGAATTTGGAGAGAAGAAGCCCCTTTAAATTTCTCCTCTCTCTCTATCGATTCGTCCGCACTGAAGCACGGAAGCTGAGTGAGCCATCTTTCAAAATAACTTGCTGATGGCAATTTCACCTTAATTACTTTGTCACATTCTTATCGAAAATCTGGGACATAAAAACGATATAAAAACGTAATTGCAACATGACAAGCAACATTTATTGTGGCATGGCAACATGTTGACACAGACGTGACAAATTATGAAGCACAAAATGTTATGGCGCCAGCAGAAGGAACAAATTTCTTTCAAAAAACGATGAATGCGATGGAATGATGGTAGCTCTTTGGATTGATCTTGTCGCTATCTCGAATGGGGAACAAGTGCTAGGATGTCTCTTTCGGTTTATCTCAAGCCTTCATCTATTCCCATGGCATTTTCGGATTACACTTTGATCCATAATAGAGACAAAGATGACTTGACTACAACGATGAGGTGGCATACGATGAAAAATCTTTCGGAAATTTCAAATTTTCATACAAAGCAAAAGAGAGAAGACAACAACAGGAGCAAAAACAACAACGAAAATCAAATTCAATGGCGGATTTAAGAGTCTGAGGAAGTATGTATGTGGTTGGCTATCGCACGAGCTGGCTGCGACTGTGTGTACCAAGTCAAGAATATATCACGCAGCGTAGAAAGATCGCGCGTGTTTCGAAAAAAGTCATTAATTCAAAGTTTGTCCATTCATTCAATCTAAAAAAAAAAAAAAAAAAAAAAAAAAAAAAAAAAAAATTTAAAAAACCGTGTGGCGTGGTGTGGCATATTTTTTCGATTTCTTCAATGTTTGTTTCTTTCTATTATAATTTGGTTTCTCCTATTTTTTTTTTTTTTTTTTTTGATTTTTCGTGTTCTTCATTTGGTACTTTTAGACGCATTGGGACCATGACTGATATTGCGTATAAATGGCCGCCTAGCTGAACGTAGGGAAATTGGTGTAGTCAATGCCGCAGCAGCTGAAACAGAAACACCAACAACAGCAACATGAGTCCGAAACAAAGACAGACAGAAGAAACGACAACGGCAGCAGTTTTCGGTTGTATAACAAAATGGACATGCTCGTATGGCTCGTATTGTTTTGGCCAAAGCCGAGAAAATGCAATACACAAGAGCTGTGGCAACTGCCGCAAAGTCAGCCGCAAAATTGCCCAATAGAAAGCCATAGCAGACCATCGAGTCATTTTGGATAGCAGCAGCGATATTAGCAACACTCAATGCACGACAGATAGGCATATATAGCGATAGCAATAGCAATAGCAATCAATAGATAGATAGATAGATGTATAGACAGTTAGATGGATGTGTAGATACTTGGACTGCTGGATACCATGGCATATATGTACATACCTAAGTAGGTAAATATATTTGGCCCCTCAATGTGCTCCATGGGCATTGTGTAAATGCGTTCGATATTCTGTTTAAATTCATTGGGCTGAAAACGCCTAAGACAATGACGACGATGGCGATGGCAATGGCGATGGCGATGACGATGAAGACGACGATTCAGGGAGAGAATGTTGGTCATAAAACATCAAACAAAATTCCGAAACAGACAATTAATCTTTCGATAATTTACATGCGATTGACGGAAACGAAACAGATTGTAGATACATACATACAGTGGATGTTTGGTGGAACAGGGCCCTGCAGACAGATATCGAGTGATTCATTTTGTGCCTATAATATAGGTACATATATACAAAAGCATTTAGTATTACCCACCAAACGTTTAAGAAGCGATTAAATACACAATATGAGTCTGAAATATTTTACAAAACGTTAGGCTCAGAAATATGACTCCGAAGTGAGTCCGAAAAAGGCTGTTTAACAAAATGCAAATGGAGTCATATTTGAAGACCAGAAAGAGTCATATATGGCTCCCTTATGGACTCATTCCATATTTGAAACGGACTCATATAGGAACTTCATGGCTAAGGAAGAGAAACGAGCTCTTAATGACTTTGAAAAGGACTCCGATTCCGACTCCGAATTAAGAATCATGTATGATTATTATTGTTGGATAGGTTCGAGCGTCAGCCGTCCGTGGCACTGCGTCTGTTAAGAACATTGTGCCAAACCTGTGATTTCACCTAGAGTATTCTAGATACTTCAGTAGAGCTTAGAAAGATTTTCACTTTTTCTAGATCCATTTCCGACAGTTCTGTCTGTTGGATAATTTCCTTGCCCAATGTAGATCTTCTTTGTCTATATTTGTCTATGTAAGGCAGGACATTCTGTCATTAAATTAAAGAGGTTTCTTCCTCTTCCTGGCAGAATCTTCACTCTTTGCTGTTGGTAAGTCCTAGTCGCATTTTGTGTTTGTTGAGAAGGCCGTGGTCCACTAATGATCGCTGTCATTGTTCTCAGTTCATGTCTGCTTAGCTGCAGCAGATATTTCATTTCTTTTCATTGTATTCTGGAAAGAATATTTTGGTAGATACATGTCTGACCAGCTGTGCGATTCCATATCCGATTCGCTCTGTTAAGGAACTCTGAGTTAGTGACTTGAACGTGCTGACATTTAATATTGGCTCAGGTCCATAGGGAGACATTGCTGCTCCCTCCTTCGCCAGTCTGTCAAGCTTCTTCATTGCATACAAATTATGTATAATTACTTAAGGGGGTCTTCTCATTGAGCAACTTTTTTTTTCGACTTTTTTTTTTTGCATTTATTTATAGCTTGGGTAGTTGTAAATATGCCCCTAAAAGGATTTTTTGAAATTCGAAATAGTTTAGAGGATATAGCCTTCTTTGTCGAGCAAGATCTGCGCTAAAACGAGTAATTTTTGCGTTGCTTCAAACTTTAAACGCGTTTATCTCGAAACCACGTTTTTCGAACTGGCGGCCATGATATCTCCAGTTCAACTGAACCGATTTTCATGAAACAAAGTGGAATCGACGCAGAATTGTCACCATTCTCGGGTGAACCTCGACCATAATTTTAAAAAATTTTTTACTATTTTTTTTTTTACACTAAACTACAAAAAAAAAGCCCGAAATTGAAATTTTTTTTTGAATGGCCGCCATTTTGTCAAAAAAAATCACAAAATTAAGCTTGAGGTTCACCCGAGAATTTCATCTATACTGATTATAACCCCGTTTTTTTTTTCCATTTCGGACGCTCCGGAGACCCGGAATCGTGGCCGCCGTGACGGCACCTTTTTTTTTCACCACCAACTTTGAAGTCTCATTACTTTTTGAACAGCCCACGTATCGAGGCAAAAAAAATTTTTTTATTTACTTTGAACCTTTTGTAATACAATAAATAAAAAAAGTTTTCAATTATTCTTTGCGTTTTCAAATAAGAATTTTTTTAAAAAGGGTCCAAAAAACGGGTTTTCAATGAGAAGACCCCCTTAAGCACCCAAAATGTTTACTGGGTAAATATTCGTTTATTTCAAAAGGTTAATCTTATATTCCTTTCCATATTAATTGCATTATCCTAACTTAAGATTCTTTAGTCTGATTGAGGTTTTCTACTCTCCAATTGAAAATCCTTAAATAGAAATACAAATCCTTTAAAGCTTTCAACTTTCACATCATACTGTGTAGGTGAACTTTTGTTACCTTTTGAATCATCAATGAAACCCAAAAGGATTCTTAATTCCATTCCATGGAAATGTTCGCTTCATGGATAAAAATAGCGTTTACTTTTAACATTTATCGTTAGATAATTGCTTTGGAAATTATAGGTCTCTGCATACGCAGACAATTTAAACCGCTACACTCAGCACTTTGGATGAATTTATTGCATTCGTACGATAATAAGCGGTTACGCTCGATATTAAATTCCTCAAAGCAGAAAGAGGACAATTTTTGTTCCTTTGGCGACGAGTGATTAGGGAAGGAGAATACAGAATCATTTGAAGGAACGGCACACAGTCAAACGTGTGGCAATTTAAACCACCGTAATGGCGTTTATGGCTTTTGTTTGCTTGTCTTTTATTATAAAATTTTCGTCTAAACGCCTCTCATTTGTGGATAAGTGTGGACATAAAGCAGCAGCTGATTTTTTAGTTCATTGTCAATCCTCTGATGAGAGTCGTTGTCCCGTTTTAAGTGTCCACCTTTGAAGTAATTATTGTTGTCAAAAATTCATAGTTCCAGATGTTCCGAATTTAAAACAATGATGTTTAATAAGGGTTTTGTTTTTGGGGTGGTGAGGCATTAGACTGGTGTGAGTACTCATTCTCATGAATTGCGATTTTAAAGGAAATTTAGTTGGGGAAAGAAACCATATCACTGGTGGACAAAAGTCATCAATGTTGAGCTTCTTATGTTTAGAGTACACTGTACAGTACTTTCTCTTAAGTGGACACCTACGGGACCGAAAAATATATTCGCTTAATAGAAGTGTCCGCTTAAGAGGAAACTTTTTGAGAAGCAGGAACACTAGAGCATTTCCAAACAATGTCCTTTTAAGGAGGGTATTCGGTTAAGAGTGTCCTCAACGAGAGAACACACTGTATAAAATGCCGTCTAGACTCGACTTCGAACATAGCATCAATCTCTAAAAATCAGATTTCTTGCTAAAGCTTCAAAGATTGACAATCCTCGGCCCTGCTGGGAGTTTCTTTCATTTCATCATAGGTATCCCGACCCACTTATGTATGTCGTATACTTGTGTATAATACTTACTTATGTAAGAAAATGATCAGCGTCAACAGGAGATTCGATCTAGCCATGTCTGGGTGTCTATATCTTTATCTGAATTTATGTCTGTGTCTTTGCTCCTCTGGGTATAGTTATTTTATCGAAGAAATCGAGCTAACATGACGAAATTTGGAATGAGGAGTAAGAAAGACATTCTTCAATCCTTTAATATCACAAAGTTCGAAAATGGGCGTGGCAGTCGCGTACCTATCGAAAGATTTCTTCCTCATCCAAAACTCAAATGGCAAATAAACTGATTTAGGTAAGCATATGAGGCTACCTGAGAATCATAAACATCCTTTGACCGGTGCATTCTTAAGGGCACCTTAGACACCAGGGTCTGTTATTAAAATCATTAAAACTGTTTAATTTTATCCGGGGCAAGTCTGCCAGATTTTAAAATTCTATCTACAGTCGAAATTAACTATCACCAGCTACTCTTAAACGAATTTCTCTCTATAGGGAAACCTCTCAAGGCTTTTGCGCTACAGTTTTAGTGCCTTTTTGTCTCCTTATTACGGATTCTCTCTGTAACGAATTTCTTTTCGGTTCCTTGAAATTCGTTGGGCGTTCGATGGGACCCACTCTTTAGCTGGTCTCTCGGCATGCCTGTAAATAATTTCACATCTCCCACAAGGCCAAGAAAATTAAAGGTATATTTACATCATTTATTTTTCTAAAATCTACGACTACAGAATTTTCGACTTTCGGGCTTAGGAAAAAAAACCTCCATTTAACTCATGAAAACCCAGCGATACTTGCAACTTAATATATCCATCATCTTGATGACAGGGAAAAATGGAATACAGCAGCATGCTGCCAACCGCTGGTAGCCAAAATGGATTTCTTCGCCAAATCTAATTCGCAACTCGTGCGTACTGAGCAGAGAGTGCAGCATGCAATATGCTAATAACTTCTGCAGAAGTCAGCAGAAGCATGAAGCATAAAAAAGACAGTCTGGGCTAGCCAACGGCGACAAGCTCCGGTCACTAGGTAGAGAGAAAGAGAGAGAGAGAGAGAGCTGAGTGCAGTGCCGAAGACTTTCTTCTATGCTCCACGAGGTGGCAGAAGATTTTTTATGCGATTTAAATAGCCGAAGAGAAAAGACTTACACTAAAAATGGCTAACCCACAGCTGCCAAACAAGAGCATGACTATGATGGGTTGTTGTTGCAAAGCCTTGTTAACCCAATGTTGCCTCCCGGCCATGGGCACATCAACACTTGCAGCAACGGCAAATAAAAGAAAACGAATATTTAAACTAAGTTAAGCAATAACTCAGAGAATGCTTCGAGGACTGCAAAAATTTTGAATGGATTGTATCATAATGGATTTTTTTCGAGGACTATCTCTTAAGGTCACTCTCTATTTGGTGCTTTCAAGAGATGAATAATTTTAATTTCTTGGACTTGATGCATCGAAGGTAAAAAAGAGTGTTTTTCCTCTTCTTCCAATCTTCCTGCATGCTAATTCTTTGCAGAAATCTCTAATTCAAAGTAGGCATACATGTTGCTTTTAGAAGAACCCTTAAATGATTCTAGAAGAAAGTGCTCTCTCTCCCTATCTACTCCTCCTCTCTCTCCCTTCTCTCTCTCTCTCTCCCTCTCTCTCCCTCTCTCTCCCTCTCTCTCCCTCTCTCTCTCTCTCTCTCTCTCCTCTCTCCCCTCTCTTCTCCCTCT
This sequence comes from Chlorops oryzae, assembly GCA_020466095.1. Lineage (NCBI taxonomy): Eukaryota > Metazoa > Arthropoda > Insecta > Diptera > Chloropidae > Chlorops > Chlorops oryzae. The sequence goes on along the minus strand of CM035808.1, from coordinate 6,796,146 downwards.
CTCTTCTCCCTCTCTCTCTCCCTCTCTCTCTCCTCTCTTCCCTCTCCTCTCTCTCTCCCTCTCTCTCTCTCTCTCCTCTCTCTCTCTCTCTCCTCTCTTCCCTTCTCTCTCTCTCCCTCTCTCTCCTCTCTCCTCTTCCCTCTCTCTCTCCTCCTCTTCCTCTCCTCCCTCCCTCTCTCTCCTCCTCTCTCTCCCTCTCTCTCTCTCTCCTCTCTCTCCCCTCTCTCTCCCTCTCTCTCTCTCTCTCCTCTCTCTCTCCTCTCTCTCCTCTCTCTCCTCTCTCTCTCTCTCTCTCTCTCTCTCTCTCTATCTTCTGGCCTGTTTTCGAATCTTGTTGAGGCCTAAAAGGACAGAATTTCCCTGAGCACTCCCACACAATTTCTCTTTCTATAGACCACGATCGTTTGACAGCAACATATGTCCTTTAATTACAACAGTCTCCTAATCCATGTGACCGCCTTGAAGTTCTTTGCTTTACCTTCGAATTGTGACCACTGACCACAGATGGCTAAGAGAATTATGAAAAACACAGAGGGAGAGGAAACGAGACGAGGAAAATTAAAATAAAATACAATAAAACTAAACACTCGACAAGCATTCAAAAAAAAAAAAAAAAAAAAAAAAAAAACCGGTGGTCAGCATATGCAAGAGTGATTATCCATGAAAATGGGCGCAAAGGCATTCAGCATTCAGCATTCATCGCGCATCATATTTCCGCTCACATTTTGGTAGTCTTTCTGTTCCGTTCCGTTCCTTCCATTCCATTCCGTTCCGTGCCGTTTTGCCTTCGCTGTTTGTTAACCATGTGACAGGCGTTACCAATTCTCCAAAAATGTTATTTAATTACCTTAATTATATATTTTTTCCAATAAATTTTTTAAAGGCATAAAAGTTGATTAACAGTTTTGGACGGACGGACGGACGGACGAGTCGGGCCGAAATCGCTTGCGTGCGTTTGGTCAATGGCCACTGTTGTCGGCTACTTAATGAAATTTCTCAACTTTTCACCTTCATTTTCCCCCCTATGATTATTGCAGTGAAAAACCGCAAGGTCCAGTGGTAGATCGCGGTAGGTCCAAGATGAGCGTATCAATGAAATCTATTTCCGCAAATCGATTTATAAACCGATGAAGCGCTTTGAGGTGTAACGGACTGGGCTCCCCTTTTTGAAAATGAATTGTTAAGGGAATAAATTTCTCAATCACAAACGCTAAATATATATTTTTAATATATGCCATGGCTCAACACCCATTTTGCATATGTCATCGTTATGGGAAACGCAGACGTGATGCAGAGCACCTCTCCGAATTCTTGGCCCGTTTCTCATTGCCAGCTCGCTTCTTTTTTTTTTGGCCAAATCAATCTCCCACAAATTCGTTACGTCGTTAAGCCAAACATAAGCATCCTTAAAAAAAAAATAAAAAAAATTAAATCTTATTCTCAAGACGCAGGCGCTACGCATTAAAGAGAAAAATTGAAGCAGACGCCGCCAACGTCATTCAAGACAAAAAAGTCATTCGTCACATGTCGGCGTCGTGGTATTACCAAAAAAAAAAAAAATACATATCCAAAAAAAATTAAAAACGTTGATTACTTTTTTCTGGCAAGAAGACACAACGAAGAGAGAGAGAGAGATAGAGAGCGAGAGAGGGGGAGAAAAAATTAAATTGGTAACAGTGCCGGTTAAAAGAAAGGCAGAGGAAGAGTGGCTTTGTGTCTGGCTTATTGTCCATATTCGATTGTAAGTCATCAAATCCAGCGGGCTTCCTTCATTACGTTGCAGCTGAGTTCAATCAAATCGCGGTGCCACAAAATGTAATTTTTTTTTTTTAATTTTTATTTTTTTTTTTATTTCTTGGTTATGACATTACAAAAATATTTTCGGACATTCGTTTTCATTTTCTCGTCGAATATTTCTTTTTAGTCCAGTCACTATGCTGCGTTGTAGTGTTGTGCGCCTTAACATTTCAACATGGTGCGCGACATGACAATTGTGGCGCATGCAGAGAGAATGTGGGCGCCATGTAAAGCATTAATAATCTTTTTGCCTCTTTTCCATTGTTGCTTCGGCCTTCGGTTGGTTTCTTCTTTCCGTTTTACCAAGTCATCATATCACAATTGTCGCATGTGGTTTTCCATTCTGCTCTAATAATTTGTTGTTTCATCTTGAGACGGTGGAATTTCTTTGTTCGATCTTGATTGGGAAAATACCAAGGGAGTGAGACGGTCATGACAGTAGTTAAGAAGGACTTTGAGGATCATTTTTATAAATGTTTACAGTTGATTTTAGTCCTTAGGAGACATTTTTTGAAACGAAATTTTGGTTAACTCCGCATTTATTGAAAAAGAATTCGGAGTATTCGGAGAAATGCGGAGTAAGTCAGGAGTGGTCAGATTTATGAGCCCGAAATGGAGCCCGAAATGAATCCGAAATGAGCCCGAAATGAGTCCGAAATGAGCCAGAAATGAGCCCGAAATGAGCCCGAAATGAGCCCGAAATGAGTCCGAAATGAGCCCAAATGAGCCCGAAATGAGCTCGAAATGAGCCCGAAATGAGCCCGAAATGAGCCCGAAATGAGTCCGAAATGAGCCCGAAATGAGTCCGAAATGAGCCCGAAATGAGTCCGAAATGAGCCCGAAATGAGCCCGAAATGACGAATCCCGAAATGAGCCGAAATGAGCCGAATGAGCCCGAAATGAGCCCGAAATGAGCCCGAAATGAGTCCGAAAGTGAGCCCGAAATGAGTCCGAATGAGCTACGAAATGAGCCCGAAATGAGTCCGAAGTGAGCCCGAAATGAGCCGAAATGAGCTCGAAATGAGCCCGAAACTGAGCCCGAAATGAGCCCGAAATGCAGTCGAAGCAATGACCCGAAATGAGCCCGAAACTTAAAAAAAATTGTATATATTGGGCTAAGGAGTATGACTCCGAATTCAAAGATTATTTGTGTGAACATAAAATGGAGCTTGGAGTCCAAAATGAGTCCAATATAGGAAGGAGTCATATATGACGCTAATATAGGCTTCTTCGGTATATGATTTCGGATCCGTAGAGGACGACTGCGAAAGAAGGAAACACGCTCTTTAAGACTTCCTCAAAGAGTTCATTATGACGGCTCCGACTCCAAATTTGGAGTCATATATGATTCTTTTAGGACTCAGAATATTTGCTAGGTTCGATATGCGAGGAGCCGGACCCATATAGGACTCACAAACCGGTACACTCGGCATATGAAATCTGGCTCATAAAATCGATCTTCGCAAGAAGGAAATATCATTCATCCTGGTGTCTTAAGTGAGTCATTATGGGGACACAAACCTAGAATTAAGACTCTAAAATAACTCATTCCGAAGTCGAAATGTTTTGTCTACTTGATTTTCTGTTGATCAAACCAGATAACTCAATATCGATCTGCGATTTTCTGTACACCACTCCAGCCACCAAAAAATAAATTTTTATGATATCTTTCGTACTGCGGACCCCGGGATAGGCCTGGACATTTAAATACGCAAGAAGGAGAAGTACTGCTTAGCATTCTTGGTACTAAAAAAGCTCCTCACTCGTTACTCAACTCGTTACTAACTTCGTTATAATTTTTATCTGCATGCTATAAAGCACATATATGGGCACAGTAAGATGTCATTTCTTAAGAATATTCAAAGGCTCTGATTTGATAGAAAAGTGAATAGAAATATTAAATGACCGCATGTGAATTATTACTTCATTTTGTTTTTATTAATATTTTCAAAGTCTGTTGCTTTTATTTTGGAAGATACAAAATGAGGATCCTTCAAAGGAAAGTTTTCTTAGGGATACTGATTTCTCAAACATATTTTATGTATACAATTGGACTATGGAATTTTGTTCAAAAACTATTATACGAGGAAGATTTAAGTGCACACGTCTAAGGATATTAAAATATCCTAGAAAAGATTTGGACTATTTTAACTGTTTGATGTTTCAAGAAGAAGAGACTCTCATTTGTCGCGTTCTTGATGACATCCAATTTACTAACAGAAGTCGTCGGAATCTGATCGGTTTTGGCTACAATCGAGTCGTTTGGTATTGTGGATTTTGATGTATTTTCTTCTGTCGCACAGTTTGGAAACATTCGTCGCAGTACGAAATTAAAGCCATTAGTCGCTTTATTGCTATTCAATTTAAATCGCTCGATGCCAAAGGCGCGTATGGCACGTGAGAATCCAAAAACTTCGGACGTAATGTAAGCGCGACGTATGGCCAACGTACGACCGTCAGTCTGTTGTCGATACTCCACAATTTCATCTACTTTCATGATTTTCTTAAATCCAATATTCCTCGTAAATATGGTGAACGTTTTCCGCTCCAAATCCAAAATCGAATCTTCTAAGATTTTGATAGGAACATTTTTAAAAAAACGTTCACCCCATTTCGGCATGGAATTGGTCTTGGAAATTATCCGCCGTGAATAGAGTTTTCCGTCGCGTACCTCACGTTTAATGGTGTCTTCTGAGAGCACATGAGTGCTCAAAGGGTTTGGATACCGGTTCCAGTAAGCTTGGACAACCTGAAACCACGTGTAGTCGAATATGGTTTCCGCCTTGTATTGTGATATGGCCATTTTTTTTTTTTTTTTTTTTTTACAATTGTTAAAGCAAAACTAATCCACTACGGGATTAACTTGAAGTGCAACCGAAAAATGATTTTCTCTTGAAGCCAGTCAGTTTATTTTTTTTTTTTTTTCGTCGACCTTGACCGAATTTTCAGCTTCCTGACTCGAATTATAAATCGTTCCACATTTTGATTTCGGGATCTTTCCAGATTCTGTTTCTTCGGCTTTTGTGAAAATTTCCTTCTTCTTCTAGAGAGGATTTTCACCGGAAGGTGGCAATCGCATTATATTTTTTTTGGCTCACAAAATGTGTCTCTGATATTTTTTTCTGCTTTTTCAAAAAGTAATGACAAAATTGAATCTGAAAACTTTTTTAAAATTAATAAAATAAAATTTTAACGTCAAAATTTATTCGTATGTCAATCAGTGTTCGGACTTGAAAATATTTAAGAGTGGTACATTTTTCAAAAAAGTGGTGCGTTTTTGAATTATAGTTGAGTATTTCATATCTAAAATTGTTGAAAATTGGGCGTTGCCAACGCATTTTGTAGCAATTTTGAACTCCTTTCGGACTCATTCCAGACTCGTTTGACTGACACTCGTGTTTTGTAGCAATTTTGAACTCATTCGGAACTCATTTGGGTAAGCCTAGCATTTTGACAATTGACTATTTCGGACTCAATTCGGACTCATTTCGGACTCATTTGGGTGAGCCTCGTACTTTGTAGCAATTTGAACTCATTTCGACTTATTTTGATCATTATCTGACTCATTGGCTGAGCCTCATTTTTTTTGGACTCAATTTCGACTCATTTGCTGAGCTCTATTTGTCATTTGAACTCATTTCGGACTCATTTCGGACTCATCTTGGCTGAGCCTCATATTTCGTTGCAATTTTGAACTCATTTCGGACTCATTTCGGACTCATTTGGCTGAGCATCGTATTTTGTAGCAATTTTGAACTCATTTCGGACCCATTTCGGACTCATTTTGGACTCAATTCGGACTCATTTCGGACTCATTTGGCTGAGCCTCATATTTTGTTGCAATTTTGAACTCATTTCGGACTCATTTGGTTGAGATTCGTATTTTGTTGCAATTTTGAACTCGTTTCGGACTCATTTTGAACATTTCGACTCATTTGGCTGAGCATCGTATTTGGCTGACCATTGATATTTCGACTCATTTGGACTCATTTTCTGGACTCAATTCGGACTCATTTTGACTCACTTGGCTGAGCCTTGTATTTTGTTGCATTTTTGAACTCATTTCGGACTCACCGGACTCACTTGGCTGAACCTCGTACCTTGTTTCAATTTTTAACTCATTTCGGACTCAATCCGGACTCATTTTGCTGAGCCCCGTATTTTGTTGCATTTTTGAACTCATTTCGGACTCATACATCTTACATATTAGCACTCCGAAATTGTCTGCTGTGAAAAGAATTTGTCAAGTCTGTCAAAATGCGTTCGAAGATATTGAATTTTTCATACAGATACGATTCAGATACTGAAAGCGGACATCTATCTTCAATTTCATCTTCATTGACAACATGATTGCGAAAAGAAGAGGAAGCGCGCGATCGTTGGAAAACGATTGTCCAGCAAGGAAGCAGATTATTGCCGACTCCGAACATCGCGACGATTGTGGCGATTGTGTCGATTGCGCGCCGGTGGTGCCAGCTGTAAAATTGCGGCGCGTAATAGCGATATGAATGAGTTTCATCTGGCGGTGCTTTTCATATTATATCCTCTCACCTTTATGCTTTTATATCATAAAATCGTCTTCGACGTTGTGTTTGGGCTCTCTTACTATTTCTCCTTTTTACACCATTGCCCAAATCCATTTTGCTTATGTGCTTTTCAGTTTTTGTCTTTTCGATTTTCGCTTAAACCGTAGCACCGCTCAAGCCAAGTGTCCACGATGAGTTAGCAAAAACAATGAAGAAAAAAAAAAAGAGAAAAAAAAAACACTAAAGCTGAAACACAAAAAACGATCGCGTCTAAGTCTGAAACGAATCCAATAACGAATAATGTGGTCAAGCCGAAACAGAGCGACACGCACGGGTGTGATATTGTCGATGGTTTGCCGGACGCACGTTCGACGCAGGGGCAAAGGGCCTCGCTGGCTGGTCGAAAGTGTGCTGCTGTTGCTGGTGGTGGTGGTGATGTTGTTGCTTCCAACACGTAATTTCCGAGATATATTGCATTGTATTATAACGCTGAGACACAATCAAGCGGTACGTCGTCTTGTGGCGGCACGGACTCAACCTTGCCGTTCAATGTCCAATTCGTGCTGGGCACAACAGTCGAATGGGGTATGCTGATGACGACGGCGACGACGACTGCAGAGATGATGATGATGATGGTGATGATGATGATGACGATCATGACGTCGCTACGTGAAGCAGTTTCATTTTGGCCTCCTTCCAGCTCTCCTTTTTTTCTTTACACTCTCTTCCCTGAATTAAAGTTTAAAATTAGATTGAGATTGAAAATCACATGCTGTGGCGGCGGCGTTGCGATATGATGACCACTATGATGACGATCAGCATTTATGACGACGATCACGTTGATTGTTTTGTTGCATCGGGGTTTTATCATTAAGCATTTGTTGATGTTGTTGGTTTGGTTCAATTTGTTTGTTCAACGTTTGATGAATGAGTGCGACGTTTTCCTTAAAGAAGCTCAAAACATTTCGATCCACTTTATGAGGATCGTCCTTTGGGATGTTCGTCGCTTTTGAGATTTATTTAAAATAATTCTTTAAGCTTTTTTTTACTTTATATGACTTCAATCTTCAAAACTTTATATGATTTCACTATTCGGTGAAAGAAAATCCCCCGGAGAGCGACTCTGAATTCTCCAAGACCTTCCGAATTATCCCTAAATTTCCATTTCAAACGATTGTCCTAAAAAAACTATCCCCGAAGTAACTAAAATCCCCAAAATTTTGGGATACAAAATCCGTAATTAAGCAGCGCTGATCACAAATGTATGCACTTATGTTCCTCACTGGCGCTCCTCTTGCAACAGAACCCAAACAAATCTTATCATGCAGAAAAATCTTCGTACCCCATACTCCCCAAGTGAGAACAACAAAGAAAAAGAGAAAGAAAAACTGAGATAAAAAAAAACAAGTCTTAAAAATTACCTCACTTCCTTTCTTCATTGAATTCTGGTTTTATTATTAACTTAACGCTCGATGCGCAAGCGCATATAATTAAGACACTTTTACGCATGCGCACCTGTGTCGCTTGTGACTTCCTTCTTGAGCAGCTTGAAACCGAGCGGCATACGTTAATAAAATTGTCGCCATATTTCATATGCTAATTATGTTGCAACAACAAGAAAGCGACACTAATAGCAACAACAACGACGACAACAACAACAACAAAATCCTCTTATATAAAAAAAAGACGTTGGAAATTGTCCCACAAACGTTCATGCGACAGACTCTGGCAGCGAGCTCTGGTAGCGTAGAAAACTTGTCATCCGAAATTAGACCATGCGACGCACTCGACCAGAACCCGAACGCGATACGGAACTGGGTAACGAGAGGCTATTTGTTGGGCCGATTGTATGTCTTCCCCGAAGAGATACTTTCCAACGAGAGGCGATTTGCAGCCATAATGGCACTGCATATTTCAAAAGTATAGCACAGCGAAGCAGATTATTTATGACAATCGTTCCGATTTGAGCTGAAAATCTTTATCAAGTCCACTGAAGACCATATAGAGGCTTGAGAAAATATAAAGTGGGCACTACAGTCGGTCCTCCCGAGATCGTTGGGAAGCTCTTAAAGAAATTCTTATAAAAATGAAGCTCTTTTCTTGGGTAGACCTCTGCGAAATTTTTTCCATTTATCGGTGTCGTTGACGATTGATTCTCCTCCTTATTTTTTAAATAATCCTACTCCTCTTAAGGTGCACTATTTTTGAGGAATATCAGTCCCTTCCTCCTTCAAAAAATCCTACCTACGCTCATGGCAAAGTTTTTCCTCTTCGAGGAGACAAAAATTAAGGGCTTTTTCCATTCATTAATTTTCATTTAATACCTTCAATTAAGTGAAGCGAATCTGAGGTCATCATACCAGAACTAATTGATCCTCGCTGATGTTCCGCTTAGATGTGGTGTAAAATTTTGTCACTTTTGAAAATAATAGGCCCAGTTTTTGACCAAAAAAAAAAACGAAAAAAAAAAGTGACAAAGTGAAACTCGGTTTCGTTGTCTTTACAAATGGTCAAGTGACTTCTTTCACGCATCGCTGATTCTCACGATCGCCGGCCGATCTCGACTTTTGAATTGTCTGCAATTTTTTTTAGCTTTTTCGCTGCCGTACGTTGCACATACAACGTCGTCCGTCGACCGCGCTCAAAATGTGGCCAGTTGTGTTAGACGCCTATTCAAGGCGCCGCGGCAAGCTGATTATGTTGAAGCTGGTGTTATTGTGCTTGCTGGCTGGTGGCTGGTGCCCGGTGCCTGTTGGTGATGGCGTTGGAAGGCGAAATCAACGCGATCTTTTCAAGTGTTCAGCGAAGCGCGTTTTTTCGAGGCAGCGACAAGTCGCGACGACGTCAAGCCACATTTTACGTTGTCTCGCTTTCTTGACTGCTTGACAATGTGGAAAATCAATGCGTGGTGTGATATGCTCAGGATTTGGGACAAACTATGTACGCGATCCATACGATGTGCAATGTACATGCATATATGTGTGTGTGTGTTACATATGTGTATATTGTATCATGGACATAAGTATGAATCGGTAGAAATTATGGCTTTAATTGCAAGATACTGGCGTTGCAACAACAAAAATCCAGTTCGCTGTCTTTGAATGGATTCCAAAGCTTCGTTCCATTGTGCTTTGGTGTTTGAACGACTTACAAAAAAAAAAAAAAAAAATATTAAAAAAAAATCGCTACGCGTCGCTGACCAATGCGTGCAATTCGAAAACAATTATGCCTTGCAATTTTCGCATAAATCTCATTAATAATTTATGAACCAAAAATGATCGTTTTCGACTCGAAGCAAAGTGGCGGAGAAAATGATTTCTTTTTGTGTACATTTTTATACCCGAAACACTCTGTGTGGAGGGTATATTGCGTTTGTGTGGTTGTGTGTAACACCCAAAACCAGTCGAATAGACCATACAAAATTATATATAGAAATGATCAGCGTCACCAGGAGATTCGATTTAGACATGTCCTCTGTCTGTCTGTCTGTCTGTCTGTCTGTCTGTCTGTCCTGTCTGTTGTCCGTCCGTCTGTCTGTCTGTTCTGTATACAGTTATCTTATCGAAGGAGTTGAGCTATCTTGACAAAATTTGGTATGCGTACTTACGGGGACATGAGTAAGAACAAGTTCGAGAATGGACCCGATCGGACCATTTTTAGGGGTACCTCCAGTACTAGGGTCTGTTATGAAAATCACAAAAACTGCTCTAAAATCGAAGTTTTTCAACATATTTTGATGAAATTTGATATTTGAACATGTTTCAAGGCAAGTAATATGATTTCCAAAAATTTTAAAAGTGGGCGTGGCAGAAGGGCATTTTTCGAAAATTGTCTCCTTCACCCGAATTTCAAATGGGACTTGAAATTTGGCACTTATGCTTCCTTTGTAGCCATAAACATCCTCACAAAAAATTTCCTAGATCGGTCCATTATTAAGGGTACCTCCAGTACTAAGGGTCTGTCACAAAAATCCCAAAACTGCCTCAAAATCGGAATTTTTCGAAATATTTCAATGAAACTTAGAATTTGACTGTATATTTAAGCCTTCGATTAGAATTCAAAAAAATTGGAAAAGTGGGCGTGGCAAAGGGGCGGTTTTAATAAAGAAATTTATCAAAATTCGGGGCCCCTTATGGCCTTAAACACCTCTTGATATTAAAAATTATTTGAACATGTGTGTCTGTGTCGGGTATTCTATTGCCTGACTATAACACCCTTATAGGGCATTTACATATACGTTTTAGCGCTACTCGTTTAAGCTAAAACGACTAAGTCAAAACGGGGTGTTTACATATGCGCATGTCGTTTTGTCATTTTGTGGTTATCTTTTGTTTGCGCAACACGTGAAATATGAGTGAATATTGTAATTTAGAAAAGAAGCGTTTATTGAAATTGCGTTCGTTTTCTACATTGGTTGTGAAAACATCCTCACAATTTTTAAATTCGAAATTTCAATGACCATATGTTTTGCATTTTTATAGTGATGACACTCAGATTTCGATTTTTATTATCAGTTATAAGCAGGATTTATCTTGTTTAGCTACTTGTTTTAAATTAAAACAGGAAAGTTTCTCGTTTTAATTTTGTATGATAAAACGGGAAAAATCTAAGTTGTTTTAGTGCTAAAACGGGCAAAGTTGCTAAAACCCGAATAAAACGGCATATGTAAACGGCCTATTACTTGTTTAGTTTTTATTTATTTATCTAGGTTTTTTTTTTTTTTTGTTTTTTTATAAATGCAAGGTGTCAATATAAGTTGTCTTGGATTTCGACGTCAAGCGGCAAATATTCGATTTGATTGTAAAATTTTTGAAAGCTAGTTTTCTTAATTTCTTTTTACGCAAGAAACAGCCAAAAATAATCAAATCATATTTCGACAATTGTACATATTTCTTCTGTTTTTTTGTAAATTTAGCAAATTTAGTTCGTAATGAATTTTCAAGTGAGTAACGATGGACTCTTCGGTACGGTCAAGCCCAAAAAAGAAACTCTTAATATGGCCGATGTGCTCGCATTAATTGCGTTTGCCAAAAACCTAAAGATTAATGTAAGTTCAAATTTCTGAATTGAATGTCCTCTCGCTATCCACACACGTTAAGACATTTCCCTCCCCCATCTCTCTGCCTTAATCTTGCTTCGTCGAGCAAAATGTTCTTACAACCAGAATGTCTTAACGTGTGTTTAGCTAGCTTCAGAGATATACATACATAGAGAGAGAGAGAGAGAGAGAGGTACGTATGTATATCACAAAACGTAATCCTGTTAATAATCCCCCTTTAGAAAACTGACGACGAGGACTCGGACGACATATTGGACTTCAAGGGTATTATTGAAGATGAGAAGAAAGAAAACCTTGATAGTGGTACGGAGGCTGCTAGTTCGTCGAAAAAGTCCCAAAATTCAACGATGAAAACATTTGAAAATGAGCCTGAAGACGATGACGATGTGGATGAATGGGAAGATGAAGCAAATATGCTTCCTTGTGCGTGTCACTCTTGCAAGCTAAGGAAATCGAGAAAGTTTTAGAAAAAAGTACACTGTACCCACTTTGTTGTTCTATTTAATTTTTATTCAAATGCATAATCGTTGAAAAATGGCGTTACGTACGAATTTGAACGAAGCCTTTTTAATGCCGATAATATCCTTAATATTAGAGGTTCAAGCTTTTTCAATCCATTCAGCCCGATTTTCAAATATTCCCGGGGAACTTTTCTCTGTGGATTTGAAGGAAAATTTTTCGTTCTAAGCCAGAGGAGGACTGGGGGTCAAAGGGCCCACCGGGTGTTTGAAAAATGGGGCCCCGTTAAAAATAATAATAATAAAATCCTACTCCATGAGTATTGATCCCAAATACAGCGCACTGTGGGCCCACTGGGGGCATTTTCCCGTTTGCCCGGTGGCCCAGTCCGCGACTGTTCTAAGCACACTGGGGAGGTAATATGAAAGAACTAAGAACTTTTAAGCATTAATTGAGACTAGGATTGCTCCCTTTGTCCGCCGAGAAAAATTCCCTATTCATTTAGAATAGGGCTGAGTATCTTCCAACTTCATTTAAAGACTAGACCCTTCTCAAAGACTCAGAAATGGCAAGTCCATAACTTCCCCCGACCTGAACGAACTTGCTCCTTTAGTCTCTCTATTTTACTTTATTCAAAGGAGCCCCAAGAAACTAGTATGAACCTCTCTACGGGCGTGAACGGATGATGAAAATTAGTCACAAAAATAGTCACAAGCGTAAAGAATAGTCTTTAACCCATTCGGCAACAAAACGGAATGTCCGCAACAGCGTGTGAATGAACTGAACGATTAAAGCGTGAAATTATGGATTTTTCATTGATTTGTCATGCATTAAATTGACGTCAGAATACAGAGTTCCAAGGACATTCCGAAGTCGCCGTGTAATTTAGCCGGCAGCATGAATAAATTTCTTCATTTTCATGACAAAATTATGTTCATTTTGATGTACCTACATTGACGGACATGCCATAATAGTTCGTCTGGTGTCTTTAAAAATTTGCATACTGCCTCGCAGGCTCATCTTGTGTGTATATCCTTGTTTCGAATGCATTTTTCTCAGACTTGCTCTGCGGCGACTTTTATGTTTTTTTTTTTTTTTGCGGCGACTTCTTCTGCATACACCCATTAAGCACTGACTAAGCTAACAAATTATTAATTTTCAACGTTGTTATTGCATATAATTATTACCTTTATTGACAACCTTAGGCAATATCGATCGTTAGTCATTTAAGGGAATAATAATAAATTTTGAAGTAAACTGGGTCCAGTAATTGCCGAAATTTATGTGTGAAGTACTTAAAAACTGCAATTTTTGAACGTGAAAATTGACGGTATGCTTAACGAGGTCTTACGGACAATGAAGTATGATCGAGGGAATTTAAATTTTGTAGTATTTATGAAGTGGAATTGATAAGATTACAACAAGTGATCATGAAGTGGAAGCATGTGGCAGTAAAGAGTTGTTATCAAAATTTATTCGGACAGCCAGGTTTCGGTATATTAAATTATTTTTGAACTATAGCATGAGCAGTCTTTTCATTCAAAGACGGTTAGTTTCAATTATATGCTCTACAAACAAAAATGAGAACTCTTCGATCTGCTGAATTGCCTTCTAATTTCAAAACTATCACAGCAAACAATTTTGGAATGTTCGGAAACATGAGTCCGAAATGAATCTGCAACATTTTTCAAAATATTTTTAACTTTAAAAGAGAAAAATAACGAAGATATGGCGCCGAGAGGCCGCAGCTTTAAGCGCCGGATAAGAAAAATATTTTCGAACAGGCGGTTTTTTTACCTCAACCGTCAAAGTAGCTCCTTAAATACATTCGGACCTTCCAGACTCGTAACTTTCAATTTTTAAGAGCCCAATATCGAGAATTTTTTTAAAATATAAAGAAATATTTTAAAGGTCATTTGGAAAGTCTTTTGAGACTGGTTGCATGACATTATGTGCAGAGTGAGTGAGATATGTGATCCTTTTACCGGCTCATCTGGATCATATTTATACATATGTACGTACATTAGCCGATCTTCTTTGAGACTCGATATATTTGCTCTGATACTACAGAAAATCGTACCGTGTGTGGGCACGGTCATGCATGTCGCAACAACATCCCAAGTACCTAAGAGGCTAGAAGACTTTTTCCACCTATCGACATTACAGGACAAAGTATGCTCAAAATTTAACGTTTCTGAAGAACAATTTTCTTCCTCGTTATACGTAAGCTATGTATGTAGAATTTTACGAAACAATTTCAGTTCAAAGCCTCTTAATTTATGCACCCATTCAGTAACGTGAAACATTTCCGTATTTTTTTTTTTTTTTTATTATTTCTTTTCTTTCATTCTTAAGAAGCAGAGCAATTTTTCTTACCATACTATAGAAGAGACTTTACATTTGTACCTACGCCTATAAGTTCACGGTTAAGCGATATCCTCGAGCGACAAGTGCACGATTGTCGTTGGTAAGCTGGAAATATTTAGCCTTCAAGCTACTATGGCTAGCTAAGATTTTCAACGGGTATTAGGTACCTACTATTTTAGAACGCTGAATGCTTTTGCTTCTTCTTGTCTTCTTTTATAAGATCTCATGAATATTTAAGCGTCACATTTGGTCGCATCGCCGTTCGTTGCGCTTCTGTGAGCATGCGCATAAGTTAAAATGACCAACGTCTTTACTAATGTCGTCAAAAAATTATTGTGTCTTAAGAAAATATCGCCGTCCAAAAATATTTCCTAAGAACAAGTTCATGTATATGGTGTATGGCCTTCTCAAATTTCATAATTGAGCAGTAAAAATCCAAAAAAAAATTCGGTTTTTTTTTTTCTTTGTAAGCGACTTCCTTTATCTTTGTCAACCCCCAAGAGCATTGCTCTTTTGTTGAACAGGATAACGACCTTTAATTGCTGGTCAGTGGTATTTGATGAACTTTATCTTTTGCTGATCTTTATGCTGTTAATCGTTGCGTTATAAAAGGTCACGGCTATAAGATTCATTGCAGGGCATAAATCGCGAAAGAAAATTGTGTCAGGTTTTATTTTTTTGAAAAACGATCTTATTTGAGACGCCAGTGATTGCTTATAGTGGGAGGCAAGGATAAGATTTAATTGTGGTCAAGATGGTATTGAGACTTTACTTTGTATCTTTATGCGAAGTGGTAAAAAGGACGGTATAAGCTTGGAAGAACTCATCGGAGAAACGGAAGAATTGGACGGTCTTAAGAAAGAAACGATATGAGGACGATGGTATGACTAAGTGGAGGAGGAAGTGGAATAAAAAGTAGTCATAAGTTGAGGTGATCTCGACGAAGGAGAAGAAGGAAGAGAGGAGGAGAAGAGGAGAGGAAGAGAGGAGGAGAGAGAGGAGAGAGAGAAGGGGGAGAGAAGAGGGAGGAGAGAGGAGAGAGAAGAGAGGGAGAGGAAGGAGAGAGAGGAGGAGAGAGGAGGAGAAGAGGAGAGAGAGAGAAGAGGAGAGAAGGAGGAGAGAGAGGAGAGAGAGGAGAGAGGAGAAGAGGAGGAGAGAGGAGGAGAGAGAGAGGAGAGAGGAGGAGAGAGGAGGAGAGAGGAGGAGGAGAGAGAGGAGAGAGGAGGAGAGGAGGAGAGAGGAGGAGAGAGGAGGAGAGAGGGAGAGAGGAGAGAGAGGAGAGAGGAGAGAGGAGAGAGGAGGAGAGAGAGAGAGGAGGAGAGAGGAGGAGAGAGAGGAGAGAGGAGAGAGAGGGGAGAGAGAGGAGAGAGGAGGAGAGAGGAGGAGAGGAGAGAGGAGGAGAGAGGGGAGAGAGGAGGAGAGAGAGGAGAGAGGAGAGAGGAGGAGAGAGGAGGAGAGAGGAGGAGAGATGAGGAGAGAGGAGGAGAGAGGAGGAGAGAGGAGGAGAGAGGAGGAGAGAGAGGAGAGTGGAGGAGAGAGGAGGATAGAGGTGGAGAGAGGAGGAGAGAGGAGGTTAGCTTATTCAAACAAAAGTCGAATTCATATCCTGTTAACACCACTACGAAGAAATTTCGATGTGTAGCAACCGTAACACCTTGAATCCTCCCTTCAGGAAATTCCACCATCTCATCTGACCTCATATAAGGTAATAAAAATTGAAAAATTTATGAAACTCCCTCTCATTGAGATCAACAAGTAAAATAAGCGTTGAAATATTCTGAATTGGATTTTGATTCAAAGCTGTGAAGATAGAAAAAAAAAGGAGAAAAACTTCAATTTCATCAAAATCGTGACTTGTCGTCACGTTTTGGCAGTCAACAACAGCTTCATCACCATCACCGTCGCAGTCACCACCAGTACCATCCACCACAACCATCAAGCAGCATCGCCATCATCATTGGAAACGACGAGAAAAGGTGGAATGTGGCTAGCAGTACAGCAGCATCAGAAGCAATTGGAATCACCAGGCAGCGCAACGCAACGTACAGAAGTGTCTGTGCAGCCATTTCGAGTAATGCAAAGCAATTTTTGGACCGAAAATGGTTTTTCGAGTAGAGAAGCGCGAAGGCCACATTTTCAGTGCCACTCTCGGCCAATCGAAGCGGATTGAAAACGAATTAAGGATCGGCGCGCGATCAGCGGAAGCTACTGTGGAAGAAATTGTTGCGCTTTCTGTGCAATTTCTAACGCCTCTTGTGATCGATAAGCTTGCATAATGAATCAACAGGCAGACGAGACGAGACGCAACACGACGACAGAACAGAAGAACAGAACAGAACCGCAAAAGAGAGTTCAACACTTGAACTGTTCCATTATGAGTTATGACTATCGGCTGACGCAGGGCGCTATGGCATCATCAAAGGCTACAATCCATGTATAATTCATAAATTGAAACCACTAAAGCGGTAGGCATACCATAAAACAGTTATGCTCCAAGCGAAGCGACGTAAGTACAAGAGGAAGACAGTCGCAAGACGAATGACGCCGCCACAAATATTCGAGGGGCAGCGGCTGCGTGTCGGATTAAATACAGTACTTTTTTTTTTTTGGGTTCCTTTGAATTCATTCAGGGTTTCAGCCCAACAGGATGGCTGGCTGGCTGGCTGGGCTGACTTGTTGGTTCGCTGGCAAGAATGAACGATGATTGCTCTGCCGTCTTCGATCGTTTACCACGCTTAATCGAAAACGTTTTTCTGCTCACCTTAAAAGGCGCGAATGATTGCACCCGCAACTACGAGTCACCACTGTATATACAACTCGTATGTACGGGTATATGGGTATGTGTTGGTGTGCAATCATGTTTGACGAAATTGGAAAACGTAGTCAATTTTCGTTAACAGTTGCGACCAAGTCGATCGTTGCCTCGATCAATGCCACTTACACAGATGGTGCAATGCAAGGTTATGGTGCTTAACGATCAAAATTACGAAATTTTCAATACAACTCATCGAATCGAAAAATGACGAAAGGAAGGATATTTTTTTTTTGGGGGAGGCTTGTCCAATCGTTAATCGATGTTTTTTTGCTATAGGTACTCTTATGTTGAATTTGATGGCTGTGACGATTTCAATGACAGGCGGTTACAGCTTATGACGTGTAAATTGTGCCAGGCATTAGCGGTCAAGAGACTCATCAACATGTCATGCTAAAAGGATATGCCAGTAAACGCAGTCTTCAAGGTAACCGCAAATTATCCGATGGGTATTATTTTTGCTTAGATAGGTCGGGCGTTTTTTTTTTTTTTTTGGTTGAGTGATGAAAAAGTAAGGGAGTTGGATTTTGCTTAGTCAGTTTGAGATGGGGGAGTAGAAGAGATGATCGCTGCCGAGAATGGGCTCCAAGAAGAGTCCCATAAAACCCGAGGAGTTTCTATTAAAGCAGGCTGCCGATACTCCTCATTTTTATTCGTAATTGAAGCCTCCACTTTTGGAAATTTTACATTTATATCATCTTTCTTTTTCACTAGCTCCTTTGAAAATTTTTGATTTGTCATAAGGAAACCCCGTATTTCCTCCGAGGGCTTCGAGTTGTCTTAAAACAGTTACTCTCTTTTGTTCTTTCCACAAATCTCAAATAGACCATGAGAAAGAAATTGTCAGGGCCCGAATTTCCTCTCATCGGGTCTGATCAAAAGACCCTTGAAATTCCTCTCAATGGGTCGGGTTTTACTTATAATTCTTGAAAAATTGTGGCCTGATTTTTTGACTCTATAACTCGCGAAGACGTCGGACTCCGTGGCGTAGTTAGTTGAGCTGCCAACCTGCGATGAGAGAGGCTTTAGTTTCAATTCCCAGCTTGGGCGTGGATGTTAGTTGTGTCCTTGATTATGTTTATCTTTTTCTTTGTTTTCTCATTATACCTGGGGGCCCATGTGAGAGCTAAGTGTATCACCCTTGGTGGCAGCCACACCAACCAACCAACCAACCACCCTGCAGTAATGAGCCGGTCAGTTTTCTAAGAAGGACTGGCCTTTGACCGATCCAAATCCTACCGGTTATATTATGGCTGTTCGCTCCATCGAAATCGGCTAGCCGGCGGTCGGTAGTAAACGGGATGGTTTAAGGGTAGTCTGTAAATGGCACTGGTTTTTTATTTTCCTTATTTGACTATCTTAAAACCAGACAAAATTACGACAATTGACCCAAAAAAACTGGCCTATGATCAGCCGTTTTGCGGACTAGTCCCTCTCCAATGACAGGCCCATGTTAAAGAAGGTCAGTTGAATACATAAGAAGTGGAATTATGAGGGGACTAGGGACTATTACTGAAGGGCAACTTGCGAAGGATCCAAAAAATCCTGTCCACATTCCAAAGACCATGAAAATACCATTGGGGCTTATACTAACATTTACCATGGCCCATTGACGGCTGATTATGTTGACTGTTTGACTGTCCAATTGATGTAATATCACCACAAATTAACTAAGTAATTTGATTGACGATAAAAAAAAAAGAAAGTAAGTCCAAAATGACAACCGCAATCGCTGGGGCTACACTCGAATAAGCAATTTCAACGACATTTACGTCGATGGGCAGCAACGATTGTAATTGGAAAATAATGACGGTAACTAGAAGAAAAGCCAACGGCAGCGAAACCACAAACTAAAAAAAAGCTACACACGCGACAAAAGACACAACAGTGACAGCAAAGAAGACAAAGAGAAAACAAAAAAAAAACTGTTGCGTTATTGGGTACAATTATCTTTGGTGGCTTCCTTTCAGCATTTTCACCGTTGACAGTAGCCATTGCGGTTGGTTGTTTGACAATTGACTCACTTTTCATGCCAGATACATTGCATGGCAGTGTCGACGGCAGGCCAAGCCATTGTCTTATTGACAGTACAATGACAATTGACAAATTAACAACATTCTTGACGCTCGAACATAACGCGACACAGGCACAGACACCGCTCCGGTCCGCTCGTGCTATTGGCTGTTGGCCTACAATTTCATGGCTTTTGTGGAAAAATTACTCAAAAGCTCAAAATATTTTACGTCACGGTACGTTGTTAGTACAATGGTTACAGTGGTTATTAAGCTGAGTTACACTGAAAGAAATTATATAAGTACTGTAGTTTCGCTTTATAAGAAACTCGTATATAAGAAAAACCAGCCTTTTGAGAAACTGTTTACAAAACCAAAAACTCTTTTTGTATGAAAAAAATTTTTATATAAGAAACTTGGTTTTTATCAAAATTTTAACACCCCTGTTTTGAAATATCGGTAGTTTATATAAGAAAAAATTTTCTTATAAACGGTTTTTTTTTTTTTTATAAGAAAGAATTTTCTTATAAACGGGTTTTTATATAAGAAAAATCCGGATATAAGAATGAAATTTCTTGGCAAAATCGACTTTCTTATATAGCGAAACTACTGTACTTAGAATATACAGGGTGTTCCGTACAAAAGTGATTTACTTTATAGGATTGGTAGAGGGGGACAATGTGAACAAAAAATCGTATGAGACGGGGATCTTCAATGTAAACCTGGGGAGTTGTAAGGGAAAATAAGAAATTTTCAGAAATTTCAGCAGAAAAAATTGAATGCAGTTCGACAGGCAATTGTCAGGCCTTTTTAGGGGTATACATTTTTCATTTACTTATTTGCAGTTTCAAGGACTTTTTTGCCATCAAAGTAAAAATATTGAAATTTTCTTTTCATTTTTTGACTTTGGATGCTATTTGGGTATAAAAAAGGCCTTTTTTATAATTTTTTTTTTTCAAATCTACGGTAAATTTCCAACGATTGCATAATATTTTGGTATCTATAGAGCTGTAAAATATCGTTACTATTCGGTAAAGAGTAACGATTACTGTAGTGAGTAATCAATAACGTCTAGTTACTGATGGAAGTATCTCGTTACTTGTACTTTTTCGCACACATGCCAGCTGATGGTTGCCGAAATAAATGAGTACTAAAATAATGGGTCCTCAAAACACCATGGTAGTTGAGTTGATATTCGATTACTAAATACTGGGTGAAGATTTAAAGAGTACGAGGGAGTTTTGATTACTTTTTTTCAACATTGATCACTAGTAGAAGACAGTTCAATTCAGTGCTGGGTAAACAAAAATAATAAAAAAAAAATGTAACGAGTACATAGTAACGAGTACTTAGTAACGATTACTTTACGAAAAGTAACGAGTACACTCGATTAGTGTAAATTTAAGCATTTTTACAACACTCGTTTGGTAGTATTAATCTAAAATATTAGGTACATTTAACATATATTAATCACTAACTACTACAATTACAATCGAGAAAAAAAAATTTAGTTCATATTATTAACCATCCATTAAATAATGATCATTTAAAAGGTCAAGGTCGTGTTAAAACAATGCAAAGTGGTCGCTCCTATAGGCCAAAAAAAAAACAAAGTCGATATTCTTATGAAATTATGTAGTATCGATACCATCTCTGAGTAAGGTAACCACTACTACTTTTTATTGTGAAAATTTTAACCCTAAATTGTAAAATATTGAGTTAGAAGTGGGAACACGTGCTAACAACATTTTTCAGTTTTAGAAATTCCGGAACCGATTAACCGTACCGAATCCCCGGTTCAAAGAAGTAGAAAACCCGCTTTGACGAACCAATTCAAAAGTTCAAACACGGTTCGAACCGCCGAACCGAACCGGTCAAATTTTCCAACCGGTTCACGCC
Source organism: Chlorops oryzae (assembly GCA_020466095.1). Lineage (NCBI taxonomy): Eukaryota > Metazoa > Arthropoda > Insecta > Diptera > Chloropidae > Chlorops > Chlorops oryzae. Next base: position 6,775,215 of record CM035808.1, on the reverse strand, counting down.
CCTGTTCAAAATTTTGAAAGTTAGTTGAAAGGTACATCTAATAGCATTTTTACACTTACATAGGAAACCTAGGTTTGCGTTCGTAACCTAAATGCAAACCTAGCGCGTTTACACTGCACTTATCGAGGTTACGTTTGACAGTTAATTTTTTTTTTTTTTTTTGTCAAACATCAATAGCAAACAAAACCGAAAAGTTGAGAAAATGGATTCGAAGCAAATGATTTGTTTATTTAACGAAAAACAAAAGGAATTGTTGCATTGATGCTTCCAATTATATTGCCTAAAATTGACTTCACAAGAATTCATCAAATTTATTATAATTTTTTTTTCAGTGTATTCAACAGTTTTTTCTGTTCAGCTCAACACGAACGTCTTGCCGAATTCATTTGATTCATGCGTTTGGGATGCATTCGAGCGGCAACTTTATTGACGACGGCATGCAATCGACACATAATCAACAACGCTATCGACAAACAACCTCAACAACAACAAAAACAACAACAACAACGACAGCAAAACCTCAGCAACAGCAAAGTGCAACAACATCATATGAATGTCATGCGCTGAACGGTGTTGTAAGTACATATCTTTTTCTATTATTGATGTGATTGTTTTTGTTGTTGCATGCAGCTAATTGATCGATTGTCTTGGTGCATAGTTGTAAGGTACCTTTCGTACATTCGTAGCTCAACAAAATTTGCTTTCATGAAGAAGACGAAGCCGAAGACGACGACGAAGACATGTTGCAATATCATTTTTTGTTGCTTTTGGTCTCCTTGACTGCTTATTGTTGTTGTTAAGTTAAGTTGCTCTGTAAGGCGTTAGTTTGTTGCCAGTGTTTCGAGCGTTGTTGACGACTTGCTCACATGTTTAATGCAGCATTGCAGTTACTGATGCGCTCAAGCGTTGCATTTGGCTTGACGCTGCTCCGCTATTTCATCAGTGCTGGCCATTGGTCAATGTTGTTTAGCTTTTTGTGGTATACCTATTGGATGCGACGCCTGGACGTTGTACTTTACACATTATTGCTTCGATTTTCATTACGGTTCTTGTTTTTTTTTTCATTATTTTTTGTTGTTTTGTGCATCCGTTTTTGATTTTTTTTTTTCATTGTTGACACAACATTGCCGAACGTTGATTGTTGCGAAATGTTGCCGTTTGGCAAATGCAATTGGTCAACTCTGATTTAACAGCCAATCGTCAGTCGACCGCAACAAATAAATTAGAGCGTCCTCGTGCGATATTGTGTGCATGGACAGTTGACTGTTGAAATCGCTGTAGAATAATTTGCCCGGCAGGTTAAAGAATTTCAGTTAAGAAAACGCAACGAAAATCGAAAACGAAATCGCCTCAGCAATGCAGCTGAGGGTTAATAAAGAGAGACAGACATTCAATCGTCAGCTACTTCAATTAAGTTTGCTCAAGGCAAGAAGCCAACATTAATCATCGACGACGTCAGACGAACAAATCTTTCGAACATACAACAACAATCATATCGATATGTCAAACGCAAATGTCATCGATGATGAATGATTGGTTAATTAAAAATGATTGTGGAGCTTAATTTTTGGTGACTAATCTTCAGATTGGGATGGGATGACAAATATTTTTTTTCGATGCTTTTGCTCTGTTCTCGTTCTCGCAGCTTATAAGATTCGTAAAGGTTTTTAGGAGCGGATTCAGGGGTCTGCTCTGGGGATATACTCAGGCCCGTAGAGAGAAATTTTCGGGGTCCTCACAGAAATGTGCGACCAAAAAAAAAAAAAAATTCCCTTGCCAATTGTGGGCCCCTTCAGAAAGCGCGGGCCCAGGGGAAAATTCCCCTTTTCCACCCCCTCTCTACAGGCCAGGATATACTTGGAAATGGGAGGAAATCTTAAGGATCTCGGGGGAGAGCATTTTTTGATTTGTAGAAACTTCTGACAGCCTCAGAGATATTATATTAGGGTACCCCTAGAGAAAGTCTTTAATGCCGCCTCGTACAGAATTGAAAGGAAGAATTTCGGGCTCGGTTATTCCCAAAAATACGACCTGAAATAAAACAAAAAGGTGATTAGTTAGTTTGGGAAAGAATTCCTGGGGCTTTCAAGGAGTTCCTGTCCGATATAATTACCTCATTTACCCCACTCTTTCTTCGGAGCTTAATTTAAAGTTTTATAATGTCTAAAAAAAAATATTTCTGTAATTTCTGGAATCAAAAGAATAGAGGCTTGAGAAATTTTTATTTTTGGAGACGTTTTTCCAATATCAAAATGAAGTCCCAATGGCGGCAAAATTTCTCACAAGCAGACATATCAAAGGGTGTAGGGAAGAAATATTCCTCTGGTACTACCCAGTCGGCATTTTAAATTGCTACAATATTGCAGCAGTATTGCTTCTGCAATATTGCATATTGCAGTAATGTTGCTGCAATATGTGAATGTCCGCCAATTCATTATACATTGTATATGTATTAAATATGCAATATTGCAGCAACATTTTATTAATTATATTGTAAATGCCACACTGCTGCAACATTACAGAAATATTACACTCTCAATATTACAACTTTTACATTGCTATAATATTTCTGCAACATTATTCTTGCAAAAGCAATATAGCATGCCGTGTGGGTACTTCTAGACTTTTATTTGTTCCATTCCATATCTCCTGGCTGCATAAAATACTGACTGCCTTGGACTAGGAGAGTCCCTGACCCACGAAAGAATTTTGAAATATTATTTTTTCATAGGGAGGTATGAATCCGTTCCCCCTTGTCTATGTTTAGCCTCTCTGCGTCATTTGCGGCCATACAGGGATAGCTTAATTTCGCCCTCCCATGGAAGCGTTCGTATTAGGTAGGTAGGTAGGTAGGTTGAAGTGGCTGCCACTTAGGCCGGTAATTGGCGTTATGTCTTATTATGTAATGTGTGCCCCTAACATACGATTTTTTGAAAAACCAGTGCTAGGCTTGGAACATTACACTCCGTTTCGCCTGTGCCGGGAATCGAACCTCGGACCCTTTGATCAAGAGCATAGCTCACATCCCCTACGCTATCCCAGAGCCACTCTTATTAGGTAAGGACCTTAAAATAATCTTTCCAGGGTAGCATTTGGACCTGATGTACCGCAATCTTATAGAAGTCTATATCCGAGCCTCTGAGAAGCTGTGTCTTAACCCATTATGTAATGCTCATAAAAATGATAAATTTTGAACTTTTTAGTCGCATGTCCCCTTTGTTACCTATTTTTCATACAGTTCCGGTCGCGTATTAACTCATTTCGCTGAGGCATTATCGCGTTTTAGCAACAAGAGCAACAAAATCACCCCTTAAGGCTAATCTGAACATCTGAGAATTGTCTGATGCGACCGAGAAACTCCCCGTCACCGATGCACATGAGCAGATGTTTTTTGCGGTTCATGTGTCGTTATTTCCTGTAGGTACTGGCATTTCGAAGGTGACTGCATTTCGTAAGCAGAAGAAAATAAAGAAACCTCTCGTTCATTCGAACCAATCACTATGCGCTATCGGGCATTCATATTTTATTGATTCCTCGTTTCCGAGTGCTCAAGTCAAGAGTATGCTCATCGTAGTTCCAACAACTGGTCAACCGAAAAAAAAAAAAACTGCATAACGTCTCTTTTCCGTTTATTGCTCCACCACGATGGCTCTCACTTTTCCAATAATTTCTTGCCCCCCCCCCTTATTTCTGCCCCTTTTATTTGCTGATATTGAACGTTTGATTAATACTTTATGTACTCGAGCGAGTATTCGGTTATTTAATCCGACTTCCATGATCTCTGGGCTTTGACTTGATGTGCGTCGTCCGTCGTCTATTGAACTCGGTCCTAAGGCTGATGGAACCTGTATGCGTTGTGTGTGTGTGTGTGTGTGTGCCAGTGTCTTGTCCTTTCGTACATTTGGCGGGAACTCTTGATCATCAATGCGATTCCATTGCACATTTTCTTGAATAATATGTCCGGTGAACTTTGCGGTCATGCGAAAGATGATTTTCTACCTCCTTTGCGGCGTTACTGATGGATGCGTAAGGATTGCATAGTTACTTTTATTTTCGTCTTTAGATCCACAGTTGGTCGGTTGGTCGATTGGTCGTGCATTGCGTGTAGGACCATGACGATTGAGCTTATCCATAATGTTCACTGATAAATGTTCTATTTATTTAGCCAAAATTTCGCCTTAGGCCTCAAGCGCAGAATTGAAAGTGGCGAAAAGTAATTTTGCAATTTGTTATGGTCTTGAATTTCGCTTTTCAGACAGACGTAAAAATAAAAAATAAAAAAAATAAATAAAATTTTCAGATGGGCAGGAAATTTAAGGGATTTATTTGAAGGAATAAAATAATTGAAAAGTGCGAGCGGCGAGGAATAAAAGGGTCAAGGGATACTGCAATGAAATCATTGATGGAAAGCCTCTGGGCTCAAAGCCTCTAATCATAGCTCGATCATGTCTTTCCTTATTTCCTCTTTCTAATCTTAGGACTCATTTACCGGTGTCCTCTGTGTACTATTTTTCTATGTAATGGGAAATAACCAAAATAAACAAGACCACAAAACTATGGTCGATTAAAGCTCATGAAAATTCTTGCAAAAATATTTAGAAGAAAATTTTTATTCATTTTAATTTGGTTTGAATTCTTCGGGCTTTTTTTTTATTATTATCAGAGCAAGTAGAATATGCTCGAAACAAAATGCAGATACATGCCAGATACATATGCTCGAAAAATGTTTCACGCAACATGTTTCAAGCTACATTTTTCAATTAAGAAATTTAAAAATTTGTATTGCTTGTATGTTCTCCACATTATTCTGTCTGAAAACACTTTGTAAGTTTTGTAAGATATAAGGCCACTTAGATGATGAGAGAGAGAGAGAGAGAGAGAGAGAGAGAGAGAGAGAGAGAGAGAGTCAAACACTTTTAAGTTCAACGTTCAGTTGCCCGTTGGTACATGGACTCTCTTCGTTCGTCTGCCCTTCAGTCCGCCTTCTTTTATTTTTCTTGGCAGGTTAGGTGTTTAGATGAACCCGATACATGAATTCGGCATTGGTTTCTTTTTGTTTCGGCATTTTCAGAGAACATTTTTCAGCTTTCAAGTTTTCAAACATCTCGATTTTTAATTTTAAAAATCAAACAAAAATGCCTACTTTTTTCAAAAAACATGCATTGCATGTATATAAGCATATTTGCTTGAAACATGCTAATAAAGCAGAAACATGCAGATACATGCATTTACTTGCTCTAATTATTATTATTTATATAAAATTACCCAAAAATCATCAAAAACTGAATGCCCTTCAAAGTGAGAGAAATAAATAAAATAGAAAACACGACAGCTGTGACCAACAAATTGACCACAAATGCTGAAAATCAGGCAACATTATTAGACCAATTTCTTGAGTTTTTATACGTTTAATTGAATGTCCTGTCACAACTGACATCAGCTTTGTAAATAGCTGCAGGAATGGAGTTAATGTCAAACTAAATTCAATGACAAATACCTCATTGAAGGAACAGGAAACAGGGGTGTGCTGATTGGGTAGTTTTGGAGCTAAAAGTACATCCTAAAAATCCCTCACGATGTGATGTTTTGTAGTGCCTCAAAACCCTCACGAAATAAATTTCTGTTTGCCCACTTGGCAGAAACAATCCTCAAAATTGATGGCAGACACGTAGGCTACTTGACGAGCAAACGTAGAAGAATACTTGCCAAGAATTGGAGTATTTGCCTCAACTTGAAATACGAATTGTTTTCCCAAGATCTCGATGCACAAGGATAATAAAAGCCACTAAAGAAAAATCGAAAATAGTTATGAGTAAGCGACATGTACGTTCTCATATGTTGACAAGACAATTGATGTGTGCGTGTGTGTGGGTGGGGGGTGTTACAAAAACTCATGTATGTGTACGTGACTTCGACCAAAACACCAAATGGTCAAGGTAATTTTCTTTGGAAATTTTCTATTATAGTTCGTTCAACACTAAAAGTCACTTTGTGGTTCCATTTAAGACGACTAATTTAATTTCAAGTAAAAGTTTGTGAAGCATCAAATTGTTTATTTTATGAAAATTTCATTATGCATAAAAGAGCTTGAATGCAGACAAAATATCTCGTACGGATAATTCAATGGCTTATGTCCTTCTGTGTAGTGTGTGTGTGTGTGAGTGGATAGTATGTATTTTCTCAAGGAAATCCCAGACCGTCTTGCCATTTTGTGGTTTTCTTATTCTTAAAGAGCTCTCGAAAGTTACTTCGGACATTGAATGACCACCCCACTCCGCTGGAAAAATATTTTCATTTTCATTGCAATTTTTGGTTGCCGAATTCGCTTTTCGGCCACTTGCCCTCGACATGTCTTTTTCCCGAAAATGAAATGTGCGGTCATTCGAAAATATCGTATTTTTGTGGCCATCATACAATCTTGTTACATTTTGCGGTATGATTGGTTAGCACTCCCAAGGGTGTCGTAACGTCGCTCGTCTCGACATGTCTAACATATCCTTATGACTTGCTCTCAAGAATTTCGAAGCATACCTACAATAACATATATTTTATGGTAATTTCACAATGGCACATTCTTGGTCGACGAATGCAGTCAGTTGTAACGACAAGATTCTTTATACCGGACAGGACTCATAAGTTATGGTCACTCCGCGTACAGTGGGAAATGATGACTAATTTAGTTATCAAATTATATTCTGAACTCTGAATCAATTCTGAGTGTGAGTTAAATTAATTGAGAGACGTAAGAACTTTCTTAACCCTTAACACATACGAACCCAAAAATGTTTTCGGCAAAAAACCGAAATATAGATACTTTTTGATGAAAAACTTTATTGTGAGAAGCTTTTTCCCATTTTTTTTTATACATCATGCAGTAAAGGGTTAATAAAACTATTTTTAATGCAAACATTTTGTTCCTATCTATTTAATTTTGTACTATGTAGTCAAAACAAAATTTTTGCCCACGAATTTAATATATCATGCATTAAAGGGTTAATAAATCTATTTACAACGCAAAAATTTTAGTCTCACCTATTTAATATATTATGCAGTCAAGGGATAATAAAACCATTTACTGCGAAAAAAAATTTTTTTCCTACTTATTTGATTTATCATGCTGTAATGGGTTAATAAAACCATTGACAGCGTAAAAAATTTTTTCCCGCTTATTTAACATATGAAGTCAAGGGTTAATAAAACCACTTCCTGCAAAAAAAAATTTCCAATTATTTAATTTACAAATTGTGCAATAAAGGGTTAATATACGCTTTTATTGGGGGAAGATGTTTTCTCAATTTTACATTATATTGTGCAGTAAAGGTTTAATAAAATCATTCACTGCGAAAACAAAATTTTTGCCCACGAATTTAATATATCATGCATTAAAGGGTTAATAAAACCATTAACAACGAAAAAATGTTGTTCCCACTTATTTGATATATCACGCTTTAAAGGGTTAAACATTTAGTTCCAAAATAATTTTATTCAATATTTTGTCTACTTGTTTCACTGTGCAATTTGAGCTTTTAAGGTGTACGTATAAAATCAATTTTCATATCTTTAAGCAACCAATTTTGGCAATACTAAAACCTTAAACCCATTGAAGGTGACCAAACCACTAATTCTGATGCTTTTAAGCTCAAAATTTTGACGATGTTAATTTAACGCAGCAATTAAACATTCGACAACAACTTCAAACACTCAAAAAAAAAATTAATAAATTTCTACCGAAAAAAAAGAAAATATATGACATGTGACAAGTCTCGTTGACAAGTAACAACATCTAACCTTGAGCATTGTTAATCGCCCGCAAGTTGTCACAATCGAAATGACAACTTGCCTGAAAGGCACCCATGAAAAGGCATCAAAAACTCAAACATAATTCAAGCACTTTTTGAAAAATAAGCGCGACGAACTTTTGACTGTTAAAGTGACATTCAATAAAGCGCGACACATTGGACATTGGCACAACAAGTTCTTATAGTCACGTTGGTGGCGGTGGTGAATATCGCTCAAGGCAGTATCAGTGCATTAAAAATAGAAATGACAAGCTCGAGAAATGTATAAGAAAATCCGATTTTTTTTTGTTTTTTTGTTTTATTAGAGACATAAAATGTTATTGAGTTCCACTGTCAAAGCACAGTGGTGTGGGCGATGCGGCATAAACAAAAGGTTTTGAAAATTATTTTTTCAAATTAATAATGAATATTTGACAATTGATTTATAACGATTTCTTTGGGAAATTGCAAAAAAATATTGTCAGCAACATTCCAAAGCCTCGAAGCTGGCATCAATTGTCTAAACCTTTTTAGCAAGAAGCTGCTAGAGAATCGAAACATGTTACAAAGAAACCCATTCAAAGAACCACAACATCACAGCAGCATGCTGATGGTGATCCACAAATGTTTCTGGGGGATTTATATGAAATTCATGTGTCGTTAACCCCTTTCAAGCACCACTGTATATACCACATATCTGGTTAAGGATTGTTGTCACCTTTTATGTAACGAATCAACCGTGAACCTATTAAAATATGATTTTTTTTTATTTCTGTTGTGCCTGGAGGCGTCCATTCTTCAGTTGATGTCTATTGAAATGTCAAAGTTATATAAAATCACGGACACGGTTGTCGTGTTATTGTCATAGAGGTTTCTTGCTCTTTTGAGCTCGTAATCCATTTTTTTTTTTTTTTTTAGTAAATTTTGTCTGTCTCTTCAAGCAAATAGGAATGGCTTTAACTAAAATGAATCTTTCTCAATGTTTATAAACATTTTCGTTCGACTTTTCAGGCGCCAGTGTCGCAACATATTGTTTCGCTGACGGCAGCATAGTTTCTGGGTATATAATAAGAACTTTCTATTTGAAGCAGACGAGACCGCACACGTTGTAATGCACAGTGCGTCAAAAAATGCGACAAAATTCAATAAACAAGCTGTCATAATTTACACATCAACATTATTTGCTGACTAACATGGCGCCGATAGTGAAAGTTCGGGGCTGCTACTGTCACCCTTTAAAACATTGAGTTTTCACTGTGTGTGCTGTGTGTAAACAAAAAAATTTTCCAGCCATTTGATTGACAGTTACGGTTTGAGGAGAAAGAAAGGTGTTTTATCGTAAATTAATTTAGTACAGACGAATTTTCGGGTCCCCACATAGGCATCTCTCTCAGTCTTAGTTGTTGCTATATTTATTTATTTATTTATAGTCGTAGGACATTTCATCTCTTCATGAGATCATAACTTAAGGGTCTCGAATTACCAGGCACGACAAAAAAAAAAAAACCAAAAAAAAAAAAAAAGAGAAACAAATGATAATGCTAATCGAGACCACCGTTGGGCAAAGTCGGCTGCTTTATTATGACTCCTTTGAATTTCCATAAGATGCTATCTACTGTAATTTGTTTGAACAATTACAGGCGCTGTAAATGGCTACTGTGTGTCTGTTGGATGCACACCAAACTCAGAGACAGCGACACGACAACGACAAAGCCGAGACTGAGACTGAGACTGCAATTGAAATTGAAATTGAAACTGAAACTGAAACCAAATGACGTCTGAGACGATCACAAAGAAATCCTTTTGCTTGAGCCACCGCCAACCGATTCGGCCGATTGTGATTCTTCAGATAAAAATGATTGTCGGCCGAGCGGAGAGTTGTCTCACGTTCTTCTGGTTGTGCTTAATGTCGCTTTATTGTTGCCATTTCGTCACAGAATCTTCTCTTCGGCGTCCCTCGTCCTCGAGCGCATTTGCAACGGAAGCGTGAAATTCAATTTGAAATTACAAGAAATTGAAGCAAAAAAAAATAAATAAATGATATAAAAAGAGAACAAGGATTCTTCGATTCCATTTAAGGAGACCCGAAAGCAGCCCAGCATCAGTTACACTCCATTTCGCGACAACATTGTCAGGTTATTGTGCTGCTTCGAGATCATTGCTTTGGCTTCAAAATGCGATATTTTCCAAGCGACGCGATGCGAAATGATAATTTCGTGACATTAATTTTCATGAAAAACTGCTTTTGTCCGTTGTGCACAAGTCGGCTTATCATTCGGCGACTGTCGCACAACTGTCATTCAACTCTTATAATTTTGTGTAAATATTTTTCAATGAAATTTCGCCTTTAATAAGTGCTTGCCGATTGTTGTTTGTCTCGATCGTCTCGTCTAGGAAATTCATGTCGTTCACGCGCAATAGACGGCATTCTCATTCATTTAATTGCTTATCTTAAAGATGCAACCGGAGCACACGAGAGTATCATCTGGAGGACGACGGACGACGACGAATAGGTCTCGGTGATGCTCCAGTTGCGCTGCAGAACGTTGACAGTTGAGGCGATGACATTAATCAAGCGATGCGACGATGATATGAGCTGTCAACATTTTGAAATTCATGTCAAAAGAGTATGTTGGTCAAAGTGATAATGCTGCAGCCATTCAATATTGACAACATTTACCCAGCAACATTTCCACTTGCCATAGCAACAAAACATTTTGTTCTTCTCAAATAATTCTAAATTTTTTTTTTTTTTTTTTTCTTTGGGAAATTGCAAAAAAATAATGTCAGCAACATTCCAAAGCCTCGAAGTTGGCATCAATTCTCTAAACCTTTTTAGCAAGAAGCTGCTAGAGAATCGAAACATGTTACAAAGAAACCCATTCAAAGAACCACAACATCAGAGCAGCATGCTGATGGTAATTTCATTGCATGACACACCTCTGTCTGCTTTGTTGCTCTTTCAATTGATTCATTACAATCACAGCAAAGTGTGTCTCCCCCCACATTTTAAATTTCGCGTGTTCAACGAGTTCATAAATAAAACAATGAATTCCCAACGATTGAGCAAATCTCTCACCGGCAATATGACAAAAACACCCGCCCGAACAAAATGTGGGCCAATAAAAAAAAAAACCAACCAGGTACCAGGACGCCACTGCAACATGCCATGGCAAAAAGAGACCAAATTGAACACGATTATGTCCCATGTGGGCAGTGAAGTTTTTTAATCAAGCGCCTGTCAAGTGTGCGCAAAACAAAATTTCTACAAAAATCCATCAATCAAGGCAAATGAAACGGCAATTTGCATATGCTTCGTCCTGTTCGGGATTGTTGTTCTCTTCATCCAAGCGCTGAGTAATTGAGCTCAGGATAATTGATGTCACAAGGCGCGGTTGTCGGCGGTTGTTGTGGAAAGGGACGAAAATTACTGTCAACGAGAGTTGTTGTGACGCCTTGAAGATTGAATGTTCAAAACGATTCGACTGACATTTCTCAATTTTTGATTACACACTCCCACTGGAGTTGCCCGGCCTGCTGCTACGCTCACAAATTGTTTTAAATTCCCTCGGATGAGCAGAAATGTCGGAACTAACACGCGATTCACGCTGACAAGTTAAAGTGGGAGAAGAACTTCAATGTGAATGGGAGTGAGGAGAATAATTCTTTTTCCTATAAGTACGAGTATGTGTGAAAAATGAAGAGAGGACGAATAGCAGTAAGTTAGTCCTTTTCCTAAACTCAGTCAGTCAAATCGAGTGAATGAGTGTCCTGAGTAGTAGAAAAGAATGTCTTGGAAAAATTCTGTCAAGTGGTATTCAAGTTCGATGGGTATTCTTTTGAAGTGTCATGCCTGTCATAAGTATATCCATGTCAACTGGTTCTATTTCAATTTACATACATACATAAATTTTTTAAAAATTTTTTTTGACAGCTCAAATGTCAGTTTATTTTTTATGGAGTGTAATTCCTTTAAATGTGTCTCCATTGATGCTGGCTTTTTGTACTTCAATACAAGGAATAGTCTGTTATTGTTGAGGAAGCTGAATATTTTTAAGACAATGTATCTTTGCTGAGATATTTTTATTCGTTCATAGGCAAGCGAGAGAATTTTTACCCTCTGGAAGTTATCTATCGACCTCTATACTACACCCAGAGAAAAAACCAAATAAAATCAATAAAACACATTGATTCAATGTGAAACGTTAACGAAATCTAGTAACGTAGAGAAATTTTGATTCAATGGAACACCATTGAATTAAGGTGGCGCAATATCGACGATTTTAATATAGAAACCATATTAAAATGATATTTTTCGGTATTGAATTATATAGATTCTACTAATTGTGATATGAATTCTTGTAAAACCAGTCGGTGTCGATCCCTGCTCCAGCGAGCGTCGATTTTTTTTTTTTTATTTTTTTATTTTTTGGGAAAAGCTAGATAATTTAACATGTTACATTATTTGAAAAACTGAGAAATAAAACATTTTACAAAATTTTTATGCTTAAAAAATTAAAAAAAGATTCTATAGGAATTTCTTGAACGTGCTTGTGCGTGACTTTTGGAAGACCTTCGACGAAAGCAACTTGTTTTATTGGTTCGCGTCCAACTTACTTTCTGCTCCTCGTAATATTTTCCTTAAAATTTACATTGCCTGATTTATTTATTCTCCATTTTTCCACAAAAATTCTTTGGCCTGACGGCAGGGATTCGAACTGGGTTCTCTTCACAGATTACAAGTCATAGCACACTTCAACACGCCATCGCGCGATTGATTTAAGCTTGCTAGATTGATTATATCAATGTAAGTGCAAAAAAACTGTTCAATAAGGGGATCTTATGTGTGAAGAGTTTCTATATTAATTTAATAACGTTTCTTATTGATTCAATAGGTAGCAACTGTAAATTTCAACGAATTCATGAATTAATATGAAAAGAAACTCAAATTAATATGGCAACTTCAAATCAATTGCAACTTTAACTACTCCACGAAATATATGGAAACTACATCAAATCAAAGTTGAAAATTTTTACTTTAATATGTTTCAGGTATTAATTTTTCTTCTATATTTGAAACATATTGAATTAATATGGCTCGGATTTGATTTTAAGTTGCAGTTTTTCCCTCAGTGTATTAAGTAAAATCCATTCACGACAATTGCAATAGATCTCTTTTGAAAAATTTTCAATTATTTTTAAGGCTCCTTGAAAAATTTTCGGACATAAAGACTTACACCTTTTGAAAGCCTAATTGTTAGAGCTTAAAGGGCTCTACGCTCTAAAGCATCAAGTAAATTTCCTATACCAAACAAATGTACAAAAAACACATAAGTACTTTGACTAACTTTCGCTACTTGTAGCATGTTTCCACATAGTGCATTAACTATATGCATTAAAGTTAACGCATATAGTTAATCACTGTCGTTTCCACTTGCGGACTGTGCATTAACTAATCAGCTGATTTCGTTTCTTATATTTTGCTAGATATAAACGATATATGGATATATTACAATCTTCATTTGATTTCAATGTGTGAAATAGCTTAAACATTTTTACTTATTCCTTGGACTTTCCATTTTCAATTTGATTTTTATTTCAGCGGTTCTTTTGATTTGGCAGAACGGTTGTTATTTTACGTACTTTTCTATTCAGGGGTGCAATTTTTCGTAACATTTGCAAGCAAGTTCAAATGCAACCAAGCTATTTTATCTGCGTTAAATTTTAATGCATGCATTATTGAGGTGATTAACTTGACATTTTTATGGGTAATCATGCGTTAACGAGTTAATGCAGGTAATTGAGTTAATGCACTATGTGGAAACATGCTATTGAACGCATACGCTAATTACAAGTAATCGGACTCACAGGGTTGCATTTAAATTATATATTTTTCATATATCTGTCAACCTGTCATCGAAATTTCAACTCTGATTTCCTTTCTTCAAAAGAATGAGCTCGTTACTTCCTTTCATTTTACTTAAACAGCGTTGAGCCCTTAAAGCTCTAAATAATGTTGAAGGATTTTTGAATTTTTTCCACCGAGGGGACGACAGAAAGACCTCCCCACAGATACCAAAAACCTTGACGATTTTTTCCTACAACATTCGAAGGCTGGGACTTGCTTATCCATCTATAAACTCCTGTCTATAGACATATTTTTCTAAAGCCATAGCTCCAGATCTTTTAGAAATGCCTTCAGAAATTTTTAGGGCATCTAGAGGTAAAAAAAAGTATCATTTTTTTTTGTCAACAGCAACACTGAAAGAGAGATGCCGCTTCTGAGTTCTCAATTCCTGCAAATTATAATTTCAAATAACAATTTACATATGCACGTATATACTATAGGTCCGTTCCCGTACTGCACGAAACTGCCCAATTTTGCCCAATTTTCATACAGTTTTCAAAAAATTGGGCAATTTTGGTCTGTACGGGAATAGACCTTTTATCTATATACTTACCTGTCAGCTTCAGAAATTAATTGAAAATATTACGAGTACTTCTGAACTTAACCTGGGTTACCATATCAGCTTTTTTCAAAGAAAAAAGTATAAAAAGAAGTCAATACTTTTTTACCTAAAGTAGAGCTACCCTTTTTTCTGTTGGAAATTCCTATTCGAAAGGGTCTGGCGGGTTAAGCAAAGGCATCATGAAAGGAATTTTTAAATTTTGTTTATTTTTCGATAGGTGCCATCTAAAAACACTGTGGAGACCACTTTTTAGATTTTTATTTTGAAAGGTCCTTGAAATAAGCCTTTTTTCAAAATTTTATATCTCAACAACCAATTGAGATAGAGAGACGATCTAAGCAATTCTGTTAGATAATAAAACAGGAAGCTAAAAAAATAATTTTTTTTTTTACACTGAGACAAATTTTTTCACAAAACAAAAAAAAATTTTTGTTGAATATTTTTATTCAAGTGTATTTCCAGGTTCGCGCCACTTTACAAATTTTTTTTAAAAGATACCTCTAAGTATTTGCTTTTGTCAAAAAGAAAAAAATATTTCAATCAGATGGCGCAGCAGTGTGATATTCACAAAACTGCAAGTGCACCTATATGCTCCCAGTACTAATATCCAGTACAAATGTGTGCAATATGGTACAAAACCACATCACTCATACGCCAAGTCTTAAGTACTGGATTTTACTGGATATCACACTGCTGCGCCATCTGATTTGAAAATATTTTTTCTTTTAAATGAAAGTAAATACAAGGGTATTTCTAAAAGCAATTTTATAGATTGGCGGGAACTGGGAATACACTGAAAAAAATATTCAAAATTTTCTTTTTAGTTTTGTGAAAAAAATTTTCTCAGTGTAAAAATTAAAAAAAATTTTTAGCTTCCCTGTTTTATTATCTAACAGAATCTGCTTAGATCGTCTCTCTATCTCAATTGGTTGTTGAGATATAAAATTTTGAAAAAAGGCTTATTAAAAGAGGATTTTCCAGGATATTTCATGGACCTTTCAAAATAAAAATCTAAAAAGTGGTCTCCACAGTGTTTTTAGATGGCACCTATCGAAAAATAAACAAAATTTAAAAATTCCTTTCATGATGCCGCAACCCGCCAGACCCTTTCTTTTTTTTTATATGGAGTTTTTCATTTCTAACCCAACTGAAGCTATAGCTTAGGGGCTATCTCAAGCCTGTCAGAAATAAAAAACTTCATATAAAAAACGCTTCAGAAATGAATCAAAAATTGTATGAAATGTTTTTTTTTGTATGAAGTTTTTCAATTCTGTGTCATTTCTGACACAACTGGAGAGAGCCCCTTAAACAAGAAAGAAATAAAAAAAAAAGAATTGTTTTCATATTTAATTGAAGGACCCAAAATTCGAACTCATATTTTATTTCACTTCCAATAGCCTTCAATTTACTGCGTTCGACTTTGTTGCCAATTACGATAAGTGCATAATGGTCTATTTATCATTAACGCTTGAAAAATATTTACGTATAAAATCAAGTGTGGCTGGTCATAGATTTTGGAGTCCACCAAACCAACCGAACCCCCATCCGAACATTCGACCGACATTCATTTCCCCGGGACCGATGCGATTGAATGAATTCCCGTCGGTGCAATAAACTAAAATATTTCAATGCTCATTTGAGTCATTCCAGGTTGACATAAACTAACAAATTTTATTTTTATACAACCCATTCAAGGATGAAGAAAGCAAACAAAGCTTTTGGATGTTGGGATCTTCGCCTCCGGGAAAAAGCATTGAATACCTACTTATACCTAGAGAATAATTTGGACAAAAGCCACACTTGCTTAATATGCAATGGATTTACTGTGCATGCCTTTAGGTGGAATCTTATTAGCCCGAAAAAGGGTTGAATTTATTTCTTTCTCGTTTTTTTTTTCTTTTTGGACTTATGAAAGGGTGGAAAGAATTTCTAGCTACTTGAGAGAATTGCCGTTTGAAAGGACATGCGGACGACCGTGTGACGTGTATCTGGGGAATATCCTTAGAAATGATTTGTCGCCTTTTATCCGAACGATTACCACTTTATAAGACGTCTTTGAAAAGGAAGTGAAATTGTTGCATTCTTTGAGAGAGAAACTCCTGGACTTTTGCTTTAGAGAAAATGGGAACATTTTTCATTCTGATCTTACTTTGCTTCGATTGAATATTTTCCCCTTAAATACTGCATTTCTTACAACATTGTCTCCCCGTTTGACCTAAACTTAGGAACAAATAATGGAAAAGGAACTCTCAATTGTGCGTGCTCAATGTGCGAATATTCGAAGCGGTCGCCTTCTGGTGTCTTCGGTTGCAATTTAAAGAAAAAATAGTCTCAAATTTAATATGCTCCAGTGGCACGTTCCGGCATAAAGAATTTCCTATGAAAATTACAATTTTTCAATAGAATTTTGTGACCAATTTCATTGCTCACTCACTCGGCCCTTACAATCAATATGGTGTGTTATTTTCGTTTCGATTATTCGATTTTTCTCATTCTGTTCGCGATTAAACGCAAGAATTTATGAAATCGAAAATGCAATGGCCAAACACAGATGCACGGATGGCATGATCGGTCGACGGATCGACGAGGATCGACGATGATTAAAATATTTTTAGCTTTGAAACTAAAACTGGAACATGAAACGACGACGACGCGTGGGGATTGTTTTGCTGTTTTGTCTGCAAAATTTATTGTGTTTTGGTTTGGTGGTCTGAAGCAAACTGCAATGAAAACAGAGCACCAAGGGAAAACAATTGAATGGGTTATTTGGCCACCCACCATTTCATTTTAGATTGGCTTAATCGGTTTTGCCACTGATTTTTTTCAAACGAGCTCGTTTCGGAGTTTTTTGAGGGCAAATTTCGACTAATTTTATTAAAAATTATACCTTCTGGTGTATGTATGAAAAAGTCCCTTTCTAAGCCTGTTGAATATGAAGAATGTTTCATAAGGTCTTTGGCTGGTTTTCACTATAGAGTGGAGCTTCTATCTACCTTTCATCGAGCTGTCCTAGTAGGTAGGATAGGGGGTTTCTAGCTTAATGAAAATTCGCCTCAAAATGTACCGAAAATGCGATCCAAATTCGACTCAAAACAAAAAAAAAACTGTTCTATAAACAGACTCAACAGACCTGTTTCCAATAGAAAATACCTATTTCTTTTGAGGCGAATTTGGAGCGCATTTTCGGTACATTCTGTGGCGGACTTTCATTGAGCTAGTTTTGGTGGTTTTGGATTTTAAAACCTCTCTTACAAAGGTGATGAAATCACAAAGGATGTGATTAAAATCGCTTCCGAAATTACTTTTCAGCATAGACGCATGTTACTGATTTCTGTGATTGCTTTAAATAGTGCAGCAAAATGCCTAGCAACAAGTTTTCATAACTTCTTTTGTTGCTAAATAAAAGCAAAGTCATTTTAAAGAAACATCTTAAGAGTTTCAAAAATCCAACATCTTCAGCAACTTGTTCCTTTCGAAAGAGTATGCAACAAAAAAGTAATAACCCGACTGCCGCTTGGGGCCTTAGTCATCACAGAAACAATGTTGCAGATACATGAATTGAATATTGCTAGAGAATTTTTTAAAGCAAGCAACTCGGAATCATTTTCATTCCTGCATCACCCTCCAAAAGGAAAAAAAAATCCAATCCCGGAATTTTTGAATGTCGCCCACTTAAACAAGCAACTTTTCCCGTAGTCCACATGACTGGCCACATACAAAAAAAAAAAGAACACACGCTCAGCTGAAATATTGAAATTTCGGCTGGAAACTTTTTTCATATGCTCATTCGCTGCTCGATGTTTGCAGCTTAAGTGATGTTAAAAAGTAGCGCGTGTCTGAAGTGATTTCCGTCGCAGACGCCGCCGCGCAGATCGATGCACTTGCGGCAATTGCAGACACCGCTTTAAAGCCGTATTATCGCATCTTCAAGGAAATAGAAATAAAATTAAGATAATCATGAAATGACTTCAAAAATAATTGCTCAAAAGAATCTCACTGAATTAAAAGCGTTCGTTGACCTTCCGTCAAGTGGATGTTCACGATGTTGAAGTGGACTAATGATTGACGGAGGGTGGATATTTCGGGAAGCCTTGCCTGGATGTATAAAGCATTTCAAAAAAAAAAAAAAGAAAAAATTGTCAACGGGTTGCCTGAGGGCATTGAACTACTTCGACGATTGCATTCCTGTTGTCAACTCTGCCACAAAATTCGGAATTGTTTACAATTAAAATATTTTTTTGTTTACGAACCGAATGCCTGTGAATGTGTGCCTCGGATGAGTTGGTGGTTAGACGACGTTAGATCGAGAAATATAGTGACGACTCGCAACAGTGTCTAGCGCCTGGTTCAAATCACGATTGCTACGTAAAGGATAAACAAATCACACGCAGCGCCATCGAGATGGCAACAATTTCTTTAACATAAACAATTCAAGGCGTCCCCGGATGACAACTAGAAGAGCTAAATTTAAATAATTAAAAAAAAAAAAAAACAAGAAAATCGATTTAAGTCCAAGTCATGCGCCCATGCTCTGTCCGTGTACCTTTACCTTTGGCGAAAATTGATTCCTAAATAGCCTTACTTAGCGTCGCGGCGTATTTAATCCATTCAGATACGGTCGCCTGGAAATCTCCGAAACAGAAAAGCGCAAGCCAATCATGCTGCACATATGCACACAATACGGCCAGCCGTCTGCCATGGCCATATGGCTGCCTATTCAGTGCAATGCCGCAATTTACACACACACTCCGCCACCGCCACCATCACCAGCAAGAGCAACGGCAGCAGCCGAATCCGCATCGCTAATGCTGCTTTTGCTACCGCGTCGGCTCTGCTGGTGCTGTTTTTTGGCGCTGGCCTGCAATGCGGTAGCATGTTCTGCAATTCAAGATGCAGTTTTTATGCTTCTTTACTCATTCCTTTTGACTTTTGGCTTTGCTGTTCGAAAATTTGAAATTTCCATTTCAAAACTTTGCCCCAAAGCAGCGCGTTTCACTTCTGTGCCTGCTACCGACAACGGAGATTGACAGCATTGGTCGCGTTTGCCTTGCGACTGCGGAGACATTCATTCATTGACGTTTTTAGTTTCGGTTAAATGTCCGGACGGACGGAGACGGACGGACGGACGAATGTAGGCATAGGACAGACCAAACACGGATGTGTGCGACTAATGGAAAAATTCATATTAAATTGATTTTATTGACAGCATGGCTCGTTGGCATTCGTAGGGAAATATTTTTCTCTTACCGTCGATACAAACGACAACATGTTGACGAAGTTGAGATGGAACAGTGGGATTTATTTAGCATTTCGTTCTCTCTAAATTAAGTGGACAATTTTTTTTATATAAAAGAAGGGATTAAAACATTGAGTGTGGCTAGTGGAGATATGGATTTATCATAGAAGTGAGCTAGGCTTTGGACAATGGTATAAATTTTCAGCCACAAAGGCTAAAAGGTTATAGATTTGGGATAAGATCCAAAAAGCCTTCGAGACATAACTTTTTTGAATAAAAAAAAAAAGAAATTATCGGAATTTTAAGACATTTTTATATTCGAATCTAAAAACTATTATTTAATTCCTTAACCCTTTGACGATCGTACGTGAGAATTGGGAATTTCTCATCGATTTTTTCATCGGAGATTGTGGAAAATTTTTGGGGGAACACATATTTCCAAATGGTCTTCAAAGGGTTAGGTAAAAAATAATGATCGCTGCTCTGCTTTCCGAACTGTGAAAAGAATTTGACATGTGTGGGCATATTAATTGGCTTAAAATGGGTTAAAAACATTCTCAAAGGCAATTTTATTTAGAAATATCAAATATTATAACTTTTTCCTACTTTTAAGGACCCATAACGTAATTTTTATGCAATTAGTCTCTTTTCATGCGTAAAAAAACAATTTCTGTGATCAACTTCAAATTTTATAAGACCATAAAAAATTTTTTTTAACCCTTTATTGCATAGAACCCAAATATTGTTTATGACAAAAATAAAAAAAGACAAAAAAAAATAACGGAAACAAGTTGTTTCTTGATGGAAAACGACATAAAGTTATTTTTTAAGTCTTAATAAAACACTTAAGTTTTTATATTTCATGCACAAAAGGGTTAATAAAACCATTGAATACGAAAAATTTTTTTCGCTTATATAATATATCACCCAGAAGAGGATGAAATGTCAAAAAATTTTCAAATAAATTTTATTTTGAAAAATGCAAATCTGCTCCACTGTAGCAGAACAAATTTTAATAGAAAGTGACTAATTGTAATTTCTTTGGCATTGCAAAGAAATAAAGGAGAAACAAAAAAAAAAAGATGAAATATGTTCATAAAGCATTAACACAACCCGCAAACATCCCCCCCATCAGATCCACCGTGTACCGTTTGTGTCCCCAAACGCGAGGCAAAAAGCCCATTCACTCAATGGTAGCGCCAACTAATTGAAGTGAAGAACTAAAGTTGGCCAGAGAAAAATGCACTGCCACAACCGTCTCAACGACGGCTGCTTTAATTGAAGACATCAACACTTGAATGAATAAAATTTTGGACTCAACGTGATGTGCTGCAACATCAACGGAAGCCCCCATTGCAGCAACAGCAGCAACGGCGGCAGCATCGCGTCGTCGAACGATGGGCGACAATTTAGAATTATTTTTAAAAGCACAATCGTTCGGCAATCGCATATGTTGATGGCATCGATTTCGAATGGTTTTGTGACGTGTTGTTTATGGATTGTTTGCTGTCACAGAAGGAGTAAAAATGAATTTCAATTCTGTCTTTGTTTATGTTGAAGAGTATTTTAAAGGCAGCATTAGGCAACATGCCTCACCATGATGCCAGTCCCATGGGTATAACGAGGTGACAAACAATAACAGAAACGACGCGACAAATGAAAACATGCATGGGCTTGTTTTTCTTTTTATTTTTATTTTTTTTTACTTATTTGTCACGTAGATTGGAATGATTTGTGTTTTGTCGCTGCCAAGTTGCTTTGTTTACTTAATTGTCGCCTATGATTTTCGAAAATGACAACAACAGTTTTGTGTGTGCGATGTGTGTGTGTGTGTGGGGAACACCAACGATTAATTTGCTTCTTCTCCATCAACTCTCTTCCGAGTTGCCCCCAAAGTGCATTTTTGTCGTTTCATCAAAAGTTTTATTAAAGTCATTAATCGATGTTGTTGTTGCAGTTTTTATTGGCAACCATGTTGGCGGCGGCCGCAGCGGTGTTGGCTCGTGTTGCTGATGCGAAGCGGTTTTTCTTTTGCAACTACATCCGTTTGCATCCGCGTCTTGTTGCAGTTTTGACAGGCCCGTTGCTGGCGATGTTGACTTTGGTGACTTTTTTTGTTTTTTGTTGTTCTTGATTTCTCTGGAAGGTTGTGATGCGCATGGATGGGACTCATTGTTGCTATCGTTTCACTTGGATATTTGTTGCTACAAGTTGCTTATTTGCGTGTCGTTAATCGTTTTGTTTAGAAGCTTTAAATGATTGTGCGTAAATATCGTAAATCACAGCGACATTTCTCGTTCGGGTGGTCTAATTTATATCATTTAGCATGTGGCGGAATTGTGATGGAATTGTGTTGGGAATTTCTCTATAAGCAGAAAATCAATTTTCTGTTTGCAGTGAATAATTTGGTAAAATATTGGAATTTCCCATTCCTTGCTTAAAATCTTCAAGACAGAAGAGAAATTCTTGCAAAGCCCCGAATAACAAGAAAGGGTTCCAATGAAATTGAGTACCTAATGTTTGTCCCTTTGAAAAGGATCGTGGGATATCAGAAGAGGTACCATCCCCTCTTGTTGTTCTTCTCAAACATGAGACACACAACATTTGTAGTGAATTTGGCATAAAGACTGCATATTTTGGGAAATTATTAGGGCTACTAATGTTTCGAGAGAGCGGAAAATAATTTTTGGAAGCGTTTTGGTCACTAAAAAACTAATTTACTTGACTATTTTTGTGTGATTCCCCGTATATCGTAAGGGATTTCAACATTGTTGGAAGTTTAGAGGAATCTCCCATTAAAATAAGGGCAATTTCTGGTCCTTAGACGACACCTAGGGGTTAACCCTCTAATGCCAAAATTTTTTTTTCAATGAAAAGTTCAGATAAGACTAATTTTGGGTAGAAAACCATGAATCTGAAATAATTATTATAATTTTTTTTTTTTTTGGTATTTTGTTCGACAAAAGTCCGTCTAGAGACGGAGCCAGAAATTAAAGGGTTAAAAGTCTTTAGGGAAAAGTCTTTGTGGGATCAAGTTTTTGTTCTTCGAAGGTTTCAACATCCAAATTAAGGGAATTTTGGCTTTGTTTTCAGAGATTTACGGGATAAATTCCCTGTTGTGAGCATGTTCGAGGGCCCCTGTGCCGGATAAAAACATGTGCTGAAAACTAAAGAGTGCGGTTCAACGGTTGGACAGGTCATCAGAATTTCATTGCAAAAAGAACAACGAAAAGAAAGCCTCGAAATCCCTACCTTTCGCTCAGAAAAAAGGACAACTCAGAAAAGAAGGAGCCTCCAGGGCCTCTCTGTAACTGAGCAGGAGAAATGTAGAATCTTAATTAAAAATATACCCAATACAAGTCCCGCGATAAAGAAGATCTCTAGACATGAGAACATGTCATTTGTCTGTCGAAAAAAAAAAAAAAAACTCAAAGTAATCCCCATAAAAAAAGTACCTCGAGCAAGTACTAAATATCATCTCATAACCACTTCTCACGTTGAAAATATCGCTCTTTCCCGAAAGCAATTCCAAAGCTACTCTCATAGTAGAGGTACTTTCAAATCGTTAGCCTCTCTAAAAGAGCTTGTCCAAAGGCATAAGTTATCAGGAAACTTATCGCAACATGCTATGCAAAAACAAAACAAAAAAAAAAAAACAAATAAAATAAAAATCAAAAAAGAAACCTATCGAAAAGAATGACTCGAAAACTGTTAAGCACGCTTGATGCTTCTTGTGTTCCTTGAAGGTACGCGACTCTAATCGAATCGGCGAAAAAGACAAACGCGAACGCGAACGCAGCAACCCGAACTCAACTGAGATGCGGTATCGCCCGAAAGAGCATGCAATGCGCGCACAATGATTGCACTTAGAGATCGCAAATTGATTTCTTACCAGGAAGAAAGGTGGACTTGAACGTGAATGTGCAGTTTGTCGCAAGTTTGCCCGAAGAACAAAAGCAGCCACAGTGCACAACAACCATAAATGTGAATGTATATATGATGTGTGTGTGTGTGTGTGTGTTGGTCCCTAACTATGTATATTGTTATTGCGGCCCACTCCTTGGGCGATAAGCCGAATTCGACGACGATTTACACTATCCGAAGCTAAACTGATCGCGCTGTTCGAAACAAAGCGATAATGCAAAAGTCATGTAATCCATTAGCGTCAACGAAGCTGAGGCTCTCAACCGAATGCGGTTCATCTCACGTTCGCTCTTCGCGATTTCAGTTTTTTTTTTTATTCTTAATTTTTCGTATTTTTTTTTTTTTATTTATTTTTTTTGAGTCCTCAACGCTCGCAAATTTGTGACAATGACGACAATATTAAGATAACAGTCACACAATCACGAGACTTTTCGACTGGCAGAATCACTTCAGGTTTCGGCCTCTCTCTCTCTCTCTCTCTCTCACACACTCTCTCTCACACTCTCTCTCTCTCTCTCTCTCTCTCGTTCTTGTCGCTTCCGTATGCATAAAACTGAATTAATTTGTTGTCACCCAAGGTAGCATAAGTCTTCCAGAGAAAGGAAAACAAAAGTTGAAGACATGTGCACTCAGAAAAATTGCCTTATTGAGAGCATCCAGGGAAGTAGAGGATCTTCAAATTCCCCTCTTAAGGGCTTGAACTTCTTAAGGGGGTCTTCTCATTGAGCAACTTTTTTTTCGACTTTTTTTTTTTGCATTTATTTATAGCTTGGGTAGTTGTGAATATGCCCCTAAAAGGATTTTTTGAAATTCGAAATAGTTTAGAGGATATAGCCTTCTTTGTCGAGCAAGATCTGCGCTAAAACGAGTAATTTTTGCGTTGCTTCAAACTTTAAAAGCGTTTATCTCGAAACCACGTTTTTCGAACTGGCGGCCATGATATCTCCAGTTCAACTGAACCGATTTTCATGAAACAAAGTGGAATCGACGCAGAATTGTCACCATTCTCGGGTGAACCTCGACCATAATTTTAAAAAATTTTTTACTATTTTTTTTTTTACACTAAACTACAAAAAAAAGCCCGAAATTGAAATTTTTTTTTGAATGGCCGCCATTTTGTCAAAAAAAATCACAAAATTAAGCTTGAGGTTCACCCGAGAATTACATCTATACTGATTATAACCCCGTTTTTTTTTCCATTTCGGACGCTCCGGAGACCCGGAATCGTGGCCGCCGTGACGACACCTTTTTTTTTCACCACCAACTTTGAAGTCTCATTACTTTTTGAACAGCCCACGTATCGAGGCAAAAAAATTTTTTTTATTTACTTTGAACCTTTTGTAATACAATAAATAAAAAAAGTTTTCAATTATTCTTTGCGTTTTCAAATAAGAATTTTTTTAAAAAGGGTCCAAAAAACGGGTTTTCAATGAGAAGACCCCCTTAAGTGATGAGCTTTATAAAAAGATTTTGGTGAACAATTTTCCAAATTCAATAAATGATGCACAAAATTTTCTCCTGTGTACTTAAACCAAAGTGAAAGATCTGGTGGTCCTAGTTATCCGAATTGTTGTGCATAGCGTATTGTATGTAGTTCACTCGAAATGCCCGCTCAACATCGACGAAGCTTAAGCGTGGTCTTCGATTTTCATCTGCATCTGCATTTAATTGAAAATGCGTGCGCTCCATTGAGGAGTGGAGCCTTTGCCTATCTATGCATCGGGACGCATGCGCATCGGGACGCTTCGGGAATGTGTGCGCTAACAACACTTTGATCTTAAAAGAAGTGACGTTTAGTGGCAATTTTGCGCTGATAACGATCTCAGCGCTGATGGGACAATGTTGTCATTGATTACGCTTCCAGGCTTGTGTCATCGGATACACAGAATAAATGTTTGTATGCATTGGAATGTATATAAACATAAGCCAACGACAAGAGACTTTGGTCAACAAATCTGAATGTGGTGTGTTTGAAATGCGTGCCAATGTCGTTAAATGGATAACATGATTTTGATTATCATAAACCAGAGAAATATTTATACGATTAAAGTTCGGATTGCTGATTTTAATGAAGCTTATGGATTTTCACTTTCGAGGGTAATTATATTAGACTGTGTAGACTTCAGAAGCTCAGCCTCACGATCAATCAAATCGCTTCATTTTCACTGTCATCAGTCTACCAAATTCACTTGAAGTGGACCATAAACTTGATAGAAAAAAAAAAAAAAATAGAAATATTTAATTTAGAAAAAAAGAATTCACCGCCCTTTGATCCGATCCATCATAAAAACGACTCTCTTAACAAGCTGCAACGAAACGCACATCCGAATATGACGCACATTTATGACACTAATGCGGTAATCAAAGAGGAATTTCTTGAAGAATTTGCTGTCACTATTTCCATACATACATACAACCTAGCAGCAGTATCGATGGCAGTAGCATAACACCTAAACAAACAAACCGCCATCGAGTCCCACTGCCTCTCAAGGCAACATTCACAAGATGCTCCGATGCAGCGTACACTCATTAGAAGTGTCATAAAAACCATGTTGCCAAGATGGAAGCCCTTCGAAACACACACACACACACACAACACACACACACACACACACAGAAAAAAAATACCAAAAACGGAGTGCCGATTAGAAAACCAACGTTTTTCCAAAAGAAAATTTCTTCATTATTTTTTAACTCAAAGCGTAGCGAACCCAAAATTGCCTACCATGTTGGGCGACATGTTGTGCAAACAAGCTACCGAATTCATTTTATGATTGTCAAAAGTATTTTTCCCGAAAAAAAAAAAAAGGATTGTGTTAAAAAAAAAAAAACAGCGGAAGAATCCAAAAACTCAAAAAGGATCGATTTCCAGCGAAAACATTGACTGGCGTAATTAACACTTTCGAGACCAATAGACCCAGGCACATTGCACAGATAGAATTTCGTAGTTGGAGACGTTCCGATCGATCGTGTCTCAGTTGCCGGTTGACAATTAGTCCTTGTTGCATGACAGCGGCTTGTTTGTGTTGTCTTCTTTGTCGGCGAAGAGGAAAAGTCTTAAGCGAAAATGCATTTACTCCGACTGAGTAAATAAAAAAAAAAAGAAGAAAAAAGTGAAAATGCAGCGTTTCGGGAAATGTGCTAATTAGGATTTTTGGGACCCTAAGAGCATATGGTTTTAAGAGACATCAAAATATTTCGAGGTTCTTTTGGATAGAAGTCTGCTTTTTTATTATTTTCAAAGATTTTTAATTTTCAAGTATTCCAAAAAAAAAATAGGGGGACTCATGAAGGGTCGCAAAATGTCTTCGTAAATTGTGCAATCAAAATTTTTGCGACGCTCAATGAAAGATCCTTCACAAAATTTATGTTTATTCATATTAAAAGTTCATCCATTTCCGAATAAAGGCTTTTGTCCGTTTCACCTTAGGTACTTTTCCGGTTCATCAAACTCGATTGACTGTGTAAGTCTTCACGAACTTGTTTTGCGAATAAACCTACTACGTTTTGCGAAGCAAAAACCATTGGGAAAGTTTACCTTGCTTTCTTAAAACTTATTCCACACGAATTTTGGCAACTTAATTCCCATTTTATCAAATTTATTTTTCAAATTTTATTAAATTTGCGAAGCTGCATGAATCCCACTAATGTTTTCGTTTTCACCAAAAAAAATTGTTAGGCATCTGGTCCATCTAACATGGGTTGGAGATCTATGAAGATCTTGATCGAATTCTTGACGTTTGATAGGTATTCAATGTTCTTACGAAACTATTTTATTGAAAATGCATTGAAAGACTTTGAATTTAAATCTATCATATTTGGAATATTTTCTCTTAAGCCTTATTAATTTTCAAGGAATTCCATTAATCTGCAGAGAATGCATTGAACGCATTATTTATGTCGGCCAACCCGGCAGGAAAAGTCATCCTTAGGTATGCCGTGAATTCTGTGATTGATAAATTCGAGTCCATGACACTTCAATGGACACATTGAATGGAATTTGCAGACAATTCGATAATGATGTCACTAGATAAGTAATCATTATTGGATATTCAATGGCACTTAAGAATATTTCTCTTTATGTAGTCTTTTTCCCTCAAATATAATAATATGGAACATAGACCAAGTTATTAACCTCTTATGCTAACCACTAAATTCCACATAAGCAATCCCAAGTAGCAAAATAGGTCGAAAATTGGTAAATTCTTACCTATATTAGGTCAGAATATTTACTTGACCTAACCTAAATAGGTCGAAATTACGTCGATTCGACGTCGAGTCGACGTAAGTGGGGAATAGATTGGAAGTCGATTGGCGGTAATAATAGGTCATAATAGGGCATTTCGACTTCAAAGTCAGGGCGAAAAGAAGTCCGTTTACCTAATATTAGTCGAAAAGAAGTCGCAATGACCAATTTTCGACCTAATTGGACTTATGAGTTAAAACGAAAGAGAACGTAAAAGGAAACGAAAAAATTGAGAGAGAGAGAGTAACAGAGAAAGATATAAATTACATAATATCTTACTCAGTCATTCGTATTACTCGAAATCAGAAATGAACGAGAGATTTTCTTCTTCGTGTGTCTTAAGAAATAAATAATAAATAAAATATGGACTTCATTAAAAATTATTTTGCGCTTAATAAGTCCCAAAAACATATGCCCGCTGAGATTTTTCGTGAAAGTGTTCCTTCTACTTCTTCATTTTTAAGGGGCTTCTCATTGATGGAAATTAAATAAATATTGCTTGAAAAAAATTGTTTTTCTTAAAGAAAAAACATATGCAGAAGAATAATTCTCAATTTGCCATTCGAAAAACATGGCGGAGCTCGACCTATTTTGACCTATTTCGACTTTAAAGTCAAACCGACTATGAAGTCCAAAAATCAAGTCCGCTCGACTTTGAAGTCGAAGCATGCAACAAAATAAGTCAACTTTTGACCCTATTTCGCCCTATAAGTCAAACGGACTTTAAAGTCGAATTTTAGTCAAAAAAATTGGTCTGTTTGCCTTGAAAAAATTACCTAATTTGGAATTCAAAGTTAAGTCAATTTTAAGTCACTCAATAGGGAATTTTTTACCTATTTTCGACCAAAAATCGACTTGGAAGTCGAAGCGACTTTGAAGTCATGAAATAGGTAGAATAGAGGTAATTTGGACCTTCGAAACGGACTTTTAAGTTAGGTCATATTTAAGGCCGGAAAATAGGTCAGAAATAGGGTATTTTCAACCAAAATAGGTCGATTCGACTTGCTGCTGGTCGAATCGCTCTATTTTGCTGCTTGGGATGAGAACGAAAATTGTTAGCTTTAGCTCTTTTCAACCACGTCATGTCACCCAAAATTTCATGCATGACACTGTCATTTGTGCGTCATCGACGAAATGTTGCGGAAATTTTCGTTTTTTCATTACTGTTTGATTGAGAGTAGAATTGAATTAGAGTTAGTAGAATTGATTGAGTGGAATTTTCGGTTATTAAGCGCACTGAAGTCCAAATAACCATTCATGCATGACACTGTCATTTGTGCGTCATCGACGAAATTTTTTGGGAAAGCCATTTTTTTCATTATTGTGTACTTGCGAGTGGAATTAAACTTCATGCATGACAATGTCACTTATATGTCATCGATGACACTATCTTGCTTGAAATTTTTCCCTACTGGGCTATCATCTATCTAAGGACAGACACAAAAAAAAACACCCTCAAAATGCGTGCAAGCAAGCACGCACTGATATCCCTGCACATATCTACACACCGTACATAAGTACACATATTTCCTCACCACCCCACCACACAAAAGCCACAAAGGCAGTTGCATATCAACGGCATGATGGGCGGCTGCATTCTTGGATTATTGACTCAATTGCATGCCAACGAAAATGGCAATGCATTGATGATGCCATGGAATCCTGTGCTGCAATTTGCAATGATGTAATTTAATTAATGGCGAAGTAAATATGCAAACTGTGAGACGGAACGTGTGTTCAAATCTGAACAGACACACGAACACACATTCAAACATACCCCTTCGTATTTGCAACAATTCTGTCAAAATTCTGTCTTGCCATGAGGCGCATCGCAACATGTTGATGGGAGACATGAGAGATGTTTTGTTGTCGTTGACTGGTAACTGGTATCGTTGTTGTTATTGGTGGTGTTATTGATGTTGTTGACAACAGGCGTTATGCTCTGCATATTTTATGTAAATATTTGCTTTTAATGATACATATTTACTAGGGGGGATATATACATATACATACCTACCTACAATTGGCGCATGCACCGGCAGCAGTTGGGTTCTTAATGAAATATTAGAAGACTTGAGAATATGAAGCGATCCGAAGAGGTATTAGAGTGTCCTTCAGCAACAACTTATTTCGAACGATGAACTTAAATCAAACTAAAAAAAAATCAGCTTTAATAATAAAGCAAAACAAAAAGAACAACAACAACAAAACACCATGCTTGTTTGTCAGGGAAAACACTTTATAAATCATATAGCCGCTTCAATGGGTCTACTCCATTCGCCGAACTAAAAAGCAGTACCGACTTTCCAACAAAACGACCGCAAAGGCAAATAAAGAACAAAAAGAACTGAGCCTTTTTGTTATTTTCAATAAAAAATAAAAACAACAACAACAAAGAACTACGAGAACTACGAAACTTTCAGGCCATATTGAGGGGAAAAATAAAAATAGCCAAAGCAACAATATTCAACAACATCTAAAGGACGCCTGAAAGCCGAGCTCGAAAAACAACAAACATAATTCATATAGCGGGCCGGAAAAATTGCGAGCGAAACAAGATCGTGTTAAAGGGAAAAGGCAATTGCACGGCAAAAATCATGCAAAAACATGCAGCGAATTACAGAAACAGAAACACTTCAGATTGAAGAACGCGAAACGCAGAACTGGCCCAAAGGACCACAGCAACATGAAATGAATTACGACTTTTCAAACACAGAGAGAGCGAGAGAGAGAGAGAGAGAAGCGCTTTTTCTTTTTGAAGGATTTCTTTTTTGCCTTTCTGCTCTTTTAACATAATTTTTTATTTCGATTTTTTTTTTTTTTTTTACTCGAACTTACTTTGTACGATGTTCAATGAGTTGAAAGCAAAAAAAAAAGGGGCAAAAAAAACGAAAGTTGATATCAAAGGTGAGCTTTATTTGAATGGACCTACTCAACGGAATGAGTCAAATCAAATGGAATCCCCTTTTTGGGATAATGTGATTGCCGCTCTGGCTGAAAAGAATCCGAACGGAAGAACACAACATGCTTAACGTGGTCCATTAGCTACGATTCCGATACACGCGGATACACCCACTAAAAGTGTTCCTTTGATGGCCGAATAGCCTGGCTCGCTCGCTCCCCGACCCCAACGGCTTTACTCACTTGCTTTCACTGTTTATTTACTTTAGTTTTCTCATTCGACCGCACTAAACTGCACCTGCGGCGGCAAACGGCAGCAGCACCGGAGAGTCCTTTGAATATGTCCGACCGCGCACATTCTTTGTCAACTTTGTGATTCGAGCCACAGCGTCGCAGCACATCACCGTCGTCCGGCTTACTTTGAGCTCATTAGCTAATGTCAACCTGTTAGTCGTGTAGGGTGCATCTTAACCCTTTCTTTCTGCCTGCCAGCGAAATCACTTCTTACGCTTGAGTAAATTTGCACAATGTTGCCCAAATGGATGCAATTAGGTAAAGTAAACAGTTTCTCGCCGGGTGGGTGG
Source organism: Chlorops oryzae (assembly GCA_020466095.1). Taxonomy (NCBI): domain Eukaryota; kingdom Metazoa; phylum Arthropoda; class Insecta; order Diptera; family Chloropidae; genus Chlorops; species Chlorops oryzae. The sequence goes on along the minus strand of CM035808.1, from coordinate 6,744,076 downwards.
GCAACACTCAGCGAAATGTATATTGCTGGTTTTTTTTTTTTTTTTTTTTTTTTTGGCTTAAATGATAATGATTTTTCGATTTGGCACAAAGAACCCCGGATTTGATTTGGGAAATTGAAATTGTTTTGCATTTATTTGCATACAAATTGACATCAAAGCCATTTTTTCATTTCGGATTTATCCTTTCAATATGTAGAGGCATATTTCAAGGGGCATTTTTTGGATGTGTTTTTATTGATCATTTTTGCTTTCGTTCTTAAATTTTTTTTATGTCAAAAATGTTGTTTAACCTCATAATCTTCAAGTTTAAAACTTTTTGAAGGTTTAAGCTTTCAAATGATAATCTTCAGGATGTTTAAACCAGGTTTGTCAATTTTATATGAAAATTTTTAAAAAGTTAAAACAGAAAATTGCAACCACTGGCTTGAAGACTGAAATAATATATTTTAAAACTTCCGTCGCATATTGTTCAAAAAGATATCGGGGAACAATGTAATTGGGTCAAAAATCGTTCAACACGATCAAACTTGTCATCATCAGAGTCCATAAATTGCGTTCAGACTATCGACGCATTGCGAAGATAGTGGGATCCCGGCCTAAAACCGAGTTGAAGACTACGAACCTAAGGCATAGGTACATACTAAGCTAGAGCTGGCAAACTATCGATAGCCCGGCCCCATTGATATTTTCGATAGTGATAGTCCAAATCATCGATATATCGTCAATACTATCGAAGCTATAAAAAGAGCAATCAATGGCAATGTTGCTCATTTCAAAAACTTTTCTTTTTTTTTGTGTAATTTTTTACCCTAACAAGAAAAACCATCAGTAAAAATAAGCCATTTAAAAAATTTTTCATGTTATATGAACGAATTTGATTGAAATGAAATTTAAAAATTCTTAATGTGGAAAATTCTTAATTTCGGAAAAAAGGGATTTTCTGTAGCCGAGTCGATAGTATCGATAGTCTTGACTATCAATAGATAGTGAACAATTTTTCAAACCATCGATACTATCGATAGTTTTCCAGCTCAATACTAAGCTCAGTTTGTGTGGACTTAATTTAATTAGTTTAGTAAAATAACTGGTTCAATCTGATTGGAACATTATACAAAGAAGCAATTATTGAAAGTCTTAGCTTGACTTTAAAATATGGAAAACAAATTCTAGAGAAAAGTTGAGCCCAGAAAAAAGGCCCACTTCGAACTGATTGAATCTCAAGTTGGGTAAGGTTAGGTAAGTATGATTAGATGAGTTTGGGATATGTTAGGTTGGGCTAGATTAGATTTCATTGACTCTGGCGGGTCTAGATGACCTAGCATAGACCCCTTGGACCAGGAGTATATGCAATTGGTTATCCTTGAAAGGTGATTTTCCAAAGGTTTTCTTTTTCTTCGCGAAGTTAAAAAGGATTATATATTCCATCAGCCATGGCTCCACGAAGAGACTGAGCCAGAGCCGGGCAATGACATCGTACTTCTTAGCGGGTTTCTCTATCCCAAGGCATAAATTCCAAGCACATTTGACATAGGTCCGTGAACGTTAGGATCATAATATTCAACTGATTGAAGCTAACATAATATATCATAACAAAATTATGAATTGTTTCCTAATTTCTTACATGAAGTGGGTACATTTTTCATTGTTTACTTCAAATGAAAATGAAAGAGAACAGGCTGAACCATCAATGATTCATATAGAAAATGTTGTCAAAATAATATGGTTCGTAAATGACGATATTAAGAGGGAAAAATAGACTGATTTTTGAGATAAATTTTTTAGAAACATGGGGCTGATGAAATTTAAGACATTGAGGCACAGGGGCGGACTTGGGTTCAAAGGCCCACCGGGAGTTACCTAAGAAAAAAACTATTTAAAAAAAATCCTTACTCCATGAGTATTGATCCCAGATACAGCTCACTAGGGGCCCACCGGGCATTTGCCTGGTTTCCCGTAGGCCCAGTCCGCCCCTGCTTGAGGCCAATACTATTGAATTGGAGGCTTAGAATTTTAATTAATTTTTTTATTTTTCATCCTTCTTATTTATTTAACACGTCAGTTTGCAGTCCAAACTCTCTATAACGAGGTCCTCCATAACGAATTTTTCTTAATACCGAATTCTCTCAAGGCTTTTCCGATACACTTTTTGTGCCAATTTTCGTCTGTATTATTATTTATTTATTTTCTTTTTTTGATTAATATTGTATTATTATAATATTTTCCTATATTTTCACCAAAAGTTTTTCTTCCTCCATGTGCTAAATTAATTGAGAATTTTCGTTTAACCCATAACTCATACAATTATCTATCGACCATAGCTAACAAGTCACAAACAACAAACTTTTGTTTGCCGAGCAAAGCCCACGAATGCTGCTGAGTCTCTTCCGACCGCCATTGAAGTCTCTCAGTTAAAAACCACTCAGCCGTCATTGTCTAAAAGAGGCGCTAATCATGGTTTAAGTTTCCCCCAAACGCCTCTCCATCTGAGCTCCCTTTGTCTCGTCACTTGATTTTTTTTTCCATTTTTTAATTTTTTTATTTTATTTTTTTTTTCTTCTTTTTTTTTTTTTTGCTTTCAACACTTCTAATTTAAGCTGCGCTTAAACTTAACACTTGACTTTGACGTTCGTTGCTGCATGCAATAATGCCTTTTGGCATATTTTCATCATCACAATTCGCCGCAGCGAATTATGCACTTTGCTGTTGCACTTTATGCGCTTAGGCTTTCGTAGCAACGCCCCTGGCAACGGGTTAGCGAAGCCTTCAGTAGTCGCCACAGCTAGCCGTTACCTTCTGTTACCATTGGTGCAGCAAAAAAAAGAGAGTCTGCTCACTGAACTTGCTGCTGTTTTCGCTGAAGCTGCTAGACCGCGCATCATCATCATCGTCCGCCGTAGTCGTTGTTTTGTAGCTCCGCGCATTTACGCAACTCAGTGCGCATGCGCAGCACTCGCAGCACATCAATCTACGTATGACCACGACAACGACGTTTAAGCATCTTCGCCATTTACTTGTGTAATTTATCTTAAGCTTATTTTGGTTTTAACACTTTTTTTCCCCCTATTCTCAGGATGCATTCCGCTTCATTGCGTTGCTCAGCAATGCGTAGCGGCGCGTCGCGTCGCATCGTCACCCAAAACTCATGATGCTGTGCAGGGCTCCGATCGTCTTAAGCATAATATCCGAACCGTTGTCATTCTTTACTATTGTCTTCCAGACATTGCTAATTAGTTTCTTTTTTCGAATTTTTATTTTTGTATTTTTTTTTTTTATTTCTTTTATTTTATTTTTCTGTTATGAATTCTATTTTGCCGTTTTCTTGTTTTTTTGTCATTTACTCTTTTCATTAACGCAAGTTATTTGTTGCCAAAGTTAACGACTTAAAGAGGCGTGAATTTTAACGAGATGTGCTAAACTGACTTATTTTTTTTTTTCATAATTTTTTATACTTTATTTTTAAATTTGCATTAAAAAATTTTTAATGGCGTCCTCATAGAAGTCCGAAGATTTTGAATATTCCATAAAATGGGAACAAATTATTATTTCAATTTCTGATCATTTATTGAGACACACAACATTGAGTTTCTACACTGTAAATATATTTGAGAAACATCGTCGGTTTCTGCCCTGTAAATATCAGGGACGTGAACCGGAAAACCCGCTTTTATCTGCTGATGAACCGAACCGAAGTTTTTTTTACAAATCTTTGAACCGAACCGAAAACTGAACCCCTTTTTGTAAGGGTTCAGGGTTTCATTTTTGCCTGCAACCATGCACAGTGGTCGCTCCCATAGGCCAAAAATATAAAAATCGAAGTCGATTTTCTTATGATAGGTATTAGTATCGATAGCGGGAACACGTGCTAACAAAATTTTTCAGTTTGAGAAATTCCCGAACCGATTAACCGAACTGAATCCCCGCGGTTCAAAGAAGTAGAAAAAAACCGGTTTGACGAACGAGTCCAAAAGTTCAAACACGGTTCGAACCGCCGAACCGAATCGGGAAAATTTTCCACCCGGTTCGTAGTCCTCAGCTCGGTTTAAGAACTTCGAAAGCTTTAATTTTCGAATGTATTCTTTAAATCTTCATGCCGGTCAACTCAATCAGAAGCCTTTGCTTTAATGAATTTTTCAAACATTTTCATATAAAACTAACTAATACGTCTGGTTTAAACTCTCCTGAAGACTATCATTTGAAAGCTTAAATCTTCACAAAGCTTAAGCTAGATTGAAGACTATGGGCCTAAGGTTAGGTTAGGTTAATGGGGCTGTCTTATGTTGAAAATCTTAGACCTTAGATCCGTTGTGATACCCTTTGGAGGTTCTTCTTCTTGCGTGTTCAAATGTCCCGGCCTATCCCGGGGTCTGCAAAACGCTAGTAATTCCTCCATTTTGTTCTATCGGTTGATACGTCCTAGGCGATGCCTACAGCATCGAGGTCTCAATTTACTGTGTCCATCCAACGCTGTTTCGGACGCCCTAAAATAAGAGAATTCGTTTCCTGGAAAACGCAGGGCATTGCAGTATGAGAAGTTATGGAGATTCTTCTTCATCATCTACTTGGCTGTATCTGCAATGAAGGGATGACCCAATTTGTAGTCTCACCGCATGAGCACCTAGTCGACAGTGACCAGTCAAGATTAAGACCACCAAAATAAAAAATGTATATAACCAAGTTATATCAAACCAGTGTAAAAAAGTCGGGGTAAAAACAGAACTATCCTCTTGAAATTGATCTCCCATTAGTATAGTCACTTTGGGTCATACAATTCGAGGGTCATAAATTGCAGTCAAAGGTAGTCTTAGCACGAAAATCCAAAATTGGCCTCAGTAAGTAGTAAGCTAATCAGTACAAATTGCTCTGACAAGACCCCAGAAGACTGGTCGAAACGTGCCTCAGAAAACAACATCGAACCATGGGACTAAACAGTGTAATTAATATAGAAATCTGTTGACTTCGCTATTAAGACAAAGAGAAGTTATCTCAAAGAGTGCAGAAACACCTTCAAAGATCATTGTTGCCAGCTAAGAAGGATCTACTTTAAACAAAGAAAAACATGTTTGGTCTAGTTTGGTTTAAGGAAGACTAAGGGTAGAGAATAGTCTTGCAAGACTCAGACTTCGTTACTTATATACCGCCTACCCCTCCGCAATGGAGGTAGGTATATTATATCTCCACGGGACATTGTGGCATTCTTGAATGCCACTCGCCTATGGAATTAGAAAAGGGTAGTCACAATAATCCTTGCAGGATGCAGTGACGGGGAGACTCGGTTCCCAAACCCATTGTTATCTAATCTAATCTAAGGGTAGAGAAGTCTTTAGGGAAATTATTAGGCGATTTCAAAATCAAAATAAGGGAAATTTCTCCGTTTTTTTCGGCATTATATTTAAACATTCCTATACATACCGAAACAGAAATAAGAACTGGGTGCAGTTTAAGGACTTGTCATAAGAACATGGTATTTCGAGACTCTTGACTCTAACAATTTCCATCGACCAAAAAGAAACGTAGCAAGCCTCGAGCAATAAATTTAAAAGAAAAGTCCAATGTAACTCATTGTAAAATAAAAATTTTTAAAATATAGTCCAGATTACAATAAGATTATTTTGCTACGATAAAACAACAATTTTTTTTTATAAACTTTGTAGGCTAATTATATTCATAAGCCATGTAACTATTAGCTTAACATGCAATGCGCAATAGAAATCAAGATAAAAATAGCTCTGCTCATGTGTGCTCCAAAGCCACCCCAGCAATTGCCACTGCCCATATCCGTTCGTCCGTGCTATAATTTCAATAAATATGTACGACATTTCAGCTTCAATATCGCAGGTGTCAACTGGTGCAATTATAAAATGCTCTACAATTAAAGAAAATTGTGAAAAAAAATACGCGCGTCCACGAAAAGCCGCCTTCGAAACGAGTTCGTCTTTCGTCACTCCTCGACATTAGATTGACATGGGGATTTTTTTGTATTTTTAGAATTTAATTTTTTTATTTTATTTTATTTTTTTTTTTGCATTCAACTTGGCTGACAGGTTAATTTTTGATTATCGGTTTAAGTCTCGAACCAGTTCTATTGAGTGCCCCGGTTAACATTGACATTTTAACTTTGCATACAAAAAAATATGACAACTGTCATATGTCAGAGACAGAGAGAGCCAAAAAGGTCAAATTGAAAAATTTTCCAAACGGTACAATCAATCCGACTAGGCCCGATAAACCGATTATTCAAATACATTTTCATGTCACAAAATCAAGTGTGGGCTGTGCGTAGTATGGACAGTGAGTTGTTGGCAACAGCATTCGAGCAGCAAACATTGCACAGCAATCCGCCGCCAACTGGCAAATACCAAATTGCATCGCTTGGCATATGTTGGCATTCGACTGCACTGATTCTAATTTGAGATTTTCACAGCAGAAGTTGCTTGACAAGAATAAACTCTCACGCAAAAGTGGTAATCATAATAATAAAAAAAAAAATTTAAAAAAATATGTATATAAAAAAAAATTGTGAGTTGGACCGCGAGTTAAGTTCACTGTCAATGCCAAAAGCAGCCAGCAGCCACGAAAAAAAAGTTGCACAACTCTGCGCAACATACTGCAGCAACATTGGTTGGTAATCATCGTAATGCCATTATCGCTGCATGTAGCAACGCATTGCGTCAAAGAGAAGACGTTGAACATTCGTTTGTCCTTGTGGATCAAAGTTTGTTCCGATGAAGATGATAAAATTTGTTGCTACACTGAAAAAAGTGATTAGATACTTTAAAATAATAATTAAAAATTGTTATATAATATATATTTAATAATTCAATGCAATCAAAAGTATTTAATAATGGCAAATTTTTGTCATTAAAATATTAATAATAATTTTTATTATTTTTGAAGTATTTCTCCCAGTGCATGGTATATATATTTTGCTGCGCTACCATATTTCCATTTCAGTTTATATCATTTCATGTTTAACTTCGGTCAATATGTCTGTATGACGCTTCCACTGGCACTGGTATAAAGAATTCTATCTCACCACACACCGTTGTTTCTTACAGTACCTACACCTTACCCACTACTTATTCTTCGTGATCTTAAGTCACGTTTTGGGGTGTGATCGTCGTTGGTTGTCGTTTTGCTGGCTCTTTTATTGATGAAATTCGTACGGCAAGAGAAATGAGTGCTAAGGCAACATACCTACGTACGTAAGCCAATACAAAATCAAGCAACCAACTTGATGCCACTAAGAATTATGGCATCTCTGAGCTGCATCGTCTTCATCTTCGTCTTCGCCTTCAACATCTTCGTTGCCCACTTCGTCGTCATCGTCATTTTCCTCGCAAGTGATGTAAACACTTTTCTTCTCATCGAGGCCCAAGAATCAATGTTAAATTCCATATGCAAGCATAAAATGCTGCTCAGGATTAGACATGCAACAAAAAATAAAAAACCCAACCGCTGCACCATCGGGTGCAGCAGCAGCCGCGGCAGCAGCTTCCTAAGCGTGTTATTACCTATCCCGACTACTATTTCTAGGATCATGGCATATGTGGCATTATTGGCAGTTGATTACATATCATAAACAGCATTTGCACTTTTTGTTGCCGATGCATGCATGCAGTCATCTTTAAGTTGTTCGTACATAATCGGTTATGGATTAAGACGCTTATCTGTGATTTTATAAGAAACTATTTTCCTTTATTCGTTCTTCGTTTTTATTCCCCTTCTTCCCTTCTCGAGTCAAGAATCGCTTACATTGTTGGGCTTGCAAATTAGTAAAAAAAAAAAAAAAAAACAATACAAAACAATATGAAAATTAAGCTTGATTGGTTTTCGATCGATTTTCATTTAAACTGGAGCTATTTTTATGTGGGAATTCTGCCCATCAAATATGTGCTTCGAAGGGAGAACTTTAAATTCCTTTATCCGAATCCATTTAACGCAGCCGGACGCTCCCATTCGGTTTTAGATTAATCCAATAAAATGACAATAAACAAAACGAATTTATTTCAAATATCTTTGGAAATGTCGAAATTATCGAAATCAGCTGCAGTCAGCCGCCGCGGACCGTGCGTCGTGTTAACCGTCCCAGAGTGACCACTTTTATCAATTTAAAGTCGCTTGTGCTATCGTTTTAATTGAACACTTTTCATTAATTGCTGTCAATTAATCGTCGGTAAACGACTTACAAAAAAGTTCTTTCAATTGAATGTGCTGGTTTTTAAGCCAATGGGAGGGAAATAGCAAAATGGCAGGCCATTTGAAATTATTTGGCAATAGATAATGTGGCATTTTTCGACATAATAAGCATTTTAAATAAAATCTGCAATGAAATTTAAAGCAAGGGTTGAGCCGGATAACGACTTTGACAGATAACCGTATCCCGGATATTCGATAAAAAAAAAATTTCGGCTAACCAAATTCCGGTTATCCGATAAAAGTTATCCGGATAATTGGATTACGTTTGTTGCGATAAAAAAATTTATCCGGACAAGCAGATCACAGATAGCCGACAAAAAAGTCTTCCCAGATAACCGAATTCCATATATTCAATCAAAATAATTCAGATAAGTAGATTAAATTTATCCGATTTTTAAAAAAATTATCCGGACAAGCGGATAAAAGATTTCCGATCAAAACAGTTTTCCCAGTTAATCTGATTCCGTTCATCCAATCAAATTTATTCGGATAAGTGGATAACGTTTATTTGATAAAAAAAAATTATCCGGATAAGAAGATTCAAGAAGAAACAAATATCGTTTATCTGATAAAAACAATTATCCGGACAAGCAGATTTCCGATATCCGATTAAAAATTTATCCGCATACATTACTGGATCTCTTACATATAAATATGTATCTGATAATTTATCCGGATAAAGAGACAATGAATATCTGATAAAGAATTTTATTGGATTCCTGTACCCATCTAGATAACTCAAAAATTTTTACTGTAGACAGTCTCCATTATCCTACGATCCTACAAGACAAAAAAAAGTAGTCTTTTTGAACACATACATAAGTTATTTTATGACATTCGATCCTAATATTTAAAAAGTACTTACTCAACGACAGTGGCTCTGGGATAGCGTAGGGGATGCTTGCTATGCTCTTGATCCCAGGGTCCGAGGTTCGATTCCCGGCAAAGGCGAAACGGAGTGTAATGTTCCAAGACTAGCACTGATTTTTCAACCTATCTACCTACATACCTACCTACCTGGTCAAAGACAATTTAAAAGAAGATAAAACTCCGCTCTAACACTATATACCTCGTACGAGGTTTCTATTTCTTTCAATGACTCTGATTCTGAAACTGATGGAATACTATGAGGCGAACATTAATTCTCCCTAATATGTTGTGAAAATTTAGAATAGTTTGTAAATTTTTCTAAATTATTATCTGAACGGATTGGAAGCGATATCCGACGGACGAGCGGATAATGATAGTAGGGTCGGATAAGTCAGAAAAATTTAAATCAAAATTTTTATTGATTATAATATAAATATTATGAACACTACTTAAGGAACTTTTGTTAGTTATGTCATTTCCAGTTTCGTTTCCATAATTACTGTTTGTACCCAGTTCTTGTTTGCCGATGATACGGAACTTTGATTATTTTAATTGCTCAGGTTCTTCAATATAAATTTTGACTTTATACAGTGGAATCTCTTTAACTCATATTTCAAGGGAAATGCAAAAAAAAAATGCGAGTTTACGATTTTTCGAATCCAATTGAACTTCGAGACACGAGATATCAGTGGAAGGAAATGACTTTATTTTTCGACTTACTGAGGATTCTGACCTAGGTTCTGAGGTTCGAGTTATAGAGATTCCACTGTAATTATCCAGTATCGATTTTATTGCTTTGGTACTTTTTTCATTGACTCGCATACGACATTTAAACGATTTCTTTGTAAAGACTGAGAGTTTCTTCTCGTTCCTTTGAATCTGTATTTTTGACTTTTTGTCTATTTTTCTTAAAATTTTGTTTGTTTTCATTTTTTTTGATTTACTTTTTAATGATTTTTTCTACAAATTGCTTGCTTTAAAGCAGTCGAAAATCAATTTTAAAAGGGATCATAACACTGTACCTTTCTGAATGTGGCTGTGCAATTGAAACGTTGTGTCTCCGTGAGTGTTCCACATGTGATCTTTTCTGAAGCAGAAATAAAAAAGTGATTTTATTTTCATCGAAAAGACATAAAAAGAAATATACGCAGCGAATACAATACAAAAAAAAAAAAAAACAAAAAAAAAGCACAACAGCGATAAAGAAAAATTGAGATTGTGCATGGGAGAAAAGGTGTGATTTGCTGGCAAGTGTAAACAGAAAGCGAAAAATAAATTTGTATCAACATAAAATCGATGACTTCTGTATTTTTGTTGATGCGCATTTTCAATATTCATCGCTGAATTTTATTTATTTTTCTTTTTTTTTTTCTTCTTCAATACTTAAATTTAAAATGTATATAAAGAAAAAACTCACAAAAATCTCGCATGCGATTTCTGCTGTCCATTTCCAATAAATATTTCATTTCTTCTTTTATTTCATTTTATTTTATTTTTTAATGAATATCGAAAAAAATCATTTGGAAATGTCAAGCTGAATCGTTGAACGATTTCCATATGGCCAAAATATATAAAATATTCCAAGAAGAAAAAAAAAAATGAATAATTTCAATAAATTGTTTTCCACTACACGAAATGGAAAAACATTTCTAGCTCAATATTTGAATTTAAATGCCAAGAGCAAAACAAAAGTCCACAGATTTGCTTGTCGAATCATTACAAGAGAGGAGGAGAAAAATTAATTAATTCCGTAAAAATATTGAACAGCATTGTAGTTGTAATATGTTGCATATTTTCATGTTACACCAAAGGTCTGTATAGAATGTATATTTCGGTTGTTCGTCCGTGAGCAAAATCAAGAAAAACTCCTGATTGGAATTTACAAAATGTTTTTTAGAAATTATTCGGTTGAAAAAGAGACTTGAATTGGTCAAATCAGGTTGAATATCTTTCCATCTTCCAGTCAATGTGTCCATCCGTCTGTCAATTTGTCCATATGCCTTTTCACTTAAAGTTTTTGTTTTTTAAAAGGATCAGTTCAGCTATTTTAGAGCATGGTATACAGATCAAAGGATACATAAATGAAAAAATTTTCCGAATGGACTGGATCATTGGTACTTCCACTACTAGAATCTATTATAAATATGCCTCGGAATTTGAATATGTAAAAAAATGGAAAAAAAATTTAAAAAAATATTCAAAAAATATTCAAAAAAATTCAAAAAAAATTCAAAATATTCAAAATATCAACAAAAAAAAAATGCAAAAAATTCAAAATATTCAAAAAATTCACAGTCAAAAATTCCAAATTAAGCCCAAAATCCAACATTGCGAGAGCCCGATGCGAGAGCGAGAGCGCGAGACGAGACGCACACAAATTTCAATACATTCAATCATATGGTTCAAGCTCCAATGTATCGCACTGCGAGACCTCGTAGCGAGAAAATTTTGAAAAATTGAATATTTCTCGTTGCGAGGCAATTTGACCGGGGTTAATGATGTAGCTATTTTTTGAGTACTCGCTATTGGGTACTCGTTTAAACTAATAAAACAAAAACTGTTCACTGTTCCGTGAAAAAGAGCTTCTAAAATATTTCGCGACTTTTCGTTCATTTTGAGAAATTTTTGAAAATTTTGAATTAAAATTTAAACTCAAGTGAAAGCGTATAATTCTTATGAGTACTCGGTACTCGTTAGATTGGTACTCAGTTCAAATATTGCATTACTAGAAGCGATATTCTGCTATCATCTGCGTGACGCAAAACTCTCATTGGAGATTGAAATGCGTCACGCAAAACATTTTCGTGACGTCGCGCACTCTCGCATCGGGCTCTCGCAATATTGGATTTTGGGCTTTAGTTAGATTTAATATGCCTATTAAAATGTTGAATTGTCAAATTAACAAAAAAAAGCTCTACTTCAGTGAATAAAATATTCAAAAAGAAAAAGTTAATGCAAAAAAATTTAAATATTAATTCGAATATTAATTTTCAAAAAATTCAAAATATTCAAAATCCGAGCTCTAGTTATAAATATCACAAAAAAACTGTTCTAGAAACTCCATTCTGAAGATCTTTTGAAATTCCAAATTTTCGCTTACTTAAAGGCCTTAATTAAAATTCACAATCTTCTAAAATCCCTTTTAAATTGATCCCCAGCTCTAAAATACTCATTTGTAGCTATAGATAAATTTAAAGGGATTTTAGAAGTCCTTCAGTGAATTTCTAATATTCAGATAAAAAAAATGGGCGTGGTGAAAGGATCATTCTGAAAAAAAGTCACTAACTCTTATTGAAAAAGACTTGAACGAATGTCATCACATGAGCTTCCATCATTCTCATTAAACTCCTTTTAGTGGGCATGGTCAAAGGCTCACCCTTGAAGAGAATACTGTGTCGGGTATTGAACAATATAACTTGGTTTTTTTTTTTTTGCCTTATTTCCGAAACATGCATTTGTTTTTTGTTTAAATAAATTCCCCTTTTTCTGGAAACATTTGAATCAGGCCACATCACGTTTGCGTTGAGTGTTGTTGCATTATGTTATTTTCACTTGTGCATTAAAAATTTGTGTTTTCGAATTTTTCAAAATCAAAACAATTACTTTCTCTAATTTTTCTTCTTTTTTCCTTCAATATAAAAGTGATTCACCCTTTTGGGTCGCATTTGACAGGCAAATCTTTCGGCGCCTTCATGGTTTGACTAATGTTTTCCGGGACGGAATATTTTCATGCGAGAGGGCTTAATGATTTATACGTATTTATGTATGTAGCCAGACGACTTGGACGAGTTTAAATAGGCCACTATGAAATGGTGTATGAATAAGTTTTGCGAAATCATGGACTTCGTCACCTATGATTCTAAGGAAAATATAGATTCAAGTTTAATTTTAAAAATCGTCTTACAAGGAGAAGCGAGTGAATCACCTTTAGTATCATCACTCTATGAAATGGAGAAATGTCAATTATATTTGCCGGATGTTCTTATACTCTTTCGAGGTTTTACACCCAGAAAAAAAAAAACGGGTTCTTCAGGCCATTTCTGTTGATAAAACCAGGAATAACCATTGTCAAAATGTATTCCTATTACTAGAGCTCGGATTTTGAATATTTTGAATTTTTTTGAATTTTTTTGCATTTAACTGTGCTTTTTGAATATTTTATTCACTGAAGTAGGCTTTTTTTTTTTGTTAATTTGACAATTCAACATTTTAATAGGCATACTAAAGCCCAAAATCCAATATTTCGAGAGCCCGATGCGAGAGTGCGCGACGTCACGAAAATATTTTGCGTGACGCATTTCAATCTCCAATGAGAGTTTTGCGTCACGCAGATGATAGCATAATATCGCTTCTAGTAATGCAATATTTGAACCGAGTACCAATCTAACGAGTACCGAGTACTCATAAAAATTATACGTTATCACTTGAGTTTAAATTTTATTTCAAAATTTTCAAAAATTTTCAAAATGTACCGAAGCTCGCGAAATATTCTAAAAGCTCTTTTTCACGGAACATTTTACGGTTTTTTTTTATTAGTTTAAACGAGTACCCAATAGCGAGTACTAAAAAAATAGCCACATATTTAACCCCTGTCAAATTGCCTCGCAACGAGAAATATTCAAATTTTCAAAATTTTCTCGCTACGAGGTCTCGCAGTGCGATACATTGGAGCTTAAACCATATGATTGAATGTATTGAAATTTGTGTGCGTCTCGTCTCGTCTCGCGCTCTCGCATCGCACTCTCGCAATGTTGGATTTTGGGCTTAAATCGAACTAATTTGGAATTTTTGACTGTGAATTGTTTGAAAATTTTTTGACTATTTTGAATTTTTTGAATTTTTTTGAATTTTTTTTTTATTTTTTGGAAATTTTTTTTAAATTATTTTTTCTATAATAGTGAAAGAAAGCTCTTAGGAGATATTTAAAATGGTGTCATTTATATAGTAGTGAAGGGGTCAATATCCTCCTTCCCTTATCAGTGAGCAGTAAAAATTTGTTTGAATTGTTTTTAAGCATTTGAAAATGCGAATGACCAATTTTTAGTGGTATAAGATTACGACATGCTGCAGATTAAGTTTTTTTCGAGTACTTGTGACGTCGATTTTGTTAGTGCTGCCACACAGTTGTGTTAAATTTTAAAAATATTCCTTTTGAAAATTTTTCAGTTTTACTATTAATTCAAGTTTCTGAATGTGTTTTATTTTGTTTGTTAATTGGTCATTTTACAAGAATATCTTATTTTAAGCATGATACAAGAAAACATAGACATGCGCAGATCTTCAGTACGCTTTATTCGTGTAGGCTCTCTTGTGAGTCGAATTGATTTGTTGACGTCACTGAGCGAGAACATGTTGTTGTTAATTCCATGCTATTAAAAAGTAAAAAGCCGTTTAACATGGGAACAACAACAACGAATCGCATTTTGAGTTTGTGACGTATTAATCTCAAGTGTGTCTGAATATCTTGTTATTCTTGTATCATTTTAAGGACGATGTATCTATGTAAAAACTAGGCTTTGTAAAATTTTCAAATTGGTAGTATGTTTTTCGAAAGACTATGGCAACGCTGTAGACACATAAATTCTTTCATTTAAATTTTTTGTCTTGAAAATTTTCATCTGTCAAAAATGTTTCAATAATTTCAACCAATCAGAATAAACTTTAAACTCTACGTCACAAGTGCACATGCGCAGAAGAATGAAATTTTGAACTCTGATTGTCGTAACCTTATAATCTATTATTCGACTACTTTGACTTAACGATCTTATAATTGAATCGGCATTTCAAAAACCTCTTAAGTCAACTTTTTTTTCAAAACGCATTTTTTGCTGAAAATGGTTCTTTGGAAAAATAACACAAAATTTGGAAAATTAAGGATATAAAAAAGTCCTTTTTTAATTAATTCATCGGCTTGGGTATGAAGCAGTTTTGAATTGATTCCTGAATAATTCGGTTCTAGTGACTTATCATGCTTCATGGTGACTTATGAGGTTCTGGAAATGATCGATTCAATTTTTATTTTTAGGAGCTCTCTTGAGCTCTGTGAGAAATGAAAAGCTTCATATACAAAAACCCTTCAGAAATGAATCGGAAATTTTCTGAAGTGGTTTTTATATGAAGTCTTTTTTCTGTTTCATTTCGGACAACTGAAAAGAGGCCCTTACACAAGAGCGTTTGGTGCATAAGAGTCCTTAAACCTGGTTAAATTCATGAGTCTTCTTTCATTAAAATTGAAAATTTCAGTCTTTCCACCCATTTTCAAAGTAGTTAGGAAAGTATCGTATATGCTGTGTTTTTTCGGAATTTTCGATCAACACTCAAAAGCAAATTTTATGCATTTCAATAAAATTCAATTTTTTAGCAATTTTTTTAATTTAAAATTGAATAATCTACTCTTCGAAGCTTCAACCGGCAAATATCGATTTTTCTTTTAACATTTTGTTTAACCCAAGTCAATTCACTTGTCATGGTTTGAAAAAAAGCCTTAAAAAAATGGATAATTTAGTAAACCGTTTCATTTCAATTTTCCAACACACTCGAGTGCATCTCAATTCATAACCACTTGACAAACATGAATTTTTGTCAAAAAAAAAAAAAAAAAAAGAAAACACCATCGACTCACAGTGTATGACAACAGCAGAACTGGTAATGAATCCTCCATCCAATAACATATTGATAGTCCTAATAATGACTGGTTTTTTGGCGTGTTACACAAACCATATTTCAAACGCAATATAACTCGCATTGTGTCGGGTTATTAAACCTTTCAGAAATGAATCGGAAATTTTCTAATGGTTTTTATTTGAAGTCTTTTTTCTGTTTCATTTCGGACAACAGAAAAGAGGCCCATGACACAAGAGCGTTTGGTGAAAGAGTCCTTGAATCCTGGATTAAATTCAGTGAGTCTTCTTTTCGATTGAAAATTGAAAATTTGCAGTTACTTTCATCGCTAAGTTCAAAGAAAAGTATAGGGATGAGACCATCGAAATGTTTTTTTTTTTCAGGAATTTTCCGATCAACACCATCAAAAGCCAAATTTTTATGCATTTCAATCAAAATTCAATTTTTTTCAATTTTCTATTCAATTTAAAATTGAATAATTCTACTCTTTCCGAACTGCTTCAACGGCAAATATGATAATTTTCTTTTAATATTTTAGTTTACACCCAAGTCAATTCACTTGTCATGGTTTTGTAAAAAAAAAGTTAAAAAAATGGAATGAGAATTTAGTAAACCGTGTATCATTTCAATTTTCCAACACACTCGAGTGCATCTCAAATTCATAACCACTTGACAAACATGAATTTTTGTCAAAAAAAAAAAAAAAAAAAAAAAACCCTCCATTCACATCCACATAGTGTATGACAAGCAGGCAGGAAGCATATTAAATATGAAATCCTCCATCCAGAATGAACCAAAAAGAAACCATCAAGAAAATGACGACTTTTTTCGATTGCCATACACAAAAGACACTCTCTATTTGCCGGCAAATGAAATTCCCATTTTTTATCCTTTTCATCGTTTGACAGTCTGTCTGACACAGCCTCCAACTCGCAGCTTCTTCATCAGGCAAAACCGAAAGCGCTCATACATACATACATACATGAATTTGTAGAGCACTTCTAGAGCACATCAAGCATTCCATTCCACTTGACATTTTCAATGTCGTCGTACTCCTCGTATACATTTCAATTTCAATTCCTGCGGTTCGACGCAAATGTGAGCTGAGCACAAAGCTTTCCGTTCAGCATCTTCGCATTCAAAATTCAAAATTCAAAATCAAAACATACACACATACCTATGTACGAACATATGTATGTATGTGCGAACAGTTACGTATGAGTGGATGGAGAGATATTAACATATCCCCGTAGCTAACTAAATATCCTCCGAAAAATCCTTTTACGCTTCATGCGGTTGCGTGAAAAATTGGATTATAAAATTCATGCAGTTAACCGCATTCGGCTTTGAGAGCTTTTGTGACAGCAGTTGACAGTGGCCTTTGTGTGCTGTTCGCTCCTCAATGTTGCTAAACGGTGAAATATGACAGTTTTTGCGGTTCGCTTGAAATTTTTTGGCGCTTTTTTTTTCGTGCGATTTTTTGACAGTTATTGTGAATGCGTCACTAGCTTCCTGGAAAAATCTGCCAAAAGTGAGACGGCTTTGAATTATTATTATAAATTTCAATGGGGTTTTTTTCTTGTTCTGAACTTTAGTAATGAAGGGGTTAAAAATAAAGAAGACTTCCTCTACTTTGAGCTGTTTTTAGAGATGCTCTCAGGTACCCTAAATAGACTTCTTGGAAAGGAATTTTAAGTCCGCGATAATTTTTACCTCTTAGCCTTTTGGAGAATGAGGTCGCTAGACAGCTTAGACGTAGTAGAATTCCTCTACCTAACTCTCTATCTCTCTCTTTAGCTCTCCCCCTATCGCTCCATCTCTCTCTATCTATCTCAATCTCTCTCTATCTCTCTCTTTCTCTCTCTTTCTCTCTCTTTCTCTCTATCTCTTTATCTCTCTTTCTCTTTTTTCTTTCTCTCGATT
Organism: Chlorops oryzae; assembly: GCA_020466095.1. NCBI lineage: Eukaryota > Metazoa > Arthropoda > Insecta > Diptera > Chloropidae > Chlorops > Chlorops oryzae. The sequence continues at coordinate 6,726,466 of CM035808.1, read as the reverse complement.
TCTCTCTCTTTCTCTCTCTTTCTCTCTTTCTCTCTCTTTCTCTCTCTTTCTCTCTCTTTCTTCTTCTCTTCTCTCTCTTCTCTCTCTCTTTCTCTCTCTTTCTCTTTCTCTTTCTCTCTCTTTCTCTCTCTTTCTCCCTTTCTCTCTCTTTCTCCCTTTTTCTCTCTCTCTCTCTCTCTTCTCTCTCTTTCTCTCTCTTTCTCTCTCTTTCTCTCTCTTCTCTCTCTTCTCTCTCTTTCTCTCTCTCTTCTTTCTCTCTCTTTCTCTCTCTTTCTCTCTCTTTCTCTCTTTCCTCTCTTTCTCTCTCTTTCTCTCTTTCTCTTTTCTCTCTCTTTCTCTCTCTTTCTCTCTTCTCTCTCTTCTCTCTCTCTTCTCTCTTCTCTTTCTCTCTCTTTCTCTCTCTTTCTCTCTCTTTCTCTCTCTTTCTCTCTCTTTCTCTCTCTTTCTCTCTCTTTCTCTCTCTTTCTCTCTCTTTCTCTCTCTTCTCTCTTCTCTTCTTTCTCTCTCTTTCTCTCTCTTTCTCTCTTTCTCTTCTTCTCTCTTTCTCTCTCTTTTCTCTCTCTTTCTCTCTCTTTCTCTCTCTTTCTCTCTCTTTCTCTCTCTTTTCTCTCTCTCTTTCTCTTCTCTCTTTCTCTCTCTTTCTCTCTCTTTCTCTCTTTCTTCTCTTTCTCTTTCTCTTTCTCTTCTTTCTCTCTCTTTCTCTCTCTTTCTCTCTTCTTTTCTCTCTCTTTCTCTCTCTTTCTCTCTCTTTCTCTCTTTCTCTCTCTTTCTCTCTTCTTCTCTCTCTTTCTCTTCTTTCTCTCTCTTTCTCTCTCTTTCTCTCTTTCTCTCTTCTCTCTTTCTCTCTCTTCTCTTCTCTCTTTCTCTCTCTTTCTCTCTCTCTTCTCTCTCTTTCTCTCTCTTTCTCTCTCTTTCTCTCTCTTTTCTCTCTCTTTTCTCTCTCTTTCTCTCTCTTTCTCTCTCTTTCTCTCTCTTTCTACTCTCTTTCTCTCTCTTTCTCTCTCTTTCTGTCTCTTTTCTCTCTCTTTCTCTCTCTTTCTCTCTCTCTCTCTCTTTCTCTCTCTTCTCTCTCTTTCTCTCTCTTTGCCTCTCTTTCTCTCTCTTTCTCTCTTTTTATCTCTCTTTATCTCTCTCTAGCTCTATTAATCACTCTCTTGCTTTCTCTATGTCTCTCTGTCTCTCTCTCCCTATATATTGCTTTCTCTTGCTATCTCTATTTGTCTCTTACTTCTTTCATTACTTCTTACTATCTCTCAATATCCCTCTCTATCTGTCCCCATCTCTATATATATTCTTCTTTTTAACCCTTGTTTGCCTTTTTTCGGGTTCGCTCATGTTCCTCCTGAGGTGTGGCTATGTGATCTCAGCAGTCTTCTGCAGGCATTTCGAGCCTGGATGACGTCATCTCTTGTTGATATTTTTTCATCGATCCACCTAACTCTCTATATCTCTTTCTCTATTTTCCTCTCTCTTTTTCAATCAAGCTGGTCTATAGCCTCGTTATATGTCCCATAAAATTGATTCAAAAACTTAATCCTCCGATCAATTTCAATTTACGGATTTTCCTCAAAAGGAATCAATGAGAGCTTTTCATCGGCCAATTAAAAGCTTTAACAACCACAAAGTGAAAGTCGTCTTGAATATTGTTGCTCCCTAACGAATTATTTTATATTCTTTGAACTTCAAAGAACAAGAAACTATTTCGCAAAATTATGAAAAATAATTTTAATTGATTTATCGTTAAATTTTTTCTTTTCCATTTTTCTTTGAAGGTTTTTTCACGTGCTGGAAATATTTTCAAGGTCGCTGTGGCTTCAGCTGAATATCTGGGAATGGCGTGTTTAGTATAACAGGTAAGAAAATTCTTTGTAGATTTTAGATTTTAACTTTTCCATTTATTTACATTTCATTGGCTTTCATTTGATCGCAATTGAAAACTGAGTCGATCGTATACCATGTTTATCTTGTCCTCAAAGCACTCGTCGATCCATTCATGTTCTGATCTTTTTTTGATCAGCTGGGAATCAATCAAATTTCGTGTATCGAGGCTTTTTTAGTACATACATCTCTATAGTGATTCCATGCAGTTCAATTTTTTGGGCGTACACGAACTACCAATTTTTTATCTTCGACACTCATTATAAAGAATTTTGAATGTTCATTATCATTTAAGAGGCATGAAAAAGCATTCAAATCACTTCATTTTCTTGAGGGATAAACAAAAATAGTTTACGTTAGATAAGGTTAATGTGGCTGCCACCAAAAAGGGTGACACACTTAGGCCTCATATGGGCCCCTTGTGATACCACGAGGGAAGTTAGACAATACAAACATCCACGACCTCAGCTGGGGGTCTGAACCCAGAGCCTCTCGCTTCGTCAGTTGGCATCTCAACCAACTACGGCAGAGAGGCCGTCCGTCTATATAAACATTAAAAAATATATAAAAATTATAAAGACTAGGAACTTTCGTACGGATTGGAGAAGAAAAAAAAATAATTAAAAAAAAAAAACATGCTTAAGCATGAAGAATGAAACTTGTGAAAATGGCCCGATCCTTCTCTGCCATTGCCTTAAGAAAAAAAGGGTTTTTTATAATATATTTGGTATGGATGAAAGCAGGAGCTTCGGAACTGTTGATAGCCCTTGATGTAACAAAGGCTAGGTGAAAAAAAATCGGTCTAAATCGTCCGCCTTTCTATATGTTACGTTCCCTTTTTTGATATTTGATCTTCGATGAACGAGGCTTGATCACCGAAGCTCTAAAAGCTTGTAAAATTAGCTGTACCTCCGAAGCCAATTTCCATTTAATACAAAAGTTCAGATTAGCACTTAAGACTCTCAGTTGTTCATTGGGGATTTTGGTTCCACTCGGACACAGAAAAAATTTGCTGAATTGTCTCTCATAGTGCACCTTAGTTTGGCCGCTTAACTTTCCCATTTGTTCCAATTGTAATTGGGGCCCATCTTGAAAAATACTACACACCAATGGCGTGTCCAGAGAAAGACTGCTTTGATAGTCCTTATATTATCCACAATTTTGAACAATTATAAGACATTAACTCAAAAAAAAAAAAAGGATAGAGGATTGAGGATAGAGGATGCTTAAAGAGTTGTGGACCAAAAATCCGAAAAATTCATGGCGTCCGATTTCGATGAAAACTTATATATAGAATAAGTGAAAAATTCGAAGAATTTTGGCGTCAAAATTTTTTAAAGAAACGGATTACAACTAGTCAAGTTTGGGACTAGTTCCATACTGGTTCAAAAGGGACTAGTTACAAACTGGTCCAAAAAGGACTGGTTTTTTTAAAAAAATTTTGTGCAAAATTCTTAGAATTTTTCACTTATTCTATATATAATTTTTCATCCAAATCGGACGCCATGAATTTTCCGGATTTTTTTGGTTTTTGGTCCATAACTCTCTGAACTTCCTCTAGCCCCCCCAAAAATTTTTTGGGATAATGTCTTATAATTGTTCAATAAACCACTGTGGAATATATAAGCACTATCAAAGCACTCTTTCTCTGGACACGCCACTGCTACACACCAAAGACCATCGAAGGTTAAATAAATTTTCTTTGAAATTTCCAATGACGCTGAATTAAAAGACGAAACCTTTTGAACTTGTATAATTTTTAAAATTTTTTTTATTATTTTTAATTTCTAATTTATCGATCACTTAAAGAATATCGCATTAATTGATATCGATTTTCGCTTGTATAACTTAATGATTAACTTAAATTAATAAACTTTAATATAATTTCGTTGATATCGTTCGACTAAAACAGCGCAACTTCACGATATGTTAAGCACTTTTGATAGGAATTAAGCTAAACGAGAATTTCAGGTTTTTGAGTTATTATTTTTTTTTTTTTTTTTTTCCATAAAACAGTCGTAAAAGAGCTTAAATTAAAAAGATATTCTCTTAATCGAATAAACCGAAAAATACAAAAATACATCAAAATGAGTTTAAAAGACTTAAAACGAGACTTAACCGTATAGGAAATTGCTTGAGTGTGTGCTCGACAAATGACTTCAATGCTAACTTGGAAGGATAGGACACAATATTATTGCACAATTCAAGTGCGTCTCCCACACCCCCCTAATTACTTCCTTAATAAATACTTTGGGACTAAAGTTCTTCGAATACTTTTGCAGGTAAAATGATGAGTGCATTTTTTTTTGGGTTTAATGCACTTCTTTGTTAAGGGAAATTAAAAGGAATAAAAAAAAAAATTATATAAAAAAAAATTTACATTGCAACAACAAAGACTTATTTCAAAAATACAACAACAACGTTCAAAGTTCCAAAATCACTTCATACGGAGATGGGGTTCTTGGGCATTTCGCCGTATTGTGTTTGATTCTTCGGTTGCGTCGTATTGAGATTACTGCTCATCAGCATGGAGCGATAGACCTCGGAGAGGATATTCCACGCAGGATTTGGCGGCGGTGGCGATGGTGCTGGCGAATTACTGGCGAAGCTCGCATCATTGGAAGACTGAGAAGCCGCAGCAGCTGCAGCAGCCGCCGCAAACATTTGCGATTGCAACAGGCGGAGCTGCTCCTCTGTGGGAGCGCTGAAAACTAGTGGCGGCGAGAGACGGCTGGGAGGGATTTCCGTCATGCCATATGATGGACTGCTGCTGCTGCTGTTCGAAGTTCTTTGTCTCTTTGTCAGATCGAGACAATCGAATCGGCTTTCGATCGGTGAATGGGCAGTGCGATCATCGAGTGGTTCTTGTTTCAGTTCTATTTGCTTTGGAGGCGCTTGATCTCTTTCCGTCTCGGCGCTTGACTTACGCTTCCTTAGGCCGAGTAAACTATCGACGGAAAAGCAACCTTTATGTTGTCGTTCTGGACTTTTAGGCTCTTCCTTGTTGTTAACATGTGGACTTAAGCGCGCCTCCAGCGACGAGCTGTGACGCTTGTGTACACTAAAATCAAGTGGCTCATTGGAGTCCTCGTGCGCATTCAATAATGATGTTTGTTGTTCGGTTGTGGCTGCTTGAGTTTCCGCAACTTCGAGGGTTTCTTCTTCTTGTTGATCTTCTTGGTCTTCCTTCTCTTCGACAATGCGTGTCCACGCAGCGCTTACGTGTGTGGTGGTGGGGGTGGTGTTGTGAACATCAAGCTCGCAATCGTTCGATGCACTATCGTCTTCGACATCGACCTCGCGACAATAGGCGTCGGCCAAGTCATCTCGTCATCATCGTCATCGGCATTGCGACTATCTTGACTAGTGTGCGAGCCAGTTCGTTTGCACATCGAGCATATAGCCGTCGTCATCATCGGCGTCCGATGAAGCTGAGCCGCCGCTTGAGCCGTTGCGTGCATGAAGCATGAAGCGCCGGTGCTCTTGATGGGCCAAAATGTCCGTGAAATTGACGTTCGTTGGCGCCGTCAATTCTCCGAACATCGCTGATGGGTAAGCGCCAGCGCCGACGCCTGCTCCCGGTGGCATTAAACCCGGAAATGCAGGCATCGCACCGGTGGGCAATAGACCGGCAGGTGGCAACGAAAACACCGGAAACTGTTGGGCCGTGCGTCCATCGTGCGGTGAGATTTTGCGGCGTATATGCGGCGAGTGCAATTTCGGATTGGGGTTCGCGCTGTGACGATTGCGCGAACGGCGCGAACTGAAGACCATGTTGCAACCCTCGACGGTGCATTTGTGCATCTCGCGTAAATGGACGGCGGAAAAGTGGATTTTCAGCGCACCCTTGTCGCAGAAGGTCTTAAAGCAGATTGAGCATTGTACGCGCTTTTTGCCCGTGGCGGGATTTATAAATTGACCGGCTAGATTAATAGGCGGGGAGCCCCAACGTTTGGGCTTTGTGTTCATTGCGGCAGCGGCGGCTGCGGCTGCAGCAGCTGCAATGGGTGAGGTAGCTGGTGTGGCAGTCATCGATTGTGTGCCGGCGTGCGATACATTGGGGTGACCGTGGCTATGGCTGTGACTGTGACTGTGATTCGGGGACGTAGCTGAGCCGAGTAGATAGGCGGGCGGCATAAAAGCTGACATTAGATGTTCCATGACGATGTGGATTTGATTCTGATTTTTGTGTGTTTTTGGTTCTAAAAATAGGAGAAGAAGAGGAAGAGGAAAAAAAAGATTAATTAATTGAATCATGATGAAGGGGGGGAGCGCACTGCTATATGCGGTTTCATAATTATGAATATTATAAATTATCTCAGCTATTAGCTAGAATTTCCGGCTTTGGCCTGAAGTGGTCTACAAAAATTTTTTGGATTTACTTGGAGCTCCAATCTTAAGTGGCACTCAGACGAGTCGGGTGAGTGCGGTCTGCGCTTGAACATTGAATGGGGGGCTGTTTGGTTTATTGATTGTTGATTGATCGGTCGCGTCGAATTGAATCGAATCGCGGGGCTGTCTGTCTGATTGTCTATCATATGTAGACAATTATGTAGCTTAATGACAAAATAACAGGCTTAGAAGTGCGCTCAAGCAGAAGATTTAAGGCGAAGCTTATGTCTTAAGACAAGCTAGGATTTATGATTCATTCTATCTAATCGGGGAGCTGCATTGGACTATATTCGACTCCGATTGACATAGTTTCTTAGCATTACGAGTAGGTATATGGTTACTTGACTCAAGGACATCCAAAAACGAAGTATGTCATTAAACAACTTTTTATATTGCATCAATAATATATACAACATATGTACTATATTCGAAATGAAATTGAATAGATTTTTAATAATAGATAATGTTAAAAAGAATAAGGAAATCAAAAAATTCAAATTGAACAATTCTTTAATTGCACAAAAAATATAAATACAATTGAAAAATTAAAATTAAAATAAAAAAAATATATAAAAATTCAGAAAAAAATTTTTAAAATAAAAAAATTAATTTAAAAATACTATAAAAATGAAAACAAATTCTTTTAAGTATAATTATGATAATTGTTGAAAAATTTTTCAATAAACAATAAACAAAAAATTTTTATTTAAAAAAATTTTAAATTAAAAAAAATTATTTTTTAAAAAAATAAAAATATTTAATTAAAAAATTTAAAAAAAATTTTTTTATTTAAAATTGTTAAAAAATTTTTAATTAAAAAATTTAAAAAAAAATTTTAAAAAAATTTAAAAAAATTAAAATTAAAATTAAAAAAAAAATTTTTTTATAAAAAATTTTTAAATTAAATAAATTAATTATAAATTAAAAAATTTTAAAATTTAAAAAAATTTTTAATATTAAAATTAAAAAAATTAAAATTATTTTTAAAATTAAAAATTTTTTAAAATTAAAAAAAAATTTTTAAATTAAAAATTTTTTAAATTTTAAATTTCATTAAAAAAAATTTTTTTTATGAAAAAAATTAAAAAAAATTAAAATTAATAAGAAAAAGTTGAAAAAAAATTAAAATAAAATTTTAAAAAGTTTTTTTAAAAATTAACAGCACAAAAAAATATAATTAAAAATTTTTTTATTTAAATAAAAATAAAAACCTTCCTAAATAGATACTTGGAGTCAACGAAAATGATTTAGACGTTCATATTTTTGTTGCCTCACTAAAAATCAGCGGAACTCCGCTTTCAGCTTTCAAGGTAAATGTCATAAACCCAAAGCAACGACACTACATGCACTTCACATTGAGCATGTAAACATATAAGCACACACACACACACACACTCGCACACATCCAAGCTTATATGAATGTGCAGTAAAATTGCGCATAACTCATTTTTAGTGCTTTTCTGCCGAAGGATATTTTATTAGTTGATGACGTTGCGCACTCACTCAGCTGTTGTTGTTGTCGTCGCTTCGATTTCTTTCCCTTGATCATTAAGATTCGCACACACAGAGCACACACAGAGCACAATGTCACACAAGAGACCGAGGGACAAAAATCACGCAATCGTACGGACGGAAAAGTGATATTGGAGCTTGTCATGGCATGGGCACAATAAAAATCGAGCACTCTGAAAGACCAAGAAGCAAAAGACAAAAGACAAAAGACGGGGCAACAACGCTGCCGACTTGTTTTATGAGTTCAAGAACAAAATTGAATCGAAAATGGCCAACGATGCGGTAGGAGATTGAAAAGATCCATCCATAAAGAGACACACAGAGGCGCAAATTTAGAGACCTCAACGAAACGGACAGACGGACCGACGGACCTTGCAAAATGACAAAAGCTTCAAGGTGGATTGCTCGATTTGAGTGTCATCAAAACTGATGTCGTTGAGAAGTCAAGAGAAGACATTGATTTCGAAGGCGTAAAAGTTTTTGGAAGACCTCAATTTTGAACTTTTTAAATTAGATCATTACTCATACACCATGTATGACGATGACCTGATCATTGTTAATTCATTATGCCATTAGCAGCCCGCTCTGGGCAAAAAATAAATATTTATCGCCCCTATGATGGCACTAATGAGGAACAGTTTTCACATATCTATGTGGAACTGTCGCCCCTTACAGTGTTGGTTTGGACAACTACCCGGCTTTCTTCCCTAAATCGGTGCCAGGCATTAAAGCTGAACTGAAAATCCTATAAAACAAAATTCGATGACTCTAATCACCACTTTCCAAACAATTTGCTTTACAAAGGAGACTTTGAGTTAAAGAACATTACTCCTAAAACGATTCAGTTCGAATTAAAAGAAATTTCATTAATAGAAGTTCAACTTACAGAACCTTAGAAGAGATCTCAAGTCCCCTCGATATCACCGAACCCCAAAAAAAAAAAAATGAACCGTGAGAAAGAACGGTGAGACGAACGACAAACGATAATCCCACAGTAAAATGAAAAACGTTTATTTCAAGAACCATTAAACCATCGAGCTTCCGAATAAACTTCTTAAATCAAAAGAGCATTAAATCATTATCCGAAGATCAGTAGCATCAGAAGCTTAAAGAGCATAAGACCTTCGAACAACACCACAAAAACATTCAGTGACAAAAGCTTCGATCACAACAGCCAGCTGCGAAAGATGCATTCGAAAGATTTCTGGCAACAACATTAAGAGAGGATGGAACCGACATTGTCATATCAAATGAAGTCCCAAGAAACTCATTAAGATTTGTAACAATTACAAGTTGGATGTGACGCACCAAAACCGACTCAAATGAGTTGTTAAATCAGTCATCGAGCGGACAAGATCGCATTCCCTCCGAGCAGATGATACAAGAACCCACAAAACAGGCAAAAATTCAATCTAAATGTTAATGACCATCGGGCAAACCGACATACATATGTATATGCGTACACCTATGTGTGATCACTGTCGATAATAAATCAACATCAATGCGACAACAACAACAACAAAAGCGATACAACAAAAGCTCAACAAAAGTAGGGGAAAAAAAATAAATAAATAATAAAACACATCAAAAAGAAGCCACCAAAAATCTTAAAGCCCATGTACATAAGTAGTTACCAACCAGCTCCCTCCATCTGTCAGATTTGATCTCATGCGAGAAATGGCTCCAGTGCAGCTTAGCTCATCTTTGCTTAACACTTTTGTTAAATGTCAAATTGACATTTCGGGGTTTTGGAGACAACAAAACAAAAGAAGAAGAAGAAGAAAAAAACACATTCAAGATCAGGTAGAAACCCAGATGAAATGCCATTGTAACGCTGTCAGTAGCTAAAAAGACATTAAAGGCAACAGCTCCAACGACGCGAGATCGCGTCCAGTCTTACCCTTTTTTAATTTCTTTTTCATTAATTCTTTTTTTTTCATTATCTTTTTTTTTTTGTTTTGGTGTTCTTTTTGATCGATAAAAGGTGACAAAAGTTTAAAAAACCGAATTCGTTTTGGGCACAGCATGCGGTGTTGTCTGGATCCCTGAAACGCTTTCACTTGACCGCACTTGGGCTTCCTATTACGACCGCGGATGGCTTACAGATCGGTTTAGATTTTATCAATGGATCTTTTGTTGACTTTTTTGTCGCTTTTAATGATTTTTTTTTTCGAGAGAGGGGATTCTATCTACGCTTGATCAATTTAAATTGCCCACCGAATTCATGTTAATCTCTTCGGTTTACAATCGGCTTATATGGCTTACTTTTTTTATGATTGTAGGTGCTGGTTCGACATGATGGTAGATGGTATCATAGCTGTGACAATAAACTGAGTATCTTATTAGATCTGTTTAGAGAAGGGATTGGATCGGATCTTGATTCCATTTTGACACCCTGTAGCCTTTTGTCAATCTATAGATATGTTAACAGGACCATTCATGGCTTTATAAAGCTACTTTTTTTTTTTTTTGATCATGTGGACCAAATGCGAAACGATAAGAGCTTAACCCAAATTTGAGAAACTGTGATTGACTTTATGGAGTTTTTGCATTAATATAAATTTTATTGCTTTTGCCTACGACTTGAACTTGAATTCAATGCATCGCATACGGTAGACTGGGCTAATGACTTCGTCTTTATGGCGATTGATTGTTTTTTTTATTTATTTTTTTTTTAAGCTAAAAAAAAAATCCCACGCGGACCTGTTTACAAGTACCTAACTTTTTATTTAAGTAATCACAAAAACCCATCGTAGTAAAATAGACTTTTTCCTTATAGGTATGACATGTTTTTTCGCTAAAGCAACATGTCGTCGTCGTTGCCGCTGCAATGTTGAGATGTTCGAAGCTCCAAGAGGTTGCATCGTATTTCTTTCTTTTTCTTTTTGTTGTCGCCTATCGTCGCCCAGCCTTTCACGAAGCTCGGTCAAATAAACCGACAAGCGAAATAGCCAGTTAGCTAGCTGCTTGTACTAAAACTGATTTTTAGTGCAAATTATTTGTTGTTGTGCCTTTGTTGTTGTTGTTAATTTATCTTTCTAATGGGCTCGTAAAATCAGCAAAAAGCGCTGCTGTGCTGTTTTTTTTTTATCTACCCATACTTTTAATGCCTTTTTTGTCTGTTGTTCGTGGTTGTTTTTTTTTTTTTTTTGTTGATTTTTTTGCATGTTGCTAGCTGAATAGAAATAAACTCTGAAGATCTTGTCAAATGTTGATGTCGCCGGTTGCTGCTTGAAGTCTTAAAAATCTAAGTTTGAAACGTACGGAGGGAGTGGAGAAATTTTTTTTTTAGAGGAATTTCAAGGAAGCTCCCCGCTGTTAGGTAACCGTTAGTTTTTCGTATTGATACAACATTTCTCTTTAAATATTACACACTTTATATACATGAATAAAAAAGGGGAAATAATTAACACTAGTTCAGAGACGGGATGAACTATTCAAGTACAGTGTATCGATAAACTATTTGAAATATTAATATCACAGGTAAATCAGAAGGCTTTCAATTTGCCGTTCGATTGGTTGCAACTCATATTGAAGGGTTTCTATTCATTCCTCTGTTATTAAAGCAACTGAACCAGGGGTGGACTGGACCACCGGGCAAATGTCCGCTGTATCTGGGATCAATACTTATGGATTAAAGGATTTTTTTTTCTTAGGTAACACTGCCTCATTTTTCAAACCCTTTGACCCCCAGTCCGCCCCTGAACTGAACTAATTTTGATTGAATGAAACGCAGAGACGCTGACATGAGTATGTAAGCTAAGCTCTCAATAATGGCATGTCAAGCTATTGCGGCTCAAGATTCTTCTTAGATTTATGATTATGACTCTGACAATGTGAAATGTCTGACCTCGCACTATTTATTGTTGTTGGAAAACGGTTTTTTTTTTCTCATCATAAATTCATTTTAATTTCCCATAATTTTTTATTTTTTGTATTCATGGGTTTTCGCTGATTTAAAATGACTTTAGGCATATTTGTTTCGTTCTTTATATTAACAAAAAATTTTCACTTCTTTTAAACAATTTGATTGTAATCTGTGGTAAGATATCGAAGGCTTAGATCTCGGGTTTTCTAGTTTAAGTTGGACAATTTAAATTTCTTTGCCTTTGTGTGACATCCGTTCCTATATTTTGATATCAGACTTTTTAATCATTCCTATCCCAGGACCTCTGGGCATACATAGGTCCAGTTTTGGTGCACTAATCAAATCAGGTTCACAATTTTTCCCACTAACATTGCCGACGGCAATTTCATATTACGTTTCGGCTCATTAAAATAATATCAGAAAATTGATTATTCGATTCATTTATAAGATTTCTACAATTTTGATATTCGAAGTCAACAAAAAAAAAAAAAAAAAAAAAAAACAAATCACCCATAGTCAAAGAATATCTCCCTCCTATGGAAACTTCGAGTTGACTATAAAATTTTCCAATTAAGCGACATTGCCACACAATTTAGTTCAAGTAATTAAGGTTTGATTGTCCTGCCACTGAGCAATTTTTTAAATATTAAAAAAAAAAAATGATTTAATAAAATAGAAACTCACCAAAAAATATTTGCTTTGCTTTCCTTCCTTATTGGTCAATGCTCCTGCGGCTCCTTATTTGAAGGCCGGCGATCTTCAATTTTATTCTTTTCTGTTTCACAAACAAATTCGGAATTTCTGTGTTCTTGTTCTTGTCATTTAAATTCATTCATTTTATTTTATTCAGTTAATAAATAATTTTTTCTTTCAACTCAAAACCGTGAAGAGAACTTCAATTTTCTTCATAAACTCACAAGCACGATAAAAATTATCTTCGCGTTTTCCAAAAAAAAAATGTTTTTCTTATTTTCTTTGTTGTTTTTCTTTTACTTCCAACTCTGCATAGAATTCAACCTTACGCGCTATTACCACGTTCTGCAAAGTCGTAGGTGAGACTGGTGACGGTGAGCTGTGTCGTGTGAGTGGTGTCGCAGTCGTCGTTAGTTTAACTTTTTTTTTTTAATTTTTTCTCATTCCTCTTTTTTTTTGCTCGGTTTGAACTCACACAAACGCACGCGAGTCACTTTTTGGCGACACTCTCGCGCTCTGCTCGATTCATACGCACAAGGCGACAAGTTCAACGAAACTAAACACAAATACAAATACGTTGCCTTCTTGACCACAAATACTCGCATACCAGACCGTACCGTACACTTTGGGGAGCTAATTTTTCTCTTCTTTCTTGCATTATACACTTCACTCACAACCATCGAGTTCCGCTCATACTCTCTTATTTTTTTTCTGTTCGCCACGTGCTCGTCGAATAGATAGATGTTGTGCCAGCTCAACTCAATTTGAACTCTCCGGCAAAAAACTCTCAATTTATTCGCTCACTCACACCATTTACAATAATTCTCTGCTGGCTTTGGCAAATGCGACTCATATACAAATGCGTCGCCAGCCATTTATGGCCTTGCGTGTGACAGAGTGGAATAGTCGTCGTCGTAGTCGCCGTCGTCGTCATTTGGTTTGTTGAGTGTTGACTTTAGTTCGTCGCATACGTGTACGTTTGAATGAATGAAATGGCAATTTCAATTCCGATTTTGTCTCCGTTGAGTCACATACACTGTGTGGTCTGCAGCTCACAGTATTGATGTGTTGTTGTGTGTTTTTTTTTTAAGTTATTTTCTTTCTTGCTTTGGGTCTTTGGTTTTACCGTCGGCATTGCAGCATTTTCGTTTATCGTTTCGTTTCTCTCCCATACTATGCGAGCCAGTCGGTTTGTTGTTCTTGGAATTGAGTGCGTTTTTTGGTGTCTTTGAAATTTTTGTCATTTATTGTGTCTCCAGTTGATAGTTTGTCTCTTTTACTCTTGATTTGCTTCAGCATAAATTGGGTCTGCTTACACTCGTAATGTTTGTCGCATTGAGTGTTTTGATAGCTGCGACATTTTGAGCTGCAGAAGTATTACGGTTTGTTTGAAGCTGTGTGTGTGTGTGGTGCGAGAGCGAGTGTACGTGGGCGATGTCGTTTTGATATCGTTCCGTCGTATTAACCAATGATAGTGCGGCACAGAATAATTTGGCGACAATGGCATTTGTAAGCAGTGCATGCAATGGACCGACATTGCTCCCATGTACATACACACATTCATGCGATGTAAAGCGGGGATACGTTTATATATATCTTTACATAATAATATTCTCGGCATATAGGAGATGGGGTCTAGTTCGGATGTTGTCACTTTAATCTGTAAACTCGAATGCTGCTTGTTGGTTGACGAAAGCCATTTTGTTTTTGATATTTTCTTTAAAATATAGATAGGTATGTAATTTAATTTAATAGTTTGTACGAAAAAAATTCGATAGATTCTTCATACAGCCCGCTTGTTACTGTTCGGATTATATTTTCGTTCTGAAAGACAAAAGATTAAAAATTTTAACTAAAATTTTGACATTTTCAGAAGTCATCTTAAAGCAAAACTTAAACCGGAACAATAGCAAACGGTCCTCAGACTATTTAACATTTAATTTCCCGACCCTATACTTAGAAGGTCAATGGGAAAAATTACTGAGCCTGTATTAAGATCGTAATTACGAGGGCTATTATTTACCGAATTTTTTTTTATTTATTTTTTTTTTTACCAGTATTTCTTATGGTCTATTTTGGTCAAGATTCTCTCAAGAGCGATTTCGCTGTATTTAAATTTCTCTGAATATCATCCTACAGGCCAGAAAATGGCAGACTTCGATGATTTGAATGATATCGTTCTAAGAGTTCTTTTTTTTAACGATTTTTTCTAATATTTAAAGGGTCCAAAAGAAAAGAAAAAACATCAGTCCTTTGTGTATTTTTCTTTTGCGGTCTGAAAATTTTCCTTTTCAATAAATGAATGAGGAATTCAACTGTGGCGGAGATCATTTCTCTAGTCAGACACATATAGTCAACTGTATTTTTGTACTGGCTCAATTAGGGACGGATTAAGAGAATTTGTCACCCTAGTAGTTAAGATTTTGCCGCCTCAGACAGCAGCCTCATTTTCGCCTTTGCTTTTATTGATGCAATGAAGATCAGAATTTACCGCCCCTGGGAATTTGCTACCCTAGGCAGCTGTCTATGTTACCTCTAAGGCAAATCCTCTACTGGGCTCAATAGATCCTTAAAGGTCTCCATAATGCCGGTACAGTTTTAACCCATTTTGGCCCGACAACACAAATAGCCATTCAATTTGTTCGAAAAAATCGAACATCTGGTCCAAAATGGGCTAAGGATAGATTTCAGTTCAATATTAAGGGGAGCTCTCGAAGGAGTAGTTCTATTCGGGTGAAACACATACATATGGTCTTTAATGCAGCAAATCGGTGGATATTCGCTTTATTTCTATTTCTCTATGAAGTTCTTAACAATAGTGTATTTGGTAACGGGTAGTGGGCCTGCCAATCTCCCACCTCTTCACCCTTTAAGATGGGATTAATTACAAAATCAGTCTAAATCTATTAAAATTCGAAATAAAAAGCAACAGACACTCCCTTTCATTTTAGCCTGGATACAATCTTGGTTCTCAAGCAATTTTTTGTAAATCAAAATCTCTATGGAGGCCCGAGAACAAATCTTACACAGTGAAACCTATCACAGATGTGCGACTACTTACAGTTTCAAACTTTTTTCTCGCATATAAAGGGTGTCTGCAGTTGAGATGTCTTACTATCCACACATAAAGAGCTTCTACTTTATAGAAAGTGAATATTTTGTTGAAAATTTTGATCACAAAAATTTTTAAAAATATTTTTAAACAACTTTTTTAGTCCTTTCCTGTTCAGGAACTCGTTTAAATCTGCCAAAGAATTTACCATGATACCTTAAAAACTAGTTAAAAAATGAAAATAAATCTTAGATACATAACTGCACACCACCAGCATTAATCCTGCCATGAAAACTTAAATTTGAACTCCTAAAACGCTACTATAAAATTTTTTTATTTTTTTAACTCTTACTTTCCACTGGATAAATCCAAGAATTTCAGTTCAGACCACCGATGATAACCCATATTTTTTTATTTATAAAATTATCCTTACAAAATGCTCATCGTAATCAGACCTGAGATTCACCTTATGTAATAGCCAATTCACACGAAATGCCAAACAAAGTCAGCAACCTGGCAGCATGCGAAAAAAGATTATTGTAAATTCTCGTTGATTGTTTGCCGACGGCGAATTTGCATCTTACGGCTCAAGTCGGCGTAGAAACAAAAAAAAAAAAAAATAAAAAATTAATAAAAAAAAAACTTTCCCCATCACCGCAGACAAAAAGGCAGACAAACAGACAGACAGTAAGTATGTAAATAGACTAGGAAGGCACAGTTACATATGAACTCATGAACATGAAAAAGCAAGGCAGTGGCAACCGCATTTTACAATGAAAATCGCATATAATTCGGCAAAATGATTACGGCCGAGACGGGGAACGCAGCCTCAGCCTCAGCGTCGTCGTCGGCACATTCAGCTGCGTTGAACTTTTTCAATTGATTTTCCTCAGCTGTGCGATTTCAGTTAATTTATCTACCTTCACTGCGAGTTTTTACCTCGGACACAAGTAGCAGTAGTTGGAAATAAGAAGAAAATTACCTGCGCCACTGTTGCTACCGCCAAATGCCAACTGCCGCTGCCGCCACCGCACCAGAGCTAATTTAAATCTTTGAAAATTGGCAGCTAAAATCTTGCAGCATTTTTAAAATCGCTCGCTCATTGCCATTGCCTCAGACAGTTGCTGACTTGAGTAGTTAGCTCTATGGAATTGTAGTACGTAGGTACCTACTTACTGTTCCCATTCAGATAAACGAAGATAATTTCGGCAAAAAACACACTGTCGATAGGTACATATCTATGAGTACGCATTTCCACGGCGCGTTTTGGAATGTAGGAAACGTTTCTGAAGCTAAATACTCGTACATACAATCGCTAATCATCGCTAGTCACAGCTGGCAGTCGCACCATTGGCGGCACTAACAGCTTTAAGATAACACTTGAAATTCCATAAATTTCCTAAGTGCAATGGATACATAGATAATTCCTCACACACACGCTCAGACAGATTGAATATATATGTATGTGGAGTCTTGTGGTTACACTCACCTATATATAGCTCTGAATTTGGATACACATGCGCCTCGAGCGATTCGCCAGTGCTCTCCGGAGTAATATCGACGTCACTTGCATCTCACATCTTTGAATTTGAGACTGCTATCTCTATCTCTATCTCAATATAAGATTCTTTTTTTTTTCTTTTCTTAAAGATGAAGAATATTTGTATTTTTAGACGTTCAATTTTGCTTTCTTTCGATTTTTTTTGTTTGTTTTAATTTAGCTGTTTTGATTCTCTCCTTATTGCAAGGTTTTTTTTTTTCATTTTTCTTTTCGTATTTTATAGAACCACTTAAAAGCTATAATAAAGCACACTCGCGCTCTTTGTAATCAGATGCCTTTGTATCTTTTATTGGTCTGAAAGCAGCACGTTATTCTCTTTCCAATCATTGAATTTAATTTTTTAAATGAATTTTCGCTTTTCTGGTGTAGAAATTAAGTTATTCATCGATAAGATTGTGTGCCTCGAAGGCCGAAGTTGCGTGAAGCTTTAATAAATTTAATTAAGCTGTCTTTGTGTCAACGGAGAGGGCAGTCTTTAGAGAATCAACAATAAAGAATTATGATTGAATTGTTAAAAGGAAAAGAATAATAGGGAATTCAATTGATTTCTTCGGATTTAAGGTCATGGGAAAATGGCCTAATGTAAAGGTATGACCTAAGATTCAGAGCCGAAGAACTTTTGATATGATCTCTTTAGAAGCCGGGATAGGTTTTGGCTTTCCCTATAAAGTTCCTCCATTCGTCGCGATCTTGTGTGCAAGGTCCTTCCAATCCTTCTTAATATCCATTGTTCTGATGTCATCTGTTATGTTAGAGTTTTCCAGGGGAGTCCCTGTTTTCTGGTAAAAATTGGTCTATATTCAAGTATCAATTTTTGCCCATTCTAATAACGTGAGCTATCCATAATAGCCTTTGAGATTTTATATACATAATTCACTATATTGTCGCCTTGTGATAACACCAGTTACTCAGCATTGTATCTTAGCCCATACTGGCCTCTTTCATTGCGTTTTGGTCCGAATATTTTCTTTCAAAAATTCTTAACATTTCTTTCTCTGATCCTTGGCGTTCCATACAATGACTTCTGTAGAAGTTGCAGATCGGAAAAGGAAGAAAAATCAGTGAGCCACCACATGTGTCACTGCCCGGGCCTAGCCAGGAGAAGATCCAGGCTACTCGGCTCCTTCTTCTTCTCCTCCCTCACCGAGCTATCATCTGTTAGAATAAAAGACATGGCTCGCTTCATAGATGAGTCCAATTGGCTCCACCAAACGGGTAACTAGGGAGGCATGCCTTCCCACGTGGTATCACAACGTGTCAACACGCTGCCTAAGTGTGTTCCCTTAATGGGGGCGGCCACCCTAACCTAACCTAACCTAACCTAACCTAACCTAACCTAACCTAACCTAACCTAACCTAACCTAACCTAACCTAACCTAACCTACCCTTCCTCTGATGTTGTCATTCCCCATACTTAGTCTCCATAGCTGCCTATTGGTCTTATTATGGATTTATATATACACTGAGCGAACGTAAGCATGATTTTTTTAAAAGGGCGCATTGTTATTCACAGTCCTTTTGATTTTCGAGCAGAACAAAAATTTCAAAAGAAAAATGGTTGAGTCAACAACATTTTTGGTTGATTTGAAAGGAAATATGTTTAATTACATTTCTTTTCGTTCGGTATAATTCTCATTTGTTTTATAAAATAAGACATATAAGATATATATTCATCTTAGAACTTTTTAAGCATTGCGAAAGCAGTCACCAAAACGGAGTGACGAAATCGGATGAAGTCCATCCGATGGCTATTTTTTGGGTCATGTTCAGCAGAGTGCTCTATGGCCATTTGCTTTGAACGTTAATTAAATTTTTTTTTACATTTCTTCTTGTATAGGTATTTTTTTTTGAATTTTTTTAAAAAATATCTTGTCATTTCAACTGTGTCCGTGGTTGGTTCAACAATTTAAATTTAAATCCATTTTTGAAAATTATCATTTCAATTCAACCTGAAATATGGTTGATTCAAAAGAAAAATTTTTTATTTTTTCAACAAGAAAAATTGTTAAAATTAAAAATATTCCTTGTTGAAGCCGTTTTGTATGTTTTTCCTTTTGATTTAACCAGTTTTCTGGTTGATTTTTTTCTCTGTGTAGACATCTTACTTATCCTTGATAATATTTTTGATTTGAAGAGTTTGAGGTGATTATAATAGGCTTTGTTCGCTCCTATCAGGCGTGATCCTGTATCCATTGCCTGTTGTCATTGTCGTTTGTTATTAATACGCCTAGATAAGTCCTCATTTATCCCTATGTCTTATACTCTTCGTCTATTTTGCTAATATAAGGATGATATTAGGATGTATTTTGTTTTGTAATGGTTGTTGAAAATTCCGACTCGAAGTGCTGCGGTTTTCTATGTTGCAAAGGAGTTCCTCCAAGTATCGTTTGTTTCGTGCCTTCAGAATATTCTATGACCAGTTCCTAGCGGCTTAATATGTTACCATGATGGTTATAAATTCTTAAATAGAAGAGGGATTCATTCAGCTTCGGAAACTTTAAGAAACGAGAGATTTGTAACTGAACTGTCAAAAGGTGCATGAATCCCTATAGATTCTTTTGGCTTCATTACCTTCTATCGGATTCGAACCTGCATTGAAGGATTAATTCAAGGTAATTGAGGAAAGATGTGATACTAAAATACTTTATTTAAAATGACTTCAATCAAATAAAAACCTTTCCATCTATTCACCAATCTAACCCATCATATTTTACACTAGTTGATAGTATATAAGGGAGCATTTCATTTCTTTCATATCTTCCTTCCCATGACTAAATTTAGCTCTAGGAAAATGTTTATAAAACTGATATACCTCTCTCTTCTGTGATTACAAAGACACATTCCTCGATGGCCGCTGGTTCAACCCAAAGATTCATCAGTTCATCGAAAGAGTTCCTTCATAAATTTTTAGTTTTTTTTCTTTTTATCACTTCAACAAACTCTTTCGATTGCCTGGCTTTCTCATACATCACTCTCGCCTGCATTTACTTTTCTCAATACGCCCAATTCGATCATTAATCAAAAATTTTCTACTTTCTGAACTTGGCTTCAAAATCGAACTATTTAAACCAAATTCAAGACGCAAAACGATTGTGATAGACTGACATTTTCATCGGCAACAACCACCGGCAAAGGGAACTTTTCTAAAATACCTCGCAGACACAATCGACTATGGTCGCTTGACCTGTTACAATTGTCTAAAGTAATTAATCATTTTTTTTTTCTTTTTCAAAAGCGAAATCAAAATGCCAAAAAATGTGCTCTGCTCATGAAATAATTCGAAGAAAAAAATATATTAAAAAATGGGAGACACAATCGAGTTGCGGTGCCTGAAGCTGCAGCGATTACTTTCCGATTAATGATGTCAATCGGAGTTGAGTCTCTCCCCATTGAAATACCATTAAAAATGTATTAATTTTATTCGAATTTTTCGGTTCGATTTATCTCAAAAAAATCCACCAAAAAGAAAAAGGGATAAAAAATTATAGCTTATATGGGGCAGTCTCTTTTGTCTAGCATGCGAGTTCAAATGCGTGACAAAATTCACGATGAAATACTTTTGTTTTTTCTGACTTTTTATTTAAAAAATTTATTTATTTTATTAAAATTCGGACGCGGTTTTTTCGACGAAATCCGTTTAATCTGATCTACGAAAAATTACCCGTAAATCCAATGATATTTTCCAATGATTTGTGACCACAAAAGGCGTTGACAGCCATACTAATCCGTTGACAAAGGACACACTTGAGCTAACCACATACTATGGCAACCCCTCGACAGGGTACAACGAAGACAATGTTACACTTGTAGAGCTACGCTCTGAGAAAACAGAACGAGAAAAAAGAAAATCACAAAAGGACAACACTGCTAATTACATAACAATAAAATATGATAAAAGGACAATCACATATCTTGGAAAAAGTGTCATTGTCGAATGCCTTTTTCTGTGCAACTGTCACGGCTAACAAACATGCGCCGCATGAACCGACTGTAAGAGACAGCAGGACGCTTCAAAATCAAAGGTGGAAATATGATTTTCAAAATTTTCTGGGCGTATCGAATGCTTGACGCCCTTTATCTGTGATATTTTCGGAACAGATATATCTGACGAATATTTTTGTATGATTTTTTTTTGTTTTTCATAATTACAACATTTCATTTTTACGCTCGCCTATGAAAGTAGAAAGTCCAACAATTTTTTGCCCTCTTCTTTCTTAGTCTTCATTCAAACGACTTGTGTGGTCTCCGATAGGGTGAGAGTGAGAGCGAGATGGAGATAGAGAGAGCGCAATATTTTGGCACAAAGAAAGTAGGTAATAAATTTGGAGCGAGACTTGGCAGACTTTCTGGCTGTAATGTCTCACAATGTTTTATGATCTCTGCTAAATATTTCTTTGTAAGACCTTAATAAAATTGGTCTTAAAGGGTTAAGTTATAACGAAAACAATGCACATTATTTTTTGGTGGGATTTTTCATGTCTTACCATGTTAACCCTTTAATTTGCATCGATCACTTTTGAGTGACAATTTTCTTCTAACCCTTTCCTTTTTATGGTTTCAGTTTGAGAAGAATTCTTTTTTTTTTGGTGACAAAGTGCCATTATTACTGTCTGGTTTCTCCAGTGTAGTGTCGTTTAATTTAGATCACGTGTCAGTTGTGTAGAGCGTTAAATCCTTGGGTAGTTGCTCTAGTTTGTTTCTTAGAATCCGTTTGTGATAATTGCAGTCCTTGAAGCTATTTTTGAAAAGACTATCAGCTATTGATGAGTTTCCGAAATTCCGGAGTGTTGTTGTGACTAGTCGCTTGTCTAGTGGAAGGAAGAAAATTATGCTATGAAAACAAGAGGATATGAAAACAAGGACAGTAAACAATTCAAAGAACATTGAATTTAATCGATCTATGCGAGTTTCTTCCTTTGCTGCTCATTCAAAGTGGAAGAAGTTCAAAGTAGGAAAAATTTGTCAAGAGGAGATTTAAATATTGGGTTTTGGTACCCGAAGACAATGAAGCATCGCTACCATATTCTTTTATATATTTCTGTAAAAATTCTTATTTTTGATGACTTTTAAAGCACAGTCCGATTTTAAATATTTTTGAGGAATTTTTCCTTGCAGATTTGTTAACAATTCTTCCTTTCGATACAAACTGGGAAGGTAATATAAAGGGAGCATGAATTTCGAACATTTTCAAAGAATACATTATCACATTCTCGATTTTTTTTGACACTTAGGCCCGGTTACTACTGTTCCGATTAAAAGTTTTCGTTCAGAAAAACCAAAAAATTTGTATGAAAATGGGCCTTAGAATACTTCCGTTTTTCGCAGAATTTAAACTTCTAGGGGCAAGGGCGTAGCGACAGAAAGAGTGCTTTGGTAGCGCATATATTTGCCACAGTGGCATGTTGAGCAATTAAAAAACATTAACCGAAAAAAAATTTGGGGGGAAAGAAGAAGTTTGGAGAGTTTTGGACCAAAAACCCAAAAAATCCGAAAAATTCGTGGCTTCCGATTTCGATGAAAATTTATATATATAATAAGTGAAAAATTCTAAGAATCTTGGCTTCAAAACTTTTTCAAAAAACTTATTATAACTAGTCCTTTTTGGACCAGCTTGGAACTAGACCCAAACTAGACTATTTATAATAAGTTTTTTTTTTTACAATTTTAGCGTCAAATTTCTTAGAATTTTTCACTTATTCTATATATAAATTTTCATCGAAATCGGAAGCCATGAATTTTTCGGATTTTTTTGGTTTTTTGGTCCAAAACTCTCCAAACTTCCTCTAACCCTCCCAAAATTTTTTGTCTTATAATTGCTCAATATACCTCGGTGGCAAATATAAGCGCTACCAAAGCACTCTTTCTGTCGCTACGCCCTTGTCTAGGGGAAAAATTCCTGGGGAATATTCGATAAGAATAGGGCTTACCTTCATAATAGCCTGGATATGTCCTTGCAAGTACAATTTTTATATGTATAGCCAAATTCCTTAAGCTAAAATAAAAGGGATACCAAAATTTTTAGCAGTTACGAGTAGATTAATTATTGCCTAAAAGAACGTTATCAATTGCCTTCTTTCAACGGTAGCATTGATAATATTATCAATATACCTTATAGGCATTAATATTAACCTAGCTTTGGTAATGTGATTGATTCAAGAAGCCTTATACTCACTCGGGATAACTAACTAGTTGTCAACTTTTAAACATTCCTATTCTAAAACGTCAACACCTTAAACTAAGGTAATCTGCTTTAGAAAATTTCAGCTGGAATTAGTGACATCCCTTACATATGGTACAAATAGATCGATCAGCAATAAATAAAAATTTTGGTGTCATCTTGGACCATACCAAAATGCTTCAGTAAAACAATTTTTTTTCAGAGCTGCTGGTTTTAGCAGTCAGAGTCATTTAGATATTTAATTTCTCATCTTATTCAAAATATTAGACATATAGACCAAATTAAAGGTAATCGAATAGCATTGATAAAATAAAAATTGGTGTTAATTGACACTTTTCATAACCAAAATGGCTTCGAAAGTAAAACATTAGTTTTTTAGAATTTCACTTTGACCATTTCCTCAAGTCAATTTACATTAATTTAATTTTGCCTAAGCATACAATTGGCTTTCACTAATTAGAATCACGAATTATTGGTTGAGTTTTAGTTAAAAATTGCAATAATCATGACACATAATTTTTGTCATTGATACGTTTTAAATATTAACGACTATAATTCCAACTTTATTTTTGGCCTAAAATGAGGACAATCATAAAAACGTCAACAATCTGGTAAATCGTCAACACTCGCTCGGTTTTAATTAGTTGACGTTATCCCGAGTGTACTGTATATTCAATCTGAATTTAATAATTCAGTTTCTGACAGATACTTATTAAGACATTAAAATTTAAAAAGAGCCACCCAAACAAAGCGTTTGTGGAAATAACAGGCAAAAAATGTAGTAAAATTTCCAAAATTTCTAACAAAATTATCCCCCCTCAATTTCATGACACCCTGGTCAGCTGCTTCTGTTGCCTATAAGCTAAATCCAGTCCCGATTTGCTCAACTTAAAATCGACTTTCCTAAACACATTCGCATTCTCCCCCGTGTGTGTGTCCGAAGGAAAAAAAACCATGCTTTCCAAAAATTTCAATTTATAGAAAACTCTAGAAATTCGACTGCCACAGAAACCTATTTCGGAGAGCAAGAGCCTCATGCATCACAATTCCGAATTCGAATAGAATTAGCCGCTCTCAAAAATTCATTCCAACAACAGACAACCGTTTAATCCATGGCTTTGGCATATACATACATATATATACGATTATGTATGAATACACATGGCGATTTCAAGTAGGACTGCTCAACAAAAATAAAACCATCCAGCCATGTACAGCGTACTGCTCGCATTCACCGTTCATAATGATTGAAATATGCTTTCATTGATTTCCATCATAATTTGAAGGCGAAACTTGCAACAACACGAAAAACACACACACACAGAGACGCTTACGGCATCAACCCTTTCACTTTCGTTGGCATATTACCTTCATTTATTTTTTTCTTTTCTTTCGTTTTTTTGTTTTTTTTTTTCTGCCTTGCTGCCGAAAATATGTTATGTACTTCAATATACGAGTATGTACATATTCATATCAACTAACTTACATATATGCTCTTCTAAGCTGGAAAAATATTTGCAATAGAAATTTCACGAAAATCGAGCAGACGCTTCAAAGTCAACGCATGTCTGTGCAAGTGAGCTGCCAGCATACTAACAATATCAACGGAAAATTAAGTTGAAAGTTCTTGTAGACATTGAAATTAAACGTTGCCCCAGGAGCGGCTTTCTTAACGTGTGTACCTATGTATTAAGCAATGTGTACATAGAATGCATATTTAACAAAGTTATTATTGATATAAGGCCGAGAGAATCCTTACATACAGTACAACTTCTATCTATGTATATATGTATGTAGGTTGGCAGGAAGATATCGTCGTCGTGCCACAAATCGTAAAACACAACAATCAACGAACGGAGCGAAAGGATGCTGCCACACTGCTGGGCTCCTGCGTTGCTTGTCATCTTGCGTCATTGCGCCGTTTGCTGGGGGGGGCTGGAGAGGAGCACTGTCCTGTGGAAGAATATATTTAACTAAAGACAGCATCCACTGGCCTTTGGGAATTAATTAGTATGAGTCTCGTAAAGTTACCCGAAATTTAACCCTTCATTTTTTTTTTCTTTCTTTGGTTCGGAATAACGACAAATGTTCGGTGAAATTAAAATATTCCAGTGCAGAGTTTCTCAAACTTTTCGAGGGGAAAAGACCTTATTGAGTCCTTCAGCTTGCGATCCATTCGAAAAAATCCAAGAGGGTCAAAGTTTTTTGTAAGGTCGCTGGAATTTCGATATTTAAACTCCTTATTGGAAGTCATTGAAGAGCTTTGACATGAGATATTTCTCCCAAAAAAAAAAAAAGAAAAAAGATACTAAAAAAAAATTAATTTCATAACAGAAATGTTTGGACCCTAAGCCCGAAGAATTCAAACCAAATCAAAAAAAAAAAAAAAAAAAAAATCAGTGCAACACTGACAACAAATACAGTTTATGAATCTAATTCATCAATGCTGGATGAAAAATTTCGTGCATACTTATTTAAAGGGTAATTTTTGAGTTCTTTCTTCTGATCTTGGGTTAAAGATTTTCAACTTTTCAGTGCCCAAACGATGTCAAGGAGCACTCAGAGGTTTTTACTTCATCCCAATAAATTGTTAAGTGATGAGTTTTCTTCACCTTAGTTAAAAAAAAATTGAAAAAATTCATACCGGTTTGGTAGCTATGGGTCAGAATTGTCAAAAAGAGCTGAGAAAATTTTGAATTTTTGAGATTTTTGCTATATACAGGGTGTTCCGTTTGTGATGGTCAACCGGTCTGGATCTGATAGAGGGGGTCAGAACTAACAAAAAATCGTATGGCTGGGGGGGGGGTCCAAAATGCACCCCTAAGAAGTTATAAGGGAAAGAAAGAAATTTGCAGTTGTTTCAGAAAAAAAATTGTCATGCCTCAACGTTTCAATTCAAGATACAAATTTTAATGCAGTTCAACAAAAAATTATCAGACCTTTCTAGGCGTATAAAATAGTCTTACACTTTATTGCAGCATTAAGGGTTTTTGAGCCTTCAAAGTCAAAATTTAAAAATTTTTTAAAACAGTTTTTGACTTTGAGAGCCATTTTGGTATGAAAAAGGTCCAATTAACACCCAAATTTTTTATTTTATTCAAAATGCTGGATCGATTTCCTTTAATTTGGTACCCTATATGTCTAATAAATTTTTTGAAAATAAGATGAGCAAATTAAATATCTAAATGAACATCTATCCGACTGCTATCAATGACCAAGGCCAAAGCTTTGAAAAAAAAATTCAATTTTTTTACTTTGGAAGCCATTTTGGTATGAAAAGTGTCCAATTAACACCCAAACTTTTTATTTTATTCAATATGCTGGATCAATTTCCTTTAATATGGTATCCTATATGTCTAATAAATTTTTTGAAAATAAAGATGAGAAAATTAAATATCTAAATGAACATCCGTTTGCTATCAATAAAGTTGAACTTATTAGATTTGATACAGCCAATGGAGTTTTTTAGGGTCAGTCTTTTCTACAATTGTTTTCACCATATCTAAGGCTAAAACTTTGTAGAGGAAAATAAATTGAAATATTAAACGGTTTACGAGATATAGCCATAAGTAAATGCGCAACTTAGTTCTCGGCCAAACGTTTCGAGATCGATTTAAAATTGATCTGTAGCTAATCTGAGAAATCCAAATATAGGGAATTGCTGCATTTACGAAGTTCTTTCAGAAACATTTGAGGATTTGTTCCCCTGTGCCAGAACGTTGGGAAGCACTGCATTAGAGCCGCAAACCCAAGTTTATAGATCTGTTGTCTTTTGGTGTTTGGCAGTGAACTTTGTGTTTATATTTGTCTGCCTTCCATTATCGTTGTTGTGCGGCGTCATTGCTTTTTCGCTTCTTAATTTTTACTAAAAAAAAAAAAAAAAAATGTTTCTAAGGCCCGCAATAAAAAAGAGTTAAGAGAAAACTTTTTTGCGCCATTGTTCGATGAACCGTAATGCTTTGTGCGTAGGTACATAATTGAGTAACTCCTTTTATATGTCCTGATCGAGGGAAATTTCTCTACATAATCCAGCCGTCTGCTTACTTGGGAAAAAGTTCGTATTCAGCCATTTAATTGTTCAGCAATTGGCGAACACAATTTCTCAAGGAGATGGATAGGGTTCATAGGGCTCGGTCCTGGCATTGTTCTCGAATTTGCTCAAAGTTTATTAATTTTTACCACAGGTCGTAAGTCTTTATTTTTTCTTCGTCCTTTTTTTTTTTTTTTTTTTGTCGTGTCGCTTTAATTAGGCATTTTGCTGCATTGCTGCGGTAGTCAAGTCGATGCCTTGTAATTGGAGTAACGAAACACGATGGGGCATGATGATGTTGCGTAGTGAAGCGCTGTAAAATCGATGAGAGAACTTCTAGCAAAGACCTTAAAAAAGTTTCTAATTGGAATTTATTGGACTTCTTTGTAATTATGCGAAGAAAAATAAATGAAGATATTAATGAAGAAAATTTTAAAATAAGAAATCCATTATTTTTCCTTTGTTGTCCTTTGTAATAAGGACGCGTTTAAAGCTAAAAAATATATAAGGCTTGTCTAAAGCATTCGGTATCATTGCTGCCATGGGCATGTTCCTCCTCCAACCCTGAAAGAAGCTTTCGTCGTATCACATTTCAACCACACATTTTCATTAAGAGCAACAACTCCCAAATGTCCTTTCTTTGAAGAGCAAGCGTCACCGTTGCTAATCACATGCGTCAGTTTGACAGCATACAGGGTGCATGTGTATGTATGTATGTATGTATTTCATGCTCTTACGTATTTACATCACAGTTAGGGTAGGTTTTTTTTTACCACAAAATAACGAGTCCACGGCCATGTGTTGGGGTAAGGTTATTGCTGTAGCACATTCGGAACTATTAAAATAATTATCCTGTTGATATGTGTGTGTGTGTGTCGAACAGTTTATCAACCCTTTTTCGGCTGTGATTTTATTTTTAATGGCGTCTATGCCGGAAGGGCAACAGCGAAATGTGGTCGCTTTTCCTTTCAATGAAGAGTTAAAAAAGCTAATTTAATTCATGCGATGTCATCGAAAAATATTTGAAAAATATAAAAAAAAAATTCATTTGAGTCCTTTTTCCATTTTCTAAATGAAATTGTTAAAAAAAAATTGTGTGGGTTCCTTTTTATAGTCACTCGAAACTGCCCTCTATTAGGTAAAAGGCAATTTTTCCTTCATCCTCAACTCTTAGTAGAGCATAGAGCCTCAGGTAAGAGCCAAAAGTATCAGGCAATAGACTCTCTTTAAAGTGAATTTCACTTAAAGGCTTTCAAAGGCTTTAAAGAGAGTGAATTTAAAAAGAAAGTAAAGGATTTCAAAACAGGAGGCTGGAATGATTAAATTATAATCAGAGAATCTTCCTTCACGAAGGACCCTTTATATAAAAACAGACCTCACACTTGTCGCCAACCTTAAGGTAAGTGACACTAAGGATTCAGTATGCTTCTTCCATCACCAATTTTGGGGGACGGCAAGAGGAGAAAATGCCCAAAGCGACACTATGAGGGGAGGGTATTTCACATAGACACACGGAAACATTACCCCATTAGTGCCTTCATAGTGGAGGCAAATATGGGTTTTCCCAGAGTAGCAAAAAGGCGGGTTCTGATCATTAGTAGACCTTGTACCAAACGTTACCTAAAGGCTCTCCTTGCAAAGCTGGACTTTTCAAAATTTTCCTATGGAAAGCGAAAAAACTTTCTAATATGTTTTTGCGACGGAAAATTCAGGCTTTCCTCAAACCGGCTGCCTCCTTTCTAGCACTGTTATAAGTTTAGGGGAATCTCCGCTGAATTAAAAGACATTTATGATCTTTGGTGGAGTCTAAAGGCAGAAAAGAAGTCAGGGAAACTTTTATGGGACCAAGTTTTAGTTTTTGGAAGGTTTCCAAATTAAATTTTAGGGAATTTAGGCCTTGTTTTGAGATACTTAGGGGAACATTTCTCCGAAAAATCTGGCATCAGTGCTTTCTAGATATACAGGGGTGTCACAAAATCAACCCTATTTTATCCGGCTGTCTATGAAATTTATATGAAAATTCAGTCGACTAAAATTCCAATTCCGACAGTTATCGGATTCTGTGACAGCCCTGATATTCTTATCACTTTTGATGGATTTTGCATTTGCTCGCTTTCCAAGATTTTGATCACACCGACTTTTTTATTATGTGTAAGTTACCTTGACATATGGGCATTTCCAAACGGACGCAACACTTAAATGATCAATTTTAAGTCCCGTCTGAAGTCTTGAATGGCAATCAGGTATATACGGAAGCGACAAAAAGTTGACTTTTTCAGGAAATGCCCATATGTCCAGGACCGTCATATACAATTTTTTTCTAAGTCTTAGAAAAACGCTGCCGAAAAATGAGAATTTTTATTGGGGGAAAATTTTTGTACAATATTGAGGAGGCTTTTCTGAGTACTTATATGTAAAGAATCGATTTATTTTTATGTCCCGGAGGGGAAAAAATCGGAACGTCTGGCAACGCTGGTGGATACCAACAATGATAATCTTAACTCCCAATCAATTTATTGTGTGAAAGCGAAGACTTCTCGCTTAGAGTTTTTCCCCCAATTTTTGACTCTACAATCCAATGTTGGCTAGGAAAAAGATCACCATTGACTCTGGACTCTTTTTACCCCGCTTAAAGAAATATGTATATAGGTACTTCGTATAATTAATGTCTGAGAAAACACTGAAGGCTGCCAGAGGCGATTGAATGCTTTTTCTTACATTATTTTTCACAGCATTTCTCAACGATTGGCAATCAGCAATAATCCTCAAAGAAGTCCCCACAAAAAAAAAGAGAAAAAAAGTCTCAAAATATTCGTGTAAAATCTTCTTAAATCATTTTCCACGTTGACAACGACAAGACAAGATATCTAAGCTAGGCACTAAATAACAACCAGTAGCCCACACCATCACGCAATATCGACGATTTAAGAGACTCTGCGCCACATGGAAAATAATAGAAAAATCCTGTAATTGAAACCTTTTGAACAAAAAAAAAAAAAAAAATAGAAAAAAATGAATGGAAAAAACGAGCTTTTAACACGACAGCAAACATTGAAGAGGACAATAAATTGATTTGTTCTCTGGAGCAAAACACTTAATGCAGGATAATAGCGAACAAGCCAACAATGGCAATGAATCCTGTCGGCATTTCAATTTTTTCCCCCCATTTTTTTTTTTTCAATTTTTTGCTTTTTATGGCAATGAAAAAAATACTTTTACACATTCATGCAAATCCGATGCGATGCGAGCCGCCGAGACTACGTACGATTGTTGTTGTTGCTATTGTTTGCTCTACAATCGACTTTATATTGGTGTGGAATCCGTTGTATCACATGCAGATTACAGCAATCAGAAACACGTCGGAACGCGTTCGGCTTTTTCAATTTTCTCCGCTTTCTCATTGAAAAAAATATTTGCTTTTCCTTTTTTCCCATAATTTTTCCAGTTTTTAATAAATTGAAACCATAAAAAAAAGAAAACGTTACGCGTGAAAAACTGCAACAACAAAAAAAAAACAAAAAAGCATCCTTCACATGCAAATTGTGCCTTCAATTCGCAATAAAGTTGTCAGCGTGTGCAATCAGCCGCGCACAGAACTCTCCACAGTGGGAGTCGGGGCGTGGGGCGGCAAATTGTAAAATACTGTCAGAACACAATGATTCTGGTATCAGCTATCAAGGGAGCGAATTATGTTTCAATATCAGTGGGAAAATTAAAAAAAAAAAAAAAAAAGGAAAAAAAGGAAGACGAGCGGATTACGGAAAAATCAAGTGGGGTCCCTGCAAAAAATCGCGATATTGAAATGTTAGCCTCTTTGTCATTGTGTGGCTTTTTTTTCTTCTCGTTTCATTTTTCATTTCTCATTTGTCGGCTTTGTTGGCGCTTGTCTTTCAAACAAAAAACACAGAGAAAAAAAAAGTTTCCCATTCGAATGTTGAATGCTGCCGCCTTTCTTCGAAGTCGCCATGTTTGATGTGGGCGGACGGGGGACTTCGATGAACCGCCAACAATGCTGTCAGTCGAAGGACAACAGAGACCTATCAACGATTTGCGAGTGATGACAACGGGAATTACACTTTACAGACCTGTTTTGGTTTCTTATTTTTTTCTTCCTTTTCTCGATTTTTATGGTCTGAAAATTTCTGTGAAAATTGAAGATTACAAAACGGGATTCCGAAATTTTTTTTTGGAAGGGACGGTTCCCTTTTGTATGGCAGTTTTTACTTTAGTTTGATTTTAAATCTCGATGTTTTTTGATCTGAAAGAAATATTTCTCGGCGGAATGAATTCTTAGAGTTGGAGATATTCAGCTCTATTCCAAATGAATGTTCACTGGGAACTTTTCCCCTAGAAAAAGGAAGTATTTTAGGCGTCAATAAAAGAAAGAATGTGATGAACTTTTCTTAAAAATATTCGAAATTCTTGCTTCCTTTTTACACCCTTCCCAGTGTGTTTCGAATGGGAGATCTGGAGATGTTGAGAATCGGACTGAATGCCTTTTTTACCAAGATTTTCTTTTAAGACCCTACTGTGTTTCAATTCTCCCTTTTCTGGACGTTTAGAACACTTAATTTTTCTGCGTGAAAAAAGTTCTAGGGACAAATTCTCATGAAATCTTCATATTCATAAAAGGAGAATTTCAGTCTTCAGCTTTGAGAAGATTGAGAAAAGGAACCTATTACAGTGGTGATATCGCTGGATCTGTAATTTTTGAAGGGCCCCACAGCACGTTGCGAAATTTTTGACAAATTTGTCTTAATTTTTTAATTCCTATTTAATGTTACACCTTTAAAAACAGATGGGGCCATGGCGGAAGATGGAATTAACTTATAAGTCAAGCCATCAGTCTGAATCGACTCTAATTTTGAACTAAAAAAAGAAAACACCCCCACCTTCAATCAAAGCCTGGATTACGCCATTGCCTCTTTCCATATTTCGCAGATAAAAGCTTTCTTTTGCGGAGTAAAGACTCAGGGAAGAATGCCATTTTAAGATTGCAAGCATCACTTCAACAAATCAAAGGAAAAATTCTAATTGTTGATAATTTCTTCATTCTTCTTTTAAAACGTTAATTTTTTCCAGGGACCGGTCCAGATCTTTTGTTGCTTTGGGCAAAATCAATATTTTTCGCACCTATTTATGATGGGACTCGCATATCGATGTGAATTTTGTGCCCCTGACAGTGGCGCTCTGGGCATTTTCCCGGATCACCACTGCATAAATCGGGATCTGACCCTTTTATTACCCTGATCGGGACAGTGAACCCTAATCGAATACATGTATTATATTATAAGACAGAATCCCGCTTATACATTTGAGATTCCTCATAGGTTGTTTATGAAAGGACTAGGCATGCCAATCCCGGGATCCCGGGATTTAAAAAAAATAGTAATAAATCGTTAAATTCGTAGAAAAAATCGGACAAAATCGTTTAAATCTGTTAAATCGTTTAGTCGAAGTTAAAATATATGGATTTGTTAATCAAACTTTTGTTGAATATCCAAGAAAACCACCGGGACTAAATCCGGGATATCCCGGGATTTTGACATCCCTAGAAAGGACTAAACCACATTCAAACCATTCACCTTTGTTGGGGCAAAGTATACGAAATTTTGAAGAGAAAAAACCTTATGAGTATGCCTCGGAATTTGAATATGTAAAAAAATGAAAAAAAAATTCAAAAAGTATTCCAAAAATATTCAAAAAATATTCAAAAAAATTAAAAAAATATTTAAAAAAATTCAAAATATTCAAAATATTCAAAAAATTCAAAAAAATTCAAATGTCAAAAATTCCAAAATATTAGAAAAAATTGAACAACTATTTGAACCCCCTACGCTCTTTCATATGCCACAACATCCAGCTGTTATAGATACTTTCTGGGGTATCTGGACTGGGTTAGCTCCTTAATTTGAATATGTAAAAAAATGAAAAAAAAATGCAAAAAATTCAAAATATTAAAAAAAAATTCAAACAAAAATTCAAAATGTTCAAAATTCACAGTCAAAAATTCCAAATTAGTTCGATTTAGTATGCCTATTAAAATGTTGAATTGTCAAATTAACAAAAAAAAAAGCCTACTTCAGTGACTAAAATATTCAAAAAGCACAGTTAAATGCAAAAAAAATCAAAAATTCAAAATATTCAAAGTCCGAGCTCTACTTATGAGAATTCACGAGAACCTATAATTCCGATGCAAAAAGTCAACGTTGAAAAATTTCCGATGATGATTTGTCCGGATTTCAAACATTAATTCAAAATTTCAATAATTTTTGAGCTCATCCATGCAAACGAGCTGTTCTAATCCACCGAGCGACGGGTTAGAATTGGAACAATTCTGACACCGATTTTTCCCGACAAAATTCTACCCATTTCCATTTTTGAATACCCTATTGTAATCTGTGAGAACACGACAATAATTCGCTAGTGAAAGGGTTAAAATATAAATAAGTCCCACCCAAAATTTGGAAGACTGTTTTATGAGAAGATTCATTTACGAGTCTTTTTCGAGCCCCTTCATGATTAGAAAATGATTGATCACATGCATGGTTAAAAGAAGACTCGAAAACGACTCTCCAATATGTTCCAAAAGCGAGTCGTATTCAAATTACAAAAACAAAAGATAGAGCAATCGCCAATTAATCACGTATGGGATTGAAATATGATCATTCAAGTTGTTGCTATCTTAAATATCACTCAATATTTGACTCAAAATTGAATTGAATGGAATTCGAATTTAAAGTTATAAACGAAAAATTTCCATGACTTTCGAATGGGAAAGCTTGGTGTCGACAGGTGAGCACAGGACTAGAAAACGAGACTTCCTAGGTTCAAATCCCACATTAGGAAAAGGAAAAAAAAAACGTTGAATTTATAATAATAATACATATAACATCATAACATATACATATACGGAAAAGCCAAAAAATGTGTAATTGATTAAAAAAAATTTTTATTTTTTTTATTTTTAGAAAGCAATTGACTATAAATATGAGTCGTAGAAGACTCCAAAATGATAGCAAATATGAGTCGTAGAAGACTCCAAAAGGATAGCAAATATGACTCGAAAATAATAACAAATATGACTCCCTAAGGAGAGTCGCGGCTAGGATTCCAATTTCTCCCGATAAAAGTATCATTTTTGATCAGAAAACCAGCGCATACTTGATCTTTTTAATCAGATAGGCGACTCGAAAAAGACTCGCTTTTGATAAAAAATTTCGAAAAATGCTAGCTGGGGTATTACACCTAAGGCTTTTTGTTTGTTTGTTTTAGAAATCCAATTGAACCTTTATTTTGATCTATAATAATCGCATAGAATCGACTCCCCTATACAAATTCTGTACGACCTTCTAAATTAGCCGCATTTCCTTGAACTGCTCCCCAATTCTTTTCTTCCTTTTTCTTATGCTTTATTTTTTATAAATTTTTTTTTTTGTGCTCCTGAGTCATTCGTCCTCTCGAATGCTTCCTAAGAAATCAGCTAATTTGTTTACTTTACTTACGGGCTTTCCGTTCCTTTTGCCGCTGGTTTTTGTGAGATCTTTCTTAAGTGCGTTCAATTGTTCTTTTTGTGATTTTTATTTGACTTTTGAGTTCGTTGCAAAAACAATTTAATTGTGTGTATTCAGGGAATTTGTCTGTAGAATAAAAAGAAGAACTTTTTCCTTTTCGCTGAGTATTTTCTCAATATTTTTCCTCTTGTTTGTGATACAAATAAATATATGTATATAAGCTTTTGAAGAGGATTATTTACCATCTGAGATTTCCGATATCTCTCAATCGGCCATTGCTAAAAGAAAATGGCTTTCTTTAGCATACCTCATCATATCCTTGTATTCCCAGAGTAAATGAACGTCGTCCGGATCAGAATGAAGAGCTCTCGAATTGTCACGCTGTTATGATTTTAATTCCAAGTGAACTTCCGTCCCCCACGACAATGAATATAATGAATATAATGGTTGAAAAAAAAAAAACATACAGCCGAGCAACGCTTGTAAGAAGTCCGACAATGAGAACGCGGACGTCATTAGCAATTTCCAGATTTCAACGTCAACCCTTAAACGATGACAGAGAGCCCACAATACAAAACAACAGGATATACGCTGTATGAATCGAGCGGGCCACTTGAGCTGCCATTTTAACTTTTCTTTTAACTCAAAAACGTTTTTCGAATTTATTTGAATTTTTGTATTTTTTCTGCGGCCTTATGTCAAGCTTTCGGCATATTTATTTGCATAAGGAACTCATTTTGTATGGACTGTGTGAGTATGTCAAAGGGATAAGCAGCACAATCAAAAATGCCGCCTGCCATAGCCGCAGCAGTAGCACCACCACCACCGCCGAGAAGCCGCATTTCATTGACACAAATGCTGAATGGCAGTGCGCCTTTGTTGCTTAGCGGCCAAAGGCCCAAACTATGAAGTCCACAGGCACACACACACACTCGGTTGCTGTCTCGGGGTGCACGCTTTATTAATAATGTCCTTTTCAACTTGCTGCTGTTGCATGTTGCTCATTATATTCCTGATTTCAACGAGTTTTTTATTCCTCTCATTATATTCACGTAATTCATGATATCTCTCTCCTCTCTCTCTCTCTCTCTCTCTCTCTCTCTTTCTCTCTTTCTCGCTCGGTCTGCCATGAAGCATCCTTGCTCTGCATAATGAATGTTGTCATTGACGTTGTTTCTCATTTTGATGAACATCATAATGACGATGCCGATCACGATGAGGACTCATTATGTTGGGAATATTCTTTTCTATATATAAATTTTTTTGTTTGGTTGGTTTTTTTTTTGTTTTCCGCTAAAGGGTGAAAATAATGCCAAAGCCATTTTCATCTCTTTCACGCTTAACAAGGCAAAAACAGCAGAAAGCAGCAAGCGAGGATACTGAAACGGAGAACTTTGCGTCGTATTTCGATAAAAATAAACAAAATAGAAAAAAAATGAGAAGTGAACGAAAAAACAAGGACAACGTACAGCGAGGATTATGAGTTACGATGGAAGGGTTTTTTTTTTTTTTTTAGTATTCAAGTACTTAACAACGAAATTAATATGCCAACGACAAAGGCAGCACAAGCGCAAACATGTCGCTCCATGATTTCATGAGAATATGCGTTCACATGAGCGGCAAACTCCTGCCTCCAAATACGTAGGCCGACGTATCCTGTTGGCATTCCTCGTGCTCATGTTCATATTTATAATTGAAAATTACTTTCATTGGTGATGGTGCGGTGATGCTCATGGTAGTAGTAGTGGTGGTGGTGGTAAGGTCTCGCATTTGAAGTTCACGCACCCGGCAGCAGAATCAGAAGAGGGTGGCTGTGAACCCTTTTTTTTTTTTTTTTTATTAATTATTATGATTTTATGTCATTATTTTTTGTCGTCTCTGTTGTTAATTTTACATTAGCTGAGGGCGGATTTAATTGATTGGTGTATATGAAAGGATTTGAATTTATGGTAACAAAATGTCGGATTGATTCTTAAGAGTCCTTTTTTTAAATAGTTTCTTTTTGAATTTTTTCATTTTGCTATTCAATACTTTTTAGGTCAAACCTAACTACTCATTACGCAATTTAAAAATTTGAACAAGTCCTTCAAGTAAGAGGATGCCGGGAGAAAAATATCAGTTTCCCACATTCCTCATTACTGACCGTTCGATGAATTTGAAAGATGAATCCGTTCGAAGATTCTTATCAGCGGCGAAAAACAAAACGGTGCAAATTGGATCGGGGTAGCAAAAAAAATCCAGTAGCAGTTATCTCTATGGAACAGTTTCCATAAATAGGACGAAAGATTTGATGAAATGATGAGCTGAAGTAAATAAAAACAACGAGTGAGGTCCAGCATGAAAATTTTGTTAGTTTTTCCAGAGCGGATGCACCCGAGTTACATAAAAAATAAACAAAATTTTTTTTTTTTTTTTTGAAGGAAAAGGATCATTTGCAATGCTTAAGGGTGCCTGACCAACAAACTCGTCCTTTTTAGATATGTTAACATTATTTGTATTCGACGGCAATAGCTGACAAAGAGCAAAAGACCGAAGGCAGTTATGATTGAGTTGAGGCCTTATGGCATTGTTTATTTTCGGACTAAAGCCGGAGGGATAATCTTGTGGGAAATGTTAATAAAATTTCAAGTTTTTTTCAATCGAGATCGGTTTTGTGAATTGTTTTAGAAACATCTGATGATCCATATTTCGCAAGCTGTCTGTGACTAGAGAAAAGTTATAGTAAGCCTGCAGGAAGCCTGTCGCTATATGACCCCATGTCTATATTGACGTCAATATAGACAAGAGAATTAGTTCCAATGTTAACAGTATTTATAGGCGGTGTCATTAAAGAAACTGTACTGTTAAGAGGTATAGTTCATCTTTATTGACCATGTCAACAACGTGTCTCCTTATAAAGCGAAAGAGTACTCCTTTTTGTCTACATAATAGTACCGACGTCAATAGTTCGTCAATAGTTTTTCGGTCTACTGTTGACATTCAATGACAACTCAATGTTAAATGTCAATAACGCAAAGCATTGCGACGGGTTTAACTGGTCGGTAGTACTGTTGACGCAGTCAGTAGAGAAAGAGTATAGATTCACTGTTGACATTTCCTGCAGGGAAGGATCAACTTACCCACATACAGTAGGACAATTAATAGAAGCTCTTTGAAGGTGACTTAGTAAAAAAAAAATTGTATGGGTTACGGTCTCTCAATGCGACTAATGTTGATCTAGATACTTTTCTATATTGGCCCCCATTTGTTTATTATAGGTTGTTCTCAATCATCCACTTATGAAGGAGAAAACACCAAGATCACACTCAAGTCTTGAAGAAGACAAGTTTTTGAAGACTCTGTCCTTGAACAAACAAAGGAATTTATAGATTGTATGTAAGACAGTCTCCAGATTTTCGGGATAAAGACTGAATTCAAACTGATTCAAAGTCAACTAAAGACTATCCTATCGGTAAAGGTTAGTGCTGTGTACCAGATTATGATGATAGAGATTCCCAAATCGAGCTCCTATACTTCACTGAAAGCTAAGGAAATCACTAGCAGAAGAACATCACAATACCCCACCCTTGTAGTGCCATTTGTCAGGAAACTTCTTGAAATGAGAGAACTACAAACTCCTTAATAATGGAGCAGTCTTTTTCCAAAGGCATTTATCTTTGCCTTACCCTTTTCATTTTTGTGACCCTGACTTTAAACGGGTTACCAGTGAGTCAGGCCTTCAAGGCTATATTATTGATATGTTATAAATCTCTGGTAAATTTCAGTGGTAAATTTGTGCTTTAAAATATGTTTTGGATCATATTAAGAAAAAATTTCGAAAAGGTATATGGGAAGAGTCCTTTATAAAACAGTTTTCTTTTTTTTTTATTTAGAATATTTTCAATCTTAAAACTCTATATTTTTCAATGTATATTTGAACATATATGTTATATATATGAATATATTCGAACTTAAACCGTCTGAGGCATCCACGATTGGCGGATATGGCCACATTTTGTCTGTAACTCATCAGTGCCTTTGGAAAGCCTAGGGAGTTTCAATTTTGAAACACCTCAAGTACAACAAAATTTTTGAGCTTCTGAGAATTAATGCACACAGCTTGAATGTTGATGGACAAAGCATCCTTCGGTTAGCTGATTTCCCCAGTTTCGACTGAGTTCTTGATAGTATAAGTCCTTACTCTTGCTCTAGAGATAAGTTTAATTTTCCAAATATACACCGAGAGAAAAAGGTAGTTATATTAACTGAAAAAGCAGGTTAAAATAACCGACTTCACCGTTAATTGTTAACTTATGTACAGTAGCGGTCAACTCAACAGTACAAACACAGTCAATAAGGATATAACTACCTGATGGTTGATATAACTGTCTCGCGGTTAAATCAACTGTCACCAGCGACTGGGGAAAAAATAATTTATTTTTTGCTTTGACTTTTTTTTATCTTCTTTTATTAATATTTTTTTTTTTTAATTAAATTATTATATTTTTTCTTTATTTATTTGTTTCTATTTAAATCTTTTTCTCTTTCATCTCTTTAAATTTTCTCGCCTCGGCCGAGCCTTGAACCGCTGACCTCCACTTTCGCTGGGCGAACGTCTTAACCATTACGCTAAACGAACGAATTTAATTTGTTGGTCAAAATGCTCACTTGAGCTTATGGTTGCTCAAGTTTTGGGGAACGTGCTTAAGGAATTGTTTCACTCCCAAAATTTGTTGCTTGAAAATGAACCATTAAAAAAATAAAATTAAATAAATTAAAAACCAATTAAAAATATTAGGAGAAAATTTTGTCTTCCAAAACAACTACACTCTGAACAAAAAAAATAAATCTGTAATTTAAAAAAAAAAATCAGAAAAATTTCACCGCCGACCAGCAGTGTGATTATTTGAACAACTCTCGAAGCTCACGACTGTCGAGTCACAGTTTAAAGCACTGAGCTATAAAACTTCCGGAGACGGTTGATCAGAATGCGAACTTATAATTTCGTTTCTACAGTGAACGAAAGCGAATTTGAACATAAAAAGTAACTGTTTTTCAACTGTTCATTTGACTGCCTTTTTCAGTGAATTTAACGCGGAATACAGTTTATTTGACCCCTCTTACTTTAACTGTTCTAAGTAGTTGATTTAACTGTTGTTATTTCATCTCGGATGTACTTAGAAGCGTATCAATCGTGGAATGCTCATGCGGATTTAAAGCTCAATATTTTCGAATATTCATTGAATAAATAAAAATTCGGTACCGCATCATGCTTAATGTATTGGAATAATTAGAAATATATACAATTGATAAATGTAATTGCATGACTCTAGTAATAGTCTAATTCCTTCTAATAAAAAAAATATTCGAAATTTGATATAAATTTTCTATAATAAATACACAATTATATTGAACTTTTTATTCGGTATAGTCGAAAAAAATCTAATCGAAATACATATTCATAATAAATTTTACAGCTGTCTGGTAGTTTCTTTTATTCTGGATAATTAAATACTTTTGCATTTTCTGAAATGATTCCCATAAATTCAATAATAAATTTTATTAATCCAATATCGAATTTTCGTTCCTTCTGCCGACAAACACACTGGCTTGACCCCATAAACTGCAACTTAAGAATTTACACAATATAGCAGACAATGGCTAAATTATATCCATGTAGCAACAAACAAAGCCGGACTTAAATTTCCTTTTGCCAAAATACCCGAATATTGATAAAAACAAATCCAAAACCAGAGAAAGTT
This sequence comes from Chlorops oryzae, assembly GCA_020466095.1. Classification (NCBI taxonomy): domain Eukaryota; kingdom Metazoa; phylum Arthropoda; class Insecta; order Diptera; family Chloropidae; genus Chlorops; species Chlorops oryzae. The sequence continues at coordinate 6,686,047 of CM035808.1, read as the reverse complement.
CTTAGCCCATAGAAAGAAGAAATAAAATAAAATAAAATGGCTTAGATCCTGACCTAAAAAAAAAAAATAAAAAAGTGCAACTCAAGATTGAGATCAAACAGCGTTGCGAATGAATAATTAGAAAAATAGATTAAATAGAAGGGGAAAGAAAAACAATGGAAAGGATTACCATCCAATATTTTTTTTTGAAAAATTAATTTGTCATTACATCATATAAAAAAAAAATAAAGGATTTGAGAGAAATAGTATTTTAGAGAAAAAATTTCTTTTTATTTTAAAATTAGGGCTTTATTAAGAAATGAATGACCCTTTAGGAAAAGCGCTTTTTTATAATTGTGCCATTTTAAAGGTAATTTCATTATGCCTCACTCATAGAAGCCCTCGTTCCTATTAGCAAAAAATTGAGACAGTCAATTTCAGAAGCCTCTCTTGAAGCGAATGTTTCACCAGCAAAATTGTTCGCCATGGACAGGAACAGATGGTAATCATTGGTGCCAGGTCCGGACTATAAGGTGGATGCAGAAGAACCTCCCAACCAAACTCCCGGAGCTTCTGGCGAGTCACTATCGAGTGTGTGGCCTGGCGTTGTCCTGATGGAACACAATTCCTCTCCTATTGGCCAAAGCTGCCGCTTATGGGCGATTGCTTCCTTCAGACGGTCCAATTGTTGACAGTAGAGTTCCGAGTTAAGATTTTGCCGTATGGGAGCAGCTCATAGTAGATAATTCCCTGCCAATCCCACCAAACACACAGCCAAACCTTCCTGGCCGTCAATCTGGCTTGGCCACCGTTTCCGCGGTTCACCGTGTTTCGACTCGACCGTTTTCGCTTGACGTTGTCGCAAGTGACCCACTTTTCATCACCAGTCACCACCGCTTCAGAAATGGGTCGATTTTGTTGCGGTTCAGCAGCGATTCGCAGATGGAAATTCGGTCTATGAGGTTTTTTCGCGTTAACTCGTGTGGCACCTACATCGAGCTTCTTTGTGTATCCAGCCTTATTCAAATGGTTCCAAACGGTTTTTTGTGCAACTTTAGCTCTTTTGCAATCGAAGCAGTGCTAACATGACGGTCGGACTCGATAATTTCCATGATTTTATCGACATTTTCGACAATTGGCCTTCCAGTGCGTGGTGCATCCTTGACATCGAAGTTACCGGAACGGAATCGACGAAACCAAAATTGCGCATGATTGGCTGTTACAGTATCAGGTCCATAAACGCTATTCACATTTTCAGCCGCCTGGCTTGCGTTTTCTCCCTTATCGAAGAAAAACTGTAAAATGTAGCGAATTTTCTCTTTGCTGATGTCCATCTTTGACAAGCTCTCAAACATACTGAACAATCAAAAAAAAGTTTAAAAAAGTTTTTTAGAGACTGGTATGTTGCTCAAGTTTTGGGGACGTGCATAAGGAATTATATTCATCCAAATTTGTTCTGAAAATAACCATTAAAAAAATTAATAAATTAAAACTTAAAATTTAGGAAAATTTCTTTTTCAAACAATACACTCTGAAAATAAATGTAATTATAATCAGAAAATTCCGCCGCCAGCAGGGATAGACCCCGATATGCTCACACTGTCGAGTCACAGTTTAAAGCACTGAGCTATCAAAACCTCCGGAGAGGTTTCAGAATGCGAACTTATACGTCTAAGTAACGAAACATATTTGAACATTAAAAAGTAACTGTTTTTTAACTGTTCATTTGACTAGCCATTTTTCAGTGCTATTTAACGCAGAATACAAGTTTATTTGACATCTTACTTTAACTGTTCTACAGTAGTTGATTTAACTTTGATTATTTTCTCAAATGTACTTAGAAGCGTATCAATCGTGGATGCCTCATGCGATTTAAGCTCGAATATTTTCGAATATTCATTGAATAAATAAAAATTCGGTACCGCTTCTTAATGTATTTGGAAAATTAAAAAAACATTTTGGCATGCTCTAGAAATCGAATCCCCATAAAAAAAAATTCGAAATAGATAAAATTTCTATTGAAATCACAATGATTTCGAACTTTTTTATTCGGATTCGATTTCTAGAGCATGCCTGATTATAAAATTTTCACCACGCTGTCTGGATAGTTGTCTTCTTACTTCTTGGAAATAAATACTCAGCATTACTGAAAGTATAGCATATATTTTAAACCAATTATAATCTCCTTCCAACAATGGCTAATAACAAAAATTCACAAATGTAAATCCGGCAACAAACAAAGCCGGACTTAAATTTCCTTTTGCCAAAATACCCGAATATTGATAAAAACAAATCCAAAACCAGAGAAAGTTCTTAGCCCATAGAAAGAAGAAATAAAATAAAATAAAATGGCTTAGATCCTGACCTAAAAAAAAAAAATAAGAAAAGTGCAACTGCCAAAGAGTGTAGAGAGATCAAACAGCGTTGCGAATGAATAATTAGAAAAAATAGATTAAATACGAAGGGGACAAAGGAAAAGAGCAACTGGACAAACGGATGTGTGTGTACCTATGCCCGAGATATTTTTTTTTTTTTTTGAGACATTAGAGTATTGTCCATTTAGCGCCATGCGCTATACTACACAAAGCAAAAGATAAAGGATATTCGCAGTAGGAAGAGTAGTCATTTTAAAGGAAAACAATTGTTCGTTTTGCTAACGATTTTCAAAGATTTAACGCCACGTTGAGGACACCGAATGACCACTTGAAGGGAAAAAAGGACTGAATTTTATTTAATTAATTGCAGCGGCAAGTGTACGATAAAAGAAGGCAATAAGTAGGTTAGAGAGAGAGAGAGAGAGGGAGAGCAAAAAGGATATATGCTAGGTATTGATCGATGCTTGTCAATCATTTTGCTTCTGTAAGGGTCAAGGTAGAAAGCATTTTGAGTAATTGTCAACGACGGCAAGTGACAGTGGCATTAGCAGGAAGCAGCAGGTTCTATAGCAGATTTTATTTTATTTTTTTTTTTTTTGTTTTTGCGCTTAAATAATAACAAGTGCAAGGACATAATGACAGCTGGTTTTCTATGCTGGCGCCCATGTTTGACAGATTTTTCATTAATCAAGCTGCAGGAAATTTGCAAAGCAATGGGCACAATGGAGTTCAATGATACGTAGCTCGGCACCGATTTTCATCGATCGATCGATCGAGATAGACGGAGTGAGAGAGAGAGTGAGTGGGAGAGAGAGTGATAGAGAGAGGAAGAGAGAGAGTGAGAGAGAGAGGTGCCAGCGAGAAGAATAAGAAGCGCATCATCAAAAGGTAAGACTGCGCTTTGCCTTAATTAGAGGTAGGACAGTGTCCTTTCGAATGCTGTCGTCGGCAACATAAAATGCAGCGCATGCAGCAGCAAATAAAAAAGGAATGAATTTTCTTGGAAGTTCATCGCAACGTGCACGACTTGAATGTCTCGATCGAATCGATGGTTCGTACGCGCCACACACACACTTAACGGCCACCTATGGCGCATGCGTGTTTTCGTGTGATTCAAGCGCTGCTGTCATATTCGCTTTTGAAGCATATATGATCAATTTCCTTTGATCGGTTTCTGAGCGTCTCACGAATTTCGAATTGGTTGTTATATTATTTTTTTTTTCCTTCTCATTTGGGAGAATGACACAGCAAGTGGCGTTAGTGGATGAGGTTTCTGTTTGTCTGGCAGACTTTCATATTTCGGGCTGGCTGGGTATGCATCGTTACGACATATCCCCACGGAAAATGCATTTTGAAACAATAATTAATATTGTTTTCATAAATATTTTTTTTTTTTCAATATTATTTTCCATTCTCTCGCGTTGTCTCGCAACTGCATCGTTGCATCGCTGGATTGTTGCATTGTTGCAGTGCGTAAAATTGTACTTTCATTGCCGCTTAATTAACTTATTGAACAGCCTTTGTCTTGTTTCTTCTCGAACGAATTCATTTCTTTGACTTTATGAAATGTTTGATAGGAAAAAGACTTGTCTCGATTCGAAGCGCAGTATGCAGTCCAAAAGATGAGTGATGCATTTCTTTTTTTTTTTATTATAATGTTCCACTGAGTAATGATCGGCGTAGGTATTGAGGTATGAGGAGGTCTTACTTTGATTTCAATTTCAAGCCATACACGTTTTTACTTTCCTATGCATCATTTTTTTTTTAATAATAAAGGAATTTTGGGGGCAAGAAAAACGTTACGGATTTTTATACACATTTTTTTATTTCAAAAGCTCAGAAATTTTTGTTTAATCCTTTTCGATGAGAACTTTATACTAACTATATATTTCAGTTCTTTAACTTACTAGACGTTAAGACTATTTTTCGGCACATCATAATAAAGGGGTTAAGCAAAGGCATGCGGCATCATGAAAGGAATTTTTAAATTTAGTTGATTTTTCGATTGGTGTCCATCTAAAAACACTGTGGAGACTACATTTTAGATTTTTATTATGAACGGTCCTTGAAATATCCTTGAAAATCCTTTTTTAATAAGCCTTTTTTCAAAATTTTATATCTCAAAAACTAATTAGGATAAGAAGATGAAACCGATTGCTAATATAAGAGGAAATAAAAAAATTTTTTTTTAAATTTTTACACTGAGAAAAATTTTTCCACAAAACTAAAAAGACAATTTTAACATTTTTTTTTCAGTGTATTCCCCGTTTGACGCCGCTCTAAAAAGTTTTTTTTTAAATACCTCTAAGTATTTGCTTTCATTTAAAAAAAAGTTTCATTCAAATTAAATGGAGCAACAGTGAGATATTCAAAAAATTACAAGTGCACATAGATGCTCTGGTACTTATATCCAGTAAAAATATGAAACAAACGGTGACTTATTGCCAAAAAAACAAGGTATCCTTTTAAAAAATCCAAAAGGTTTTACAAAAACTGAAATACACTGAAAAAAAACATAGTTAAATTTTTGTTTTCTTTTTTGTGAAAAATTTTTCTCAGTGTAAAATTTAAAAATTAATTTTTCTATTTTTCTTGTTTCTTGTCCGAAAAAAGTTATTTACCAGTCCTAATATGGAGTGAGATCCCACAATTGAGCTCATTCAAGACTCATTTTAGTAAGCCCCACAGCCAACCAAAAGAGTTCACACGGCGCTCCTACAGACTTCTTTTCCGGAGCGTAAATGTCTCCTAAAAAGCTCCAACAGGAGGGCTAAATGAGGATTTTTTTGGGGAGAAAAGTGTTCGAAGCCTAACAAGGAAGAAGCGCACCTTTCGGGATTTCAAAATGTATCTTTCATGGTTACTAGAATGCTTCTAAAGTATCTGTTTGGACTCTTAATTTGAACAACTAGACTCGTTTAGTCTCCTTAAATGCTCCTAGGCTGTGTTGTTTTGAGGACTTTGCAAAAGCCTCTTTTTCGAGATTTCCGAAAACACTTCGTCAGGTTGGTTTAAAAAAGTCCTTTGACACTCCCTTTCGAAGCACTCCGAATATGGTTGCTAAAGTTTCGGACTCATTTTGGACTCATTTTGCTGAGCCTCATAGATTTTAGGTACGCACTGAGCCTGGTTTTTCTTAAAAAATTTGAACTTGTCGGGGATCTATAGCTATATTATCCTTCAACTAGAGCTCTTTCAAAGTACTTGTGGTTTTGAGCTTGTGAGCTTTCATTAATACATATAATCATACTTTCCATAGCCCCGATCCCTGATTTATGTCCACCATCGCAACTCTATTTAATAGAGAAAATATTGTCTGCATCTTTGAAAATTCCTTGTCCAACTGCCTTCTTGAGGATTTCATTATTGGCAGCAATTTCAACTGCACTTCTTGTTCTCTAGATTCCTTCATTACTTCACTTACATAATTTTCCTTCCTTTTTCATTCCTGTTCCTTAATTATCAGTTTCCTGTTATTATATTTCCAGTGACCATTTCACACACAATGTCTCAATGTTACAAGGTTAACCAAACACAAGCAGCAACATGCTGAATTACGCAACCATGCAAACGACACCGATTCATGAGGGAAGAATATCGGGCAAATAGGAAAAAAGTAACAAAGCCGATTCACAAAGCAAATACCGCCTTCGTTCGGCAATTGTGATAACATGACTGATGTCATAAGTTCAAATGCCGCCGTCCCGGTCCCGGTAAAAGATTTGGCAACAAATTGTTGCATGCAAACAGCCCGCGAAATGATTTTATGGTTCGAAAAGTAACGCTAATGCAAGAGAAAAGGATATTTACACAACGATCAATGGGAGCGCGCGATCTGTCGCCTGAGTAAAGGATTCCGGGAAATGTTTATGGAGAAAAATTTCCTTTCTTTCGTCCTGCGTTCTTCGGTAAGTATTAATTGTCGTCTGTTGCGTAACAGCAATAAATTGATGTTGCCTATGCCTATGAATATAGGGAAATACTTATTTGCATATGAAATGGTGCTTTTCAAGGTCCTTAAGTTTGAAAAGTACCTATGTACTTTGTCTGAGGTTGTTCTATTTTATTGGGATTTCTGTGGAAAATCGTCTTTCTTTTGTTTTGTGTCATGGGTTTTTTGTTCTCATGCGTGAACATGTCCTTTCCATTCATACTGGAACGAATCAATCAAAATCTTTGAATTTTCAATATAACAAAATCGAATTAATTGTTTTCTACATACATACATAAATACTTAGGAGGAGAAAATAATACGACATGCGATATGATTAACATCGATATGCGTGGTCAGATCAAATAATGCCTTGAAGGGATTTAAAATTCTGATAGGATCTCGAAAAAAATCATCACTTTCTAGAGAGGAAATAAGTTTTTTTCAGCCATTTTAGGTGAACACTGAAGCTGTTTAGGGGGCTATTTCCATACAATGGGCATCCCTCTAGAGTGGCTGAGGAAATTGGGTTGTTCTCCTAGGCTTTCACTCAATAATGGGTCGAATCAAACCCGAGGATGGTATACCTTTTTGTTTGTTATTAAACATAGGACTTTTGTGGCGAGAAGCAGGGCATATGTAGCTCCAAAAATAGCCATCGGATGGACTTCATCCGATTTTGTCCCTCCGTTGTCGTGACTGCTTTCGCAATGCCTAAAATGTTCTAAGATGAATAAATATCTCATATGACCTATTTTATAAACCAGATGAGAATTATACCGAACGTAAAGAAATGTAATTAAACATATTTCCTTTCAAATCACCCAAAAATTTTCTTGAGGATGCTATACCTTTTTTTTTTATTAAACATAGCTCTTTTGTGGCGAGAAGCAGGGCCCCATTCAGGGGGTGGCAAGCCGGAAAAATACCCAAAGATATGTATGAGAAAACAAAGTTTTTGTACAGACTGGCAATATGTCTGGATCGGGCCCTGGCGAGAAGGCAAGACGCTGGGAATGAAAAACTTCCTGGCCCGAAATTGTTTCTCTGGGAGTTCTAGCTGAGAGGACCCCCCTTTGTGTTCATCTTATGAGGCGATTTTTGATCAATTAAACTGTGCCCTATTTTTGAGATCATCGAACTCAATCAAGGTTCTGACTACAGTTACTGAAATAAACTTGATGAATAAAAACCATTTCCCTGATCATCTATAGATTTACTTGAGTTGTAGCTAACAGATGTTCAATTTGTATAATCGATCTTAAAACGATTGGCTGAGACATATGAGTATGCCACTTACTATGGCTATATTGTAAATAATTTGATTTATTTTATTTTCATCTCCATAGCAAATTTTAAGCCTTAGGGGCTCTCTCCAGATCTGTCAGAAATGAAAAACTTCATACATAAAAACGCTTCAGAAATGAATCAGAATTTTTCTGAAGCGTTTTTTTATATAAATTTTTTAATTTCTGTTTCATTTCTGACTGAACTGTAGAGAGCCCCTTAGACTCGGAGAAAATACCTCTAGTAATTAGTGACCCAACTAAACTCCATCTAGTAATTATAGTTATGGAATAGAGAGGTCCTTTTAAATTCAGGTTGAAAATCAATTAAGAAAAAGTTACTCGACAGAATTTCTGATTAACCCTCGTAAAATCCACCACATATGAGAAGCTGTGGCACATTCTTGATATATGGGCATTTCGAATTTAATATTTCCCATGCTTGATTATCCTCCGCGTTTGTTATTTTTTTTTTTTTTTTCAATTCAAGTGATCAGAAATATGTTTACAGTGGGTCACTATGTGCGATTACGCACGCCTCGACACTGGCAATTTATCATTTTAATGGAGTGTAACATAAAAGCGTGTTACCTGTTCGAAACTACAAATTACGACAACGATAGATGTATGTCGTCGTTGGCTTGATATTCTATGGTATTGTCCGCATCATCGTCGATTGATAAAAAAAAAAAAAAAAAATTGAAACCCCTAAAGCCGGTCGATCGCGATCGCGCCTTTGAAGTTGGCGTTTATTCTACTTGATTTTTCTTCTTGCCTGCGTACCTACACAAATTGGAGCACATCCCAAGAATAGAACAATGGGCAAAATCAGTGGAAAATGAAGAAAAAAAATAAGGAAAGAAAAAACAACGAACAGGTTGCTGCATGGTGAAGAGCGGAGAAGGCTTTTGGTTTCGATGTCACACTCGGAGCGATTCAAGTCAACGAACGAGTTACTCACCTTGCAGTGACAAGTCGTTGGCAAGGGTGTTTGTCTCACAGTTCCACTTGGGTTGACGGCGGTTCGAATGGACTTGACTTGAATTCACTTCACTTGACTGGATTGGACTGAACTTGACTTGACAAGAATTTGCATACAACGACGATTTACGCTGTTGACGTGTATATTTAGTGCTGCTGTTTTTCCGGACTCACCCTAACGGCAACGAAATGTCGTCGTGAAAATTATTAAAATTAATGAAATTAATGAATGATGATAGAGCGAGTCCGTTTTTTTGTCTAATCGTTGGTCGTGGTTGCGAGTCGGAGACACTCGATGGGCAGGAGAAGCAAATTAAATATGCGGTGGGAACGAGAAAAAAAAAAAGTTAAAACGAAAAATATCATTGGATCTTTTCCTTGAGATTACGATGGATTTTTTTATGTTATGGGACAAAAATTATGCAAATTTTTTTTCATACGAAATTTAAAACACTAATTTTGTTGATGACTTTTGACATATTTAGGTGGAAACAAGGGGCGGAAGTGGAAAAATAACAACAACAAAAAAAAAACAACCTATTGAAATATATTAAGTGAAGGTTCAACAGAAAAGGTTTCATTGGACTGATGTTGAGGCTATTCCTAACTTGAGACTTTTGAATGGAACAAGATTGAAGGTATATTTTTTGAGAGAACAGTCGCTTCTTGTTGGTAGTAATAGGACCCAAGAGTCAGTATAAGGAGGTGGAATAAAAAAAAATAAAAATAATAATCAATAGGCGTCTTAAAAACGATGGAAAGTCGGAAAATCGAAAAAATGAGACTTCTTTAAACTTTTTTAAAAACTTTTTTGCATCTTGCACAACTTTTTAAGCAGTTAAAATTTTTTGATTTTCCGACTTTCCTATTTTTCGACGCCTTATGAATACCCTAATAATTGAAAAGTCTCTTAAGCGGACACCTGCGAGACCGAAAAATATGTCAACCTCAATAGTAGTGTTGAAACGATACCATGAAAGTATCGATACCAGTACTCATTTAATGTATCGAGATAAAGTATCGAGATAAATTGTCGATACCACTAAAATACTGAACCAAAAGTATCAATACTAGTTAGTACTTGCCCAAGATTAAGCAAATTTTTATGATTCTTGGTAATTCTCACATCATAACACAGGAAACACAGTGTTTTAAAACAAATACGGCACTGCGTAAAATGGATCCAGACCTTAGACTTGGCCATTTCTTTTTGAATTACTGTTTCTTGTCAGTGCTGCCAATAATTTGGCGCAGGTTTAACCTTTAGATAATTTATTAAAAAATCCCATTCGCTTCCTCGGAAAATGCATACGAAAAATCTATTTCAAAATGAAATCGAAAAAGTCCCTCAAAAAGGAAAAAAACCCTTAAATTTACAGCACTAATACAAGGAATAATATTGTGAGTAAATACTGACATTAAGGGGGTCTTCTCATTGAGCAACTTTTTTTTTCGACTTTTTTTTTTTTTGCATTTATTTATAGCTTGGGTAGTTGTGAATATGCCCCTAAAAGGATTTTTTGAAATTCGAAATAGTTTAGAGGATATAGCCTTCTTTGTCAAGCAAGATCTGCGCTAAAACGAGTAATTTTTGCGTTGCTTCAAACTTTAAACGCGTTTATCTCGAAACCACGTTTTTCGAACTGGCGGCCATGATATCTCCAGTTCAACTGAACCGATTTTCATGAAACAAAGTGGAATCGACGCAGAATTGTCACCATTCTCGGGTGAACCTCGACCATAATTTTAAAAAATTTTTTACTATTTTTTTTTTACACTAAACTACAAAAAAAAGCCCGAAATTGAAATTTTTTTTTGAATGGCCGCCATTTTGTCAAAAAAAACAAAAATTAAGCTTGAGGTTCACCCGAGAATTACATCTATACTGATTATAACCCCGTTTTTTTTTCCATTTCGGACGCTCCGGAGACCCGGCAATCGTGGCCGCCGTGACGGACACCTTTTTTTTCACCACCAACTTTGAAGTCTCATTACTTTTTGAACAGCCCACGTATCGAGGCAAAAAAATTTTTTTTATTTACTTTGAACCTTTTGTAATACAATAAATAAAAAAAATTTTCAATTATTCTTTGCGTTTTCAAATAAGAATTTTTTTAAAAAGGGTCCAAAAAACGGGTTTTCAATGAGAAGACCCCCTTAAAGTATCGATACCGCGAAAATACTTGGTGGTAAGTATTGAGTACAAAATATACTCAGTATCGACTTAAAGTATTCGATACCAAGTAGTATTTACTCATTTTGTTTCAACACTACTCAATAGAGGTGTCCGCTTAAGGGAGAGTACACTGTATGTTTTTTAATTATTTTTTTAAGGGGACCTTCTGGTCTAGAGCACGAAAATTTAAGGGTATTTTTATGATTTTTTTTTTGGTATAAAGCCAAATAAAAAACGGGTTTCTAAGTTTGCAGAGATTATTGTCTTATTTATTGACACTCCGAAAAAAATTTTGTTGATTTTTTTTTTTTTTGTATTTTAAAAATGGCGGCAAAATGGACCCTTTTTTGAAAAAGTACCTCCGTGGCGTACACGATTTCTTAAGTTCGGTTTATCTAAAAAAAAAATAAAAAATATTTCTAATCAGAATGAACAAAAAAAAAAAAACCAAAAAAAAAAATTGACAAAATGGCGCAGTTTTTAATTTAGCACATCAAAAAATGCCCTTTTTTGACCATTTTTTTAATGAAAAAGTATGAAGTTCTTGAAATAAAATTTGATTTAAATTTGATAGTTATGAATAACATATAAAAATTTCAGACGAATCGGTTCGATGGTTTTTTTTTTTTGTTTTCATGTACGCCATGACAAAAAAGTGGTTCAAAGTTGCTTTGATCAAGCGCGCTGTCTCCACCTACTAAAACGGCTGTAGTAAAGAAAATATTTTCAATATCTTCACGAAACTTTGCCAGCGTATTTTTAGAAGTCTATTCTTCGGAAATATATATATAAAAAAAGTCGATTTTCAAAAAATTCTATACCGAAGGTCCCCTTAAATTTTATTTTGATTTTTCATACTTATGAGAAGCTAGAATACTAGAGCATTCCCAAAAAATGTCCGCTTAAGAGGAGTGTACGCCTAAGAGGAGTGTGGGCAAGGATAGAGTACACTGTATATATAAGGATACCGATACATACCCCTTATAAACAAAAATATCCCAATTTTCACCCTCCTTAGAACAATGTCTGCTCCTATCTCAAATATTCTTTCTCTTAAGAGAAAATCTTATTGAATTTTATTGATGGCGTCCGAAATTTCCTTTCACATTCTCCGTCATGGAATAATGATCCGAAATTTTTCATTCTTGAAAACTTTTACATCCATAATCAAGCATTTAAGGATCAACTTGACGAATGATGGAAAAGAGTATCCCCATACCGAATACGTATGGAAATATTTTTGATTTTCTCAGCTCGTTCAAATTGCACGATTGCGTGTTAATAGCTATTACCAAGCCGTTTACCTTCCATCGTAGTCATTCGAACGAACATCTTATCAAATCTGAGCATCCGAAGAGACGAGTCTATCGGAATTGCAGCCAACAAAAAATAAAAAAAAAATAGTCGCTGTCTTTGCTCGAAAGGAAGAAATCAGAAAAACGGACAAGCGCACTGTCATTGCGGCGGACAGCCCACGGGCAAATATACATAATATATATATATATATATATATACGATATAAGAATGACAGAGGCATAATTCTAGTTTCGATAGCAAAACAAATTAATAACTGCAAATTACTGAAAACATCAGGCAGGGCATGCGAAAAGACGCGGTGACGGCGGCTCATGATTCTCGCCCGAGGTTAGAATTCCGCTCGTATGCATATGGGGAATAATGAAAAATGAAAAAAATCCTTTAACGCTCTATCACAGTAACAATTCAATTCGCAACTGAAGAAGTTGCAAGCATGCGAGATCACATGACTTAAAAAAAAATAAGACACAGATCCCGAAACAATTGCGATTGCGCATGCGCAGCTGAAACCCGTGCAACTGGTTTGCTGATGAAGATGGTCGCTGAAGAAAACATTTGCGGCTAATCTGTTTGCTGACGCACGTTTATAAGCCTCAAACGTTGTGTCAAGTTGACATTCTGGAAAAAAGATTTTCCAAATTGCTTTGATCGCCGATTTTAAACAACAACAACAACAATGCAATGGCAACAACAACAGCAACGATTGCGGTTGTGCTTTAAGCTTAGAAAGCGAACGTTTGCAAAAATTATTCACATATTGAAATGACATGCGATGCAACATTGAAACACTTGCAAAGGCTCTTATCTTGATGTCAACGTGCAAGGCCACGAGCTTTGGTGAAAAGTCACCAGTCAAAGCAATGCTGAATGCACCGCTATTCGAACGTATCAACTCTGGCTCTAACGGCCAATGACAATTGAAATGGAGCAACTGGTTTTTATCGTCAGTGCCATCATCATTAAAAAGCAATAGACAATTTCAGCGTCAACATTTCGAATCGGAGCAGAGGCAAGTGCCAAAGCTATTAAAACAAAAAAAAGAGGGGAAAACGAAAATAAAAAAAATTATACATACATACATATTCAGTATATATGTACAATATATTTGAAGTCGTTATAGTTCGGTCACGAAACACTACCCAAAGTCATTAAAGCGACTTGTGTCCAAAGTCGATTTGATGCTGCTGGGAAACGCGACTGGGCTGTGGCAGCATTGTCGTTCGATCTGCCCGACGTTCGCATTCCGATGAAATTGTCATTTATATCGCATGCCACGGTGTATCCGAACGGCGATCGTGTGCCACAACCACAAAGTAAGGGAACTGATGTGATGTTGACGTCTAAAAATCGGAACAATTAAAAGTCGATGAAGCTTTGTCGCTGGCGTTCGTCTGTGTCTTTGATTCTCGACGGATTTAGGTCTATCCTGATCATTTGACATGCGCGCTCATGTTTTCTTAATAGACAATTTCTCAATCGACAATTTGGTTGACTTATTACCGTCAGTTTGGGGGTCATATTGTGATTTCGGTGGCGAATTTCGCTTTGATCACCGAACGGATGTCATTAGATGTCATTCGGATTCGGTCGGTGACTGCTATGACATTGTCACTTGTGTTGAAATTTAGGTCAAATCTCGATTGTCTTTTGTCCCAAATTTCTTTCTATTGAAAAAGCTTTTTTGAGGAGGAAATGAGGCTGGATTGAAGTCGCATTAAATCAAAGTCAGGACTTTAAACTTGACACCAATTATCGAGATTATTATCGCCATATAGTTCTTAGGTTAAAGGAGGAACTTAGGTGCTCAAACCTTCTTGTCATGAAGGAAATATAAATCGGAAGAAATATATTTAAAGAGACAGAGAATTCCGTATAAAGGTGATAAATAAATTCTCTGATAAGTGCGCCCTACCATAGTGCTGTGCGTAGAAGCCTCAGAGCATTTCCTACCTCCCCTATTAAAAACATCTTAGCTGAGGCTGGCTTTCTGCCCATCCACCAACGAATAAAACTAACTACTTTACGTCTCATTCCCAAAATATACTTCAGTCACAATCCCGAATTATCAGCTGAAATGAAAAAAATAGCAAAGAGAAAACGAGCAACTAGAACGCCGTCCATCATTTCCAGATGCATCTCTTTCACTAGGCTTCACCTCCCGGACATTAAACCTTTCAAATTCTCTCTATCCTCCATCCCCCCCTGGAAAATAAAAGATTCAACATTTATCTCTACTCTGACTAACAGCAACAAAACTACAACATCATCTTGCTCATATCGACAACAGTTTCTTGCTATCAGAAACAGTCCCTCTCTCCAAAATCGACAGTTCTTTTTTACGGATGGTTCCAAAAACAAACTATACACATCTTTCGCAGTCGTCAATAACGCAAACGAAATTATCGTAACCGGACTTCTTCCTCCTTACTCATCAATCTTCACAGCAGAAGCTACCGCAGTAATGGAAGCAATTAAGCATGCAACAAAAATCAAGACTGCCTCGGTGATATGCACAGACAGCAAATCCCTGTTTGACGCAGTATATAACTGGTACATGACCGACGATCACCTAGTCACCTCAATAAGAGACTTAATATCAACGTACAGCTCAAAAATAAAACTGATGTGGGTACCTAGCCACGTAGGCATATCAGGCAACGAAGCAGCCGACCATGCAGCAAAAACAGCAAACACACATCCAACTTACAACTGGCCTAACACCAGCAAAAAAGACAACTTAAAGTACATCACCAAATTAATCTGGAAAGACCATAGGCTAGCCTGGGAATCCTACAAGCACCACTACAGCGTGATTAATCCAAATATGCTGCCTCAGACTTATCCATCCTCTATCAGCTTTAACCGTTTGCGTGCGTTCATACGACTTCGTATCGGCCACACCAAATTGACACATAACCATCTTCTCGACAAAAACTCATCACCAAACTGTTCTTTTTGCAACATCTCTCCAACCTCAGTCACACACTTATTAAACAGCTGTTCCCACTTTAATACAGCTCGACGGTCCATATTTAACAATACACCTCCTACCGATTATCTGAAACAACCTTCTGTCAACAACATCAACATCATCTATAATTTTCTAACTAACTGCAACTTACTTAATTTCATTTAAATCAAAAATATTACATTGTAAAAATTTTCACCTCTAATTTGCATTTGTATAAACTCGCATTAATCTAAACCAAATTGTAATATTCAGCAGGCCGATAGCCTCGGAAGCTAGCGCCTCCTATTTTTAAAGATTGCGTCTTAATTTATTAAGGCGCAATACACAAATAATAATAATAATAATAAAATTCTCTTGAAAAATGTCCTTAAGATCTTTGATTTTTGATTTATTCATCAAAAATTGTTTTAAGAATCTTTTATTCATCTTCATTGGGGCAACTCACAAAGTCTTCTTAGGTTTTTAGCTCTAATACTACTCATTTTAGCTCGGGATAAATTTAAAATTGATGAGTTGAAGAATTTGTGAATTGTCTAAATGTGTTCGAAAATTGAAGGAAAAAAATTAATATAAAATATTTTAAACCTTTTTTCATAGCAATTAATTTCGGAATATTTTGCGGTATTTTCTCATAGCTTTCACTTCAAATCTTCTTCCTCTATTTCCACTGTTTGTGCCCTCAAACTTTTCCACGGAAATAATGGAAGCCACACTATCGATGGCCGGTTCCAATGAATCACAATTATTTTCGGCTTGATCGGAGGACCTTTGACGAAAAACTCGAATAGGTCCTTAAAGTTTCAACAACACTCCAAATCATTAGGGGTTTTTTTCTCGATGCTGCTTCTTATTTCAATATCTTTCATATATGATAGGATAAGAAACATAAATCCTTTTCAGACTATAATCAATTTCGCATTTCAATTGTATTCTTTTTAACGATTTTAAGATTGATTTTTTTGGTCAGAAATTAATTGATTTTCCACTAAAATTATTACCGTCCCATGTCCTTCGGATATTTTTAAACTAGCCCACGCTCAATCCTATTGTCCTGAAGCAACATAGCCTTTTTGAAAATATAAATCATCAAATGATATTTGTACGCAACACTATTGTTCAAAGATAATGACAGTCATTAGTAGAATAAATGAAATACACAGCAAAACTCAACAATCGGACCCATCCTCTTACCTCATCAAATATAAATACGAAATTCATCAAAAAATCAAATGTCATTTCATGCAACAGACTGACAATGACATTCCGACAATGGAACACAAAAGCCTGAAAGGAAAAAACCAACTCTGATTAGTGTCCCAGCAGAAAATTATAGGGTTTCCACATACGTTAAATCCATGGACCGAATTGGAAAGAGAAATAATTATGAATTTTCAGGATTTCATTGTCCAAAAAACTCGAAGAAGAGTCTCGGCCTATCATTGGGAAATCCGTATGATCATGTGTAGAGAATCACAGAACAAGTGGCTGCTTGTGGTGCATTGCATCGAATAGAAAATCGGCTTAAAAACATTGACGGCGACACGAAAATTGTGTCATTTAACGATTTTCCGACATGTGCACGATGAAGTGGAAACACCTTTTGCGGCAAATCAATTTCCTCTACAACGCTCAAACGTGGAGAAAGAATCGACCAGACAGTGCCGCCGACACTTAATGCCCATGTATAGTATAAGATTAATGTGTGGTGCATAAGGCTTGACAAAAAAAAAAAAAAGAACTCAGGTAAAAAGAAAGAAGCGAGAAATTGGATTGAGTTTTTTTTTCTCTTTCTTTCTGAATTTTATTTTTCTTTTGAAGAAAAAAAAAAAATACAAAATTCTGACTTTTTGATCCTTTCTGCACGCTTCATTTTGACGGTTGAATTGTCACTTGAATTTCTTTTATTTTTCCTTGAATGTTTTCACAATTTCATCAAGTGTTGCCCTCTTGTCACTTGCAGTCATTTTGTCCACACTTTTTACTCACTTCGTTGCTGTGATCTTCGGATAAGCAAAGGTCCTTTTTCTTCTGCTCTTTATTTTCTTTTTGATCTGGTCCTTTTGTGACACAGAACAAGTGTCATTGTCATTGTTTTTTTTTCGGTTTTTCTTTTTGTGATCCTCTATACTTGTCGTCTCATCTAATTGTGTTCGCATTTAAGTGTTTAAGTGTCCTGTTTTTGGACCTAAGGACCTTTCTACAATTCGGCTTTTGATTTCATTCTCATGCTGTTTTGGGTGCCAATACATGGAAGTTCTCACTGTGCTGTTGTTGGACAGTTATTTTCTAATGTTTTTGGGTTGTTTCTAACCTACTTATATTGAATATTTTTCCTTTATTTTATTTTTGTGGTTTCTTTAGTTTTGTCGTCTGTGGTCTCGTAAATCTTTTCTTCTTGATAAGCGCTATATTTTAAAGCGTTTTTTTTTTTGAAGGACATGAAAATTATTTTTCATTAAATTTATCAAGTTTTTTGTTGAAATTAAACTCAAACGAAAAAAAAAATCCATCAAAATCAGTCATTGTCACAAGTGAAACATAATTCGGTACCATCTTTTAACCCCTTGCAAATGTCAAACGTTAGAACATTGTAGAGTGGCTTAATCTGATGACCGTCCCAGTATTTTGTAGCTCACTTTAACCAGTCCAACCGGCATCAAACAACTGTTGCCGCGTTCAATCAAAAGTAAGTTGACATGCTTCATTACTACCATCCAACCAGACATTGTACTACTTATATTAATGTTCCATACACGTTGTTGTTGTTGTTGCTGTTTTTGTTTCAATTTGTTACAACTTATTTTTGATAAATATAGGAAAATGCCTCGTTTACGCCTTCCGTTTCTTACATGTCAAAGAGGTAAGGTAGCAGAGGACTGTCATATGTTGAGTGTTGCTGCGTTTGACAGCTGACACCTTGAGAGCAATCGCGAGGGAAGTGAGTTTTCCTTCGATGAAAGAATTTATACGTAGTCAAGGTTTTTTTTTTAATACATCATGTAGATTTGATAAAATTTAGAGGCTCTTTTTCTCCTAATTTAAGGTACCACACAGCAACAATCGCTTCTTTAAACGGAAAATAATATGAAAAATTTTATTACAAGTCGTTAGAAATTATTTTAGAGTGAGTGAAAGATCATTGTGAGCCTCAAATAGAGTGATCAATTCACAGCGGGAACCAATTGTGTTGAAACCCAATAAAATACTTTCAATTGGGTGTCCTTATATGTTTCTTTCTCAAACCTCTGGTCTCACAAAGGTCCTACCTGTTCTGAATTCACCCTGATGTGGGCCTCATGATATTCTAAGCGTTACAGAATACTGGTACACTTACGCTGAAAGATTAAGGAAGTTACTTACAATAGGTATAGTTCAGTAAGAGACGGTTTTAGGAAACTTAAGCAGGGGCCTTAATCTGTAGCTCGACTCGGAAAGCCATTCTAGTCGGACACGAAATCCACGAATAAACATAATAACGTATAACGAACATCCGACACTCGAATAAAAGAGTTTGAACCGTTCGAATCCGAGAAAATCTATGTTCGAGTCGAATTCAGAGAAGGGGTCCAAGACCGTAGAGAAGTCATGATTCTCACTGCGCGTAGACCAGCCCAGAGCTGCTCTAGGTTAGGTTTGGTTAGGTTTGGTTAGGTTTGGTTAGGTTTAGGTTTGGTTAGGTTTGGTTAGGTTTGGTTAGGTTTGGTTAGGTTTGGTTAGGTTGTTAGGTTTAGGTTTGGTTAGGTTTGGTTAGGTTTGGTTAGGTTTGGTTAGGTTTGGTTAGGTTTGGTTAGGTTAGGTTAGGTTAGGTTTGGTTAGGTTTGGTTAGGTTTGGTTAGGTTGGTTAGGTTTGGTTAGGTTTGGTTAGGTTTGGTTAGGTTTGGTTAGGTTTGGTTTGGTTAGGTTTGGTTAGGTTTGGTTAGGTTTGGTTAGGTTTGGTTAGGTTTGGTTAGGTTTGGTTAGGTTTGGTTTGGTTTGGTTAGGTTTGGTTAGGTTTGGTTAGGTTAGGTTAGGTTTGGTTAGGTTAATCTGGTTGGTCAGTGAGACCAAGCATAGAACCAAAGGTTCCATAGCCATACCAGTGTGATCCTTAACCGGGATATCGTCGAGTAAGGTTTGAAGACGCATGATTACCGAGACATGCCAGTCCTCTTCGCAAAGTTTTGGATAGTAGACAGGTTGTAATCCGTCATACAGTTAGATTCCACGTACCATGGTTGTAGTCGCGTCCTAGCAAAAGCCCAGCAGTGAAAGAAAGTATGCTCGACGGTTTCTCGTGCCCCGGGTTGAGATTACCTTCTGCACGCCATGGAAGTCTGCTAGATTCAGCATCGCAGTGAGCATCTAGAAGACTATGACCGGTTATAACACCCAAAATTGATCTAACAGTCCGCCGAAGAGCTGCTCTAGAGTCGCTTAGATTTGTAGGAATATGAAGAAAGACTTTGAAATGAATTTTTGAAGTCTATTCTTGCGCCTGCGCAGGGCCATAGCCCCTCCAATATGAAATTTCTTGCGATAATTGGAAAATCTTGTAAATTTTTTTCAATTTATACTAAAAAAAAAATGGAATTTTGTGAAAGATCTTGTCGTCTTCATAGAAATTAGTATTCCCATCAAGTTCGTTCGATTCTTTTGCTCATTTTAAGAGTGAAATCACTCTTAATTAAATTGCAATGACTCATAGTTTCCGAAGATGTCAAAGTCAAGAAATTTTCCCACTCGAAGCGTGAATTTATGTCTAATCATCGTTTCATTTCAAAGAACACGACAACGACACATTCGCAGCTCATGCCACCGTTTCCGTTAGGATCAGCGATTTCTGGTGGTTTCTGCCCTGCAATTAGAAAAAGAAAATACGTAGAAGAAAAAAGAAATAGATGCGAAAATGTCTGGGGCCACGAAGCACATGCCGGCAATCATCAATCAATCATTACAGCACGTCGCCAAATGTTTACTCCCAAATGTCTGCCGAATAGTAACGAATACTCCCACATATATACAATATTTGGATTTCCTTCTGCTCTACATTCTCACACATTACTTCCGGTTTATGTCCTTGCAAGCGTTGCGCTAATCCAACAGTCATTGAATTCTCCCACCATGACGTATAATTGTCGCTTTTTCCCCATAAGTTTCGTAACGTCTGTGATTCTTTTCTATGTCCGTTCATGCTTGCGACCATTCCCATTTCTCGCATGTCCATTGGCAATCAATATTGCGAAAAGCATTTTCTTGATTAAATATGGATTTGCGGCATTGACTGGATGGAATTTTGAGTGCTTGCTTTTCGGCGAAACGTTTTATAAAATTGAAAATAAAATCCTTTTGTCATTCCCCAAAAAATTCAAATTTTTCTTGTCCATTCTTGATGTATCACGCTTCCTGTCTGAATTCTTTCCGCTTTGATTTTAAACGTTATTGAATGTTTTATTGATCACTGCAAATGAAAATGACTGCCCAGTAAACCTTTTCGGAGTGTTGAAATATTTTATTCCCAAATAAGTCCGAAAATTTTGCAAAATGCCACGCTGAAAGGTATGAATCCAAACTGCTTCCGAAGATTTTAAAATATGAAACGCCTAGATGTTCGGATTTATAATTTTGATATTCGAAATTTTCGAAAAATACAAAAAATTGAATTTCAAATATGTTCCGAAATAGGATGAAAATTTAAATTACTAAGCTATAATGTCTCGAATTCTCCCAAAATTTCCATAATACTTAGAAAATTCCCGAAAAATTCAAAAATAAAGCTCCTAAATTTGACTTCCGGAAATCCAAATTTTATCAATAATCAAATTCTGTCAAATGTGTCGCTGAATATGAGTCCCAAATGCTTCCGAGATTTAAAATGATTCCGAAAATATTTGCTCGAAAAAATCAAAAATATGAAGCTCCTCAAATATTTACTCCGAAATTATTCCGAAAATTTTACAATAATCTACGCCTAGTAAATCGTGTTCGGAATTGAGTCCCAAAGCATCCCGAAAATGACTCCGAAAATATTCCGAAAAATTCACAAAATATGAAGCTCCTAAATTTGACTCCGAAATTATTCCGAAAATTTTACAATAATCTACTCCTAGTAAATCGTGTCCGAATTGAGTCCCAAACATTCCCGAATAATGACTCCGAAAATATTCCGAAAAATTCAGAAAATATGAAGCTCCTAAATTTGACTCCGAAATTATTCCGAAAATTTTACAATAATCTACTCCTAGTAAATCGTGTCCGAATGAGTCCCAAATCGAAATGACTCCGAAAATATCCGAAAATCAAATTAAGTCCAATTTGACCGAAATTATTCCGAAAATTTACATAATCCTAGAAATCGTCGAATGTCCAAAATCGAAATGACTCCGAAAATATTCCGAAAATTCAAAAATAAGCTCTAAGTTTTGACTCCGAAATTATTCCGAAAATTTTACAATAATCTACTCCTAGTAAATCGTGTCCGAATTGAGTCCCAAACATTCCGAAAAATAACTCCGAAAATATTCCAAAAATTGCTAGAAAAAAAATCTAAGTTTTACTCCGAAATTATTCCGAAAATTTTACAACAATCTACTCCTAGTAAAATGTGTCCGAATTGAGTCCCAAAACATTCCGAACAATGACTCCGAAAATATTCCGAAAAATGTTAGAAAATATAAAGCTCCAAAATTTGACTCCGAAACTATTCCGAAAATTTTACAACAATCTACACCTAGTAAAATGTGTCCGAATGAGTCCAAAAACATTCCGAATAATGACTCCGAAAATTCCGAAAAATGCAAGAAAAGGCTCCGAACCATGAGCACGAAATGAGTCTGAAATACTTATATATGAAGCAAATAAAAAATGATAGCTTCTGACTTTAATCGCGAAAAAATGCTGAAATTTCCCTTTAGACAATACACAGTCATTTCGGACTCCTAAGAAAATACCCTAATGAGGCTCCTACTCCGAATCAAGACTTACAAGACTCCTTTCGGGGTGCTTTTAATGTTTTCTGGGTATCCATAAAACAAGAACTTCAGATATTTTTCGAAAGACTATTTGTGAACGCTCAAAACTTCAACAAAAAAATAGAAATAAAAATTACGAGACTATCACAAAATTGTCATCATTTCAATAAATTTGTCCCCCATTTTTATTATCAGTATATAAAATAATATTAACTAAATGCAAAGAACTCTCCCGTTCGATTGAGTCGATGGAATTGATGGCGTCATTGCTGCTTTTGACATGCGACAACTAGTCATCGTCAAGACGAACGCATCCATTAGTGCTTGATTTGACAACAAATGTTCGTATGTGATTGACAGGCAATGACAAGCGACTTTAACGTACCTCCGATGGTCGTTCGTTTTAAACTAATTGTGTCATCAACAAACTATTATGACGTTGTTCTTTTTTTTTTTTAGCTTGAAAAAATACGAATTTCTTGAAAGTGACACACTTTCTCCCATGTCGTTTTATTGAGGCTTTCGTGAGGTGGAGGCGAACGACCGCATTGAAGTGCCTTCAAAATTGTGTGAAATTTCAAAAAAAAAACACACAAAAAATTCTTTTTTTTTGTCAACTTTATGTTTTTGTTGACGATCTTGACGTAACTTGTCGAGCAATTAAGCCAAATATTCCGAAAATGCAAAAATATCAATTTTACTCCGAAATATTCCGAAAATTCTTACAACAATCTACGACCTAGAAATGTGTCGAATAGTCCCAAATGATTCCGAAAATAACTTCGAAAATATTCAAAATTGCCCTAAAATTATCTAAATTTGACTCCGAAATTATTCCGAAAATTTTACAATAATCTATCCTAGTAATTGCCGAATGAGTCCAAAATATTCCGAAAATGACTCCGAAAATATCTCGAAAAGTTGAAAATATAAACTCAATTGACTCCGAAACTATTCCGGAAATTTTACAACAATCTACACCTAGTAAAATGTCGTGAGTCCAAAAATTTCCGAATAATGACTCCGCAAATTCCGAAAAATGCAAAAAAGGTCCGAACCATGAGACGAAATGATCTGAAATATTATTGAAGCAAATAATAAATGATATTTTCTGACTTTAATCGCGAAAATGCTGAAATTTCCTTTAGACAATACACAGTCATTTCGGACTCCTAAGAAAATACCCTAATGAGGCTCCTACCAATCAAGACTTACAAGACTCCTTTCGGTGCTTTTAATGTTTTCTGGGTATCCATAAAACAAGAACTTCAGATATTTTAAACTATTTGTGAACGCTCAAAACTTCAACAAAAATAATGAAATAAAAATTACGAGACTATCACAAAATTGTCATCATTTCAATAAATTTGTCCCCCATTTTTATTATTCTATATAAAATTATATTAACTAAATGCAAAGAACTCTCCCGTTCGATTGAGTCGATGAATTGATGGCGTCATTGCTGCTTTTGACATGCGACAACTAGTCATCGTCAAGACGAACGCATCCATTAGTGCTTGATTTGACAACAAATGTTCGTATGTGATTGACAGGCAATGACAAGCGACTTTAACGTACCTCCGATGGTCGTTCGTTTTAAACTAATTGTGTCATCAACAAACTATTATGACGTTTCTGTTTTTTTTTTTAGCTTGAAAAAATACGAATTTCTTGAAAGTGACACACTTTCTCCCATGTCGTTTTATTGAGGCTTTCGTGAGGTGGAGGCGAACGACCGCATTGAAGTGCCTTCAAAATTGTGTGAAATTTCAAAAAAAAACACAAAAAAATTCTCTCACAAAATTTGTTTTTTTTTTGTCAACTTTATGTTTTTGTTGACGATCTTGACGTCTTGTGAGCAATTAAGCAATTTGAGAAACATTTTATGACAACGCGAGGATCTTCATTCGAAGAAATTGTGACAACCAAAAATGATGATAAATAATTACTTTCAGACGCCCTCAATTTTATGCCCAAATTATTGAGAGAATTGGTTTTATTTTATCTGTTGGAATGCCATACAAGTAAATAGTCCGAACTTGCTCGGATTAGGTTTTAATTCATTGATCGAATTCTTAATTCAGGGGAAAAATGGTAAATCCGACTAACATTCGGACTGCTTCTCGAAAAATTTGCCTGTGTTACCCTAGAGATAATATAGGACTAACAATTTTCAAGAAGCTCTTATGAAAAGTCTTAGGAAATCAGTAAACTTTATTTTGTAAACAAAAGTTTCGTACAAATTTTTGAACTCACAAATTAATTTATGACAAAATTCCCTTCCACCTACTTTAATTTCAACACATCCCGAAAGACAGGCGGATTTCAAAAAGACCCAAAAAAAAAAAGCTTTACAAGCTATAAACAAAGCACAAAAATCTGTAGTTTTTGGAAATTAAGAAAAAGTGCTAACAACGCCACCTGTTTTCTTTCAATTGGCGCCCGGAATGTATGCTATTAATGTTCAATTATGTGAGCCATTGCCGAAGAGCGTCGTTCGGATCCAGCAGCCACCACAGCAAACAGAAGACACTTCAAGATGCCGTCAAGACTTCTTTTTTTGGGGGAAATTTTATATGGAAAATTCACAAAAAAAAAAAATAAAAGAAAAAAGAAAAAAAGAAGAAAAAATTTTCCAGATTAAGCAACAAACTTAAGCAGACTCGTGCCTAACGATGCTTTACTGTGTAATTACGGGACTGACTTAATTATAGAATCATCGAGGGCAATGTATGGCAGCAACTTTCTCATAAATCTACTTTATCCGGACGAGGCGGGAGGGGACTATTCTATCTATGAGTATCTATGTGCATAAATAAAGAGCACTTCGTTGCTGAGCATTACAACAATATGACGTTCCGTTGCTATCACACATAATTGGGTGGGGGAGGGGGAATGTTTTTGATGAATTCGACGTGTAGTCATATGTTGATGCATAACGCAACTTTTAACTGTACCCTCAGCCCAAGGGGGGCGGGGAGTCCCTTGAGAGGAAAATAAGCAAGGTAAGAAGCTAACGCACGAGTCACTACTGACCAGCCCAGCTCAGCCAGTCAGCAATATGCTCCATTTGTGGCTACAGGCTGTTGTAATCGGACGCATTTGCTCCAGTAAACAATTATAATTATGCAAATGGCGCTCTCAACGACTAAATGTACATACTTATAGTCGAAGGTGTGCTGCATAATCTTTCTCTTTTTTTTTTTTTCAAAGATCTTTCCAAAGTTCTTCATACAAAAAAAAAAAAAAAAAAAAAAAAAGAAGGAATATTTTTTAATAACTTTGCAAATGGCGCCATAAAGCCATAAAATACTTGTTGTATATGACTTTATTTGTGTGCTGTGAACAAATTTTGTGGCGACTCCTTCTTTAAGGAATCCAAAGGAGACTTCTGCCGTATTAAGAGGAATGCTTTCAATGTTATTTTATAACATCGACAGGTAGAAGAGACGGAAGGAAGTTGAGCGCATTAATCACAGTTTTTAAAGTTTATTTTTTGTTTTTGTGGAAAACGCCATTTTCTCGTTGAAAAGCAAAAAAAAGTATACAATTTTCAGAGGATTATAGAACGCTAAGGTCGGTCAGGCAGGACTTTCATTAGCCTCATATCTATCTTAGATTTTGATTTCTTTTTTGTTTAGGAAAATTATTCAACTCAATGGAGTTTCTTCTTTAAAGCAAAAAAAAAATATCACCCCTATTATGATTGTCGACTACTGATAGAGAATCGAAAAAGTTCTATCGTCGACTAAAATTTTTCATTTTCAGTATGTGGAAAATTAAAAATTTGTCCAAGATAGAACTTTTCGATTCCTTATTTAGTATGTCGACAATCATAATAGGGCTGAATAATTTTTCTGATCTGTCATGCCAGGCCTATTTTTTGGCGAACTTGCATTTACATTCCCATTGAATAACTCAAAAAACTCTTGATAATTCCCTATATTTAGTTTTGTCAGACAAGCTACAGGTCAATTTTAAATCGATTTTGAAACGTGTGGCCGAGAACTTAGTTGCGCAGTTACATATCTCGTAACCTGTTCAATATTTCATTTTCTTGTCTATTGCAAAGTTGTAGCCTTAAGATTGGAAGAAAATATTTGTCCTAATAACCGACCCGAAAAAACTCCATCCAATGGCTAAAAATAGCAAAAATGTCATAAATTCTAAAATTTTGTGGTCTCGTTTTGGACATTACTGGCCCTTAGCTTCCAAGTCGGTATGGTTTGTAAAAAAGCTTTTGGATTAAAATGAAGAAAATACATAACTGGACAACTTCCCTAAGTATATTAATTCAATTAATACCGTTTTGCCCCTAAAAAGACACAAAATTTAAGTCCAAAATCAGAAGAAAAATCTAAAAAATTACGCTTTAAATGTGCTCAAACTTGTTCATTGTGATTCCAATCAAAAATTCTACTTTTTCCTATATGTCTTCATGGCTGGATATTGCCCGATCATTTCCATTCTTCTTTGAATCATCTTCATCTCAATGGATGAAATTTAGCTAAAATTTCATACAAATTCATTAGTTGAATATGTTCACAATTGCGCAGCTGTTACAAGATCCTCCCAAGGCAACTACTGCCCAGCTGGATGTAAAAAGTCCACGTTAAAATGGCAAACTTTTTAATTAGCATAAGAAGCGAAGGACGTCAAATCCTGCACGCTTAGCTGCATTGCCACAAGAGCCACTCGACGCGACGAAGCTCTTCACTCCTTCTTTCCTTCGGTACGCTCCTTGGTATCCCTGTTCGGAATATTCTTTCTCTTTCTTGTTTGGCGAATTTATTGTTTTTTTTTTTTTTTTTTTTCAATAGTCATCGCGAAACAAAGGGAAAAGTAATTTGAAATCATTGAGCACGATAAGTAGAAACGCGAAATGGGCCGGACAGAAGCCATGCACCAAACGTCATAAAATGCCTTCCTCGTGAATTTCGTGAATGAGGATTATAGTCAGAATAAAAGAAAAACTGAAGCTCGGCTACTTTATTTGTTTGTTCACGGGCTTAGTTTGTTTCATTGGGAATTTGGAAAAGTTTTGTGCATTTTATGCCGTTTTGAGTGACTGCTTTCATAATATTTTTGCTCGATATCCATGACCAGCGGAGATTGTTCAGTTTTGCTAATTAGTGCTTGGATTTTTTTTTGTTTTGGCTCCCAGGAAGCTTTTCAGTTTCTTCTAATACTTTTTTGGAAATTATTTTAATTAAAAGTGCTTCGAAAATGAAAATAGGGCTGGCAAGAGGATCCATGAAAGCTAAAATCTATCAAAACCGATTGTGATGTACCTAGATTCCCGACGAGATTGACGCACAAATTCCATTTAGCAAAGCCCACTCATCTCAAACACTTATCGATAGTCATAGCCAACCTTTGACCCAAATTTGAAGACGCCTCCTTGCGAAATAGAGGCACTGCGACCATAATAAAGCTACTGTGATTTATGGTCTCTTTTAGTTTAGTCTGAGTCTCAGCCTACATAGGGCCTCTAATTCACCCATTATAGGGAATACGATCTCATCATCTTCAAGCCAAAGTCTTTATTCAGACTCGCCTACCAGGAGCGTGTGGCGATGGTATTTATGGTGTCAAAGTCTTGATCGAAGGACGACCATTCTGAGGTCCCCGCTTTATTTTGGGCTCATTGAATCCTTCATGCCTGCGTACTAAATTTTGAGAATATATCTGAACCATTAGAGCTTAGTTCTTGCTTTTAGAAGATCCGCACCAAACTAATAAAGCCTGCAAATGGAATTACTTAAGTGGCATTTAATACATTTCTGATTGATAAAATATTCAGTCATTATGTATTTCTTTCATTGAAAGTAATTAATATTAATTAATTAATAATTAATTAATTAATATTACAGTGTATACTTAAGTTAAGGAAGCTTGAAGACTTAAGAGCACCTTAAGTGTCAAGCGGTTTAACAGTCAATTTTTATCCAAAACTCACGAAAATTGTTTTCGGCAGGCAACATTTGAAAAGCCTATATTTTTTGTTTATATTTTTTTAAATTTCGTAAAATTAGTGAAATTCCTTCATTAAATTAATTTGAAAACTTATTTAAGGAGCACTTAAAATTTGTACTGTTAAAATGCTTTACAGACTTAAGTTTTACTTAAGTGCTAAGAAGACCTTAAGTATGCACTGTAATATCGGGCCTTAGTATATTTCTTTCATTGAAAAGTAATTAAAAAAAAAAAGTTTTATTCTATATTAAATAAATAACAAATCAATTTCTTTTCGATATATGTACTTATGTATGTGCATATCTAACGCAAAATATTGTTTAAATGCTTCTTTTTAATAGAAAAACAAACCTACTGCTCTCTGTAACGTTACTACTTGCGGGCATGCAAAAAAACCGGCAGCGCCGTTTCTGATATAAAAAGGCAAATCGCGTGATGCGTGCTCTCAGTTCGATCGCGCCACTCGCCGTATGCAGACGTGTGGGAGAATGCTGTAGCTTTGTTGGTAAGTCTTAATCGTTTGTAATTGAAAGTAAAATTTTGTTTTTTATGTTTATTTTCTTTAACTTCTGAGTAGTTTATCGTGTTCTTTCGTTTTTTTTTTTTTTCTAAATAAAACGTTAACTTTTGATTTTGATTTCGACACACAAACACATTATAATAGGGAAATATTTCCTTTTAACTTCTCGGACAACGTCATTGATATCGCACACACACTCTTCTAAGGAGACAAAACTCAAAATTTCTCATTTTTCAGAAAACGCAAAAAACAAAATACGTCGCAATGTTAATCAAAGCAAGAAGAAAGGCATTGACGGAGTTTTTCGGCTTTTTATAATAACAAAAACGGAATAGAATTTTTCGTGCAGGTAGAGAGGTGAACTTTGATCAAGTTCCATATGTTAACTCAAAATTGACGATTTTTGAGTTGTCACCTTAGAAGAGGGTGTGCGATATTATTGTTTGTATGGATTGATGGAAAGATTGAACTTGAAGAATATTTATATTACACTGGATATAAGGGGTTAATGTCGTTATTTTCTCCCGTTTTAGTTATTTTGTCTTTTCGAGTCTCCATATTTCAAAAAAAAAAAAAACAAGGGACGAAGGGAAGAACTTTTCAGGCAAAAGCTATTGAAATAAACACTTTCATTGTATTCCTTAGATATGTAGGTATATAAGGGTGTCGCAAAAATTTTTTGTTTCGAATTTCACAGTTGAACGTAAGGTTTCCGAAAGCTTATGGGTCAAAGTATTTTTGGAATTTTTTCAGATTTTTCGTAAAACTTTTAGAGGTTGCGCTAACCGATTTTCCCAAAAAGTCCTGCTTTTCTGAGTTTTTCGTGAAGACAGGTTCATATAGCAATGGTTTTTTCATACTTTTAGGCTACATACAAAAAAAAGGTTACTAGCCCATATAGGATACATTTGTTTATATAAGTTGAATCACTTCTTCAGCTCTATACCAAATTGTGAAGATACCTTCCTACTCTCGAATACAGTATCTCAACTCCATTCTTTAACAACAAAAAACCATCGAGAGGAATCTTCAGTAGCATTCTTAATTGGCTTTGCAGAAATCTTTCAATTCTTCAATAAAACGTTTCGAAGCATATTTTTGGAGCTCAATTACCCCGAATCATGAATTCATGTTCAATAAATAAACTTCTTTAAACGTTCTGCTACTGTCCGTGCAAATTTGTGCACTCCAATAAAATTTTATGTACAAAAGATACACTCGAAATACTTTCGATGAAAGCAAACGAAGTCCCCCCCACCTCAGATGAATCGGGCGGTAGAGCTGTGGATTTCAAAACCTCTTTTGTTAACGCGTCTGCTTTTGAACTGTGCAACTTGCGAAGGAGTAATTTTCTGTCAAAAGACACTAAACCAAGAATTCTGTTGAGGGGGAAGAAGCGCAAAGTTGATCCTTTGGAAAATTAAAAGACAAAGCGAAAGTAAAGAGCAACAATTAACCATTAAACAAACAAAGACATTGTTTCTAATAAAGTTACACGAGGGAATAATGCATAAAGGACCCTTTTTAAAATGAGCAACTTCAGCACTTTGGCTGCTTAAAAGGATGCGATTTTATTTCGAAACAGTGAGAAAATTATTTGCCTTTATTTTTCTTATCGCTTTTTCTTACGAAATCATTTCATTTTTTTAAAGGATTTTACAAATGGGATATAAAATTTTTCTTAAGCCCACTCAAACCTGTATGAATTATTGAAAATTTTTAATGCATTTACTGTCGCCTTCTTTCTGCAAGTCATCCTGCCAGTCGCCCACCTTCCGATGCGAACCGCTCAGTTCAAACTTTCGTTACAACAAATTTGCCGATAATGCGAAAATTCCATTAAAAACGTGCGCGTGTAATTAAATGTCGTTTACTTTGGCCACATTAAAAAGGAACATAAATCAGTCCATCCGCATATTGCACAAAATAAAGCATATTTTCAGGGGTGACCGAAGCTACTCCACTCAACTCTGCGTTCGTTCCACGGCATGTTTCAAGACATTATTTGAATTACTGTCTTTTTCTTTTTCGGTTTTTGTTTTTGTTACGTCGCATGGGGGATGGAGTGGGACGAGATGGGACGGGGGGATTGTTTGCTATTCCTGTGTTCTACAAAGCGCAAACAGAAAACACGAAAAAAGTAACTCGAAGTACAAAGCTATGTGAAAATCTTTGAAAGTGAAAAACTTTAAAGAAACCTAATTGATTGAAAAATTTATGCTCGAGGGTTGTTTCAACGTGCATTTGACCTTTTTCTCTTGTTGCGCTTTTGTGTCGTTAATGTTCTTAAGACGACAATGTTTTATGTTCGTTTTTGCTTTTTTCAAGAATTTTTTGTGTGTTTTTTAGAGGGAAAAACCGTTGGCCCGAAGTATGGTCAAAGAATGGAGTGGAAGGCTATGCCTTTTAAGCAAATAGGCGAATAATGCCCGGCTAAACGAGTCTTTGTGGACTCACAAATCTTTCCTTTTTTTGTGTGGACTTTCTTTAGAAAAAGCTAATTTATTTAATGTTTGTTTTTGTGGTTGAGCATTGGCAATATTTCAAACTCAACTAAATTGTTTAAGTCAAATTGAAAGTGGAATATCTGACGGCAGAGATTTCTTTTTTTTCCTCCATATTTTTATAATTTAATTATAATTATTTTAATGATCAAAGGAAAGAGTTTTTTCAATTCTGTGTCGTTTTGAGTATTAAAAACTGAAAAACCTGTTTGGTGAACCTTTTTGTAGAACTTAATATCTCAAAAACTGATGAAGCAAATGGTAAATAGTCTCAGACAACCAAAAGACACCTTTTCCACAGCGCGAACGCTCCTAAGAAGCTCCGAAAGGAACTCTAAATGAGGGTTTCTTCGGGAGAAAATTAGGGAACTTTTCGGGATCTCAAAATTTGTCTTCCCTGATTGCTAGAGTGCTCCTTAAGAGTCTGTTTTAACGGTGACTTATTGTTAATAAGACAAGGAATATAGAAAATTTATTTTTAAATTTTACACTGAGAAAAATTTTGTCACAAAAAAAATTTTTTACTATTTTTTTCAGTGTATTTCAGTTTTTGTAAAACCTTTTGAATTTTTTAAAAGAATACCTTGTTTTACTAACAAGAAGTCACCGTTTGTTTCATCTTTTTATCTTAATTATTTCTGGAGATATTAATTTTTAAAAACATGCCGTATGAGTAATGTGTTTTGTATCATTTTCGCACATTTGTACTGGATATTAGTACTAGAGGATCTATGTGCACTTGTAATTTTTTGAATATCTCACTGTTGCTCCATTTAATTTGAATGAAACTTTTTTTTAAATGAAAGCAAATACTTAGAGGTATTTTTAAAAAAAATTTGTAGAGCGGCGTCAAACTGGGAATACACTGAAAAAAATTGTTAAAATTGTCTTTTAGTTCTGTGGGAAATTTTTCTCAGTGTAAAAATTAAAAAAAAATTTTTTTGATTTCCTGTTATATAAGCAATCGGCCAACGTTTGTTTCATCTTCTTATCTTAATTAGTTTTTGAGATATAAAATTTTGAAAAAAGGCTTAATAAAAAAGGATTTTCAAGGATATTTCAAGGACTGTTCAAAATAAAAATCTAAAAAGTAGTCTCCACAGTGTTTTTAGATGGCACCTATCGAAAAATCAACAAAATTTAAAAATTCCTTTCATGATGCCGCATGCCTTTGCTTAACCAGCCAGACCCTTTGTAGCCTTCTTCAGCAGCGACCAGTTGAAATTCTCTTCTAATAATGAATTAATATTTATAGCATAAGCATAGGTGTAAAGAATAATTCTGCACGATCGATCTGCACGATTGAACAAAAATCCAATGCATACTTTCAAACAAAAATCGAAATACAAGTGCATACTTTTAGGAGTTCTCTATTCTGGGATGTTTTATCCGCACTTGACAATGTAAGCAAGTACCAAAATATGTACTTAACTGAACTTAGAAAAAAAAAAAAACCAAAGTTGCCCCAATTTTAATTAGACGCACACAATCAAACAATTAATCAATTTGCAGCCCCCGCCGAAACGTTTAACGAGTCGAAGGAAAACGCTTCACGCGTAAATGCGTAAAGTGTCAACGTCAAGCGTAATTTTTTACGCTCCGGCACATTGAAATCCACAAGTAGAAAGAGTAGAGTAGAGCCGTAATAGGGCTCCAATGAAAAAACAAAAATAAAACAAAACGAAACCGGGAGCTTGTTTACACGCAATTCATCACTCATTTGTGCCTTGCTTCGCTCGGGACGTGCGGGTATTTAAGTCGAGACTGATTTTGTTTTTTTTTTTTGTTCGAATTTCTGCTTCCGTTTCCCCTAAAGAAGGGCCAACTTGTGTTTTTTTTTCTCTTTGGTCTATTGAAGTATTTTTCATAACCATTCCAACGCGCCGGAGACAAATTGATGTCATTAATTAAAAGTGCACAAAATTACAAGCACTTAAGCGAAGTTGCGCCCAATTTGCTGTGAGCCAAATGAGACCTTTAGGCGGCAAGGGGGAAAGGGGCGGTTAACTTCTTTGTAACAGTTTCAGTTTCAGTTTCAGTTACAAAACAATTTGTGGTAAAAGATTTTGAACCCTTTGCGTGGGGGTGTTTCATTACAAATGGAATGAGTAAATGACAAATGCCGAAAAGGGTTGGAGGAAGAGAGCTTTTACTACTCCCATTTGATTCCGATTCTCTGTTGAGTTGTATTTTTCAATCAGTATCAGAGTCGATATTTAATATTATTTGATGGCAATACTAAAAGTTTTAGTTGAAACTGTAATGTGATATAGGCAGATAAGCTTCGAGAATTGAAATGGCTTTTAATGTTGGTGAAAAAAATCAGGAATCCTAAATGTATGCAATGAAAAATTAAGCTCAGAGTTTGAAACGATTTGAATGGCAATTTTGTAATAAGCGGGGCTCGGATATATATGCATTTATAAATTTAAAGCATACTTTATGGAGTGAAAGTTTTGTTGAACTCACATAAAGTTTAGATTCAAATAGATTTTTAACTTCAATAAGAATTTTTATGAAGGTAGAAAAGCCGTTTGAAGTTCAACTTCACTAGACTTATTCGCAAAATGTTGGTAAGAAAAGTTTTACCCCCATAAAGTATGCTTTAAATTTATAAATGCATATATATCCGAGCCCTGGTAATAAGGGTCTGGCGGGTTAAGCAAAGGCATGCGGCATCATGAAAGGAATTTTTAATATTTTGTTGATTTTTCGATAGGTGCCATCTAAAAACACTGTGGAGACTACTTTTTAGATTTTTATTTTGAACGGTCCTTGAAATATCCTTGAAAATCCTTTTTTGTTAAGGCTTTTTTCAAAATTTTATATCTCAACAACCAATTGAGATAGAGAGACGATCTAAACACATTCTGTTAGATAATAAAACAAGGAAGCAAAAAAAATTTTTTTTTAATTTTTACACTGAGAAAAATTTTTTCACAAAACTAAAAGAAAATTTTGAATATTTTTTTCAGTGTATTCCCAGTTTTGCGCCACTCTATAATTTACTTTTAGAAACACCCCCTAAGTATTTGCTTTCATTTAAAAAAAAAATTTCATTCAAATTAAATGGAGCAACAGTGAGATATTCAAAAAATTACAAGTGCACATAGATGCTCTAGTACTAATATCCAGTACAAATGTGCGAAAATGATACAAAACACATTACTCAAACGGCATGTTTTTAAAAATTTAATATCTCCAGAA
This sequence comes from Chlorops oryzae, assembly GCA_020466095.1. Classification (NCBI taxonomy): domain Eukaryota; kingdom Metazoa; phylum Arthropoda; class Insecta; order Diptera; family Chloropidae; genus Chlorops; species Chlorops oryzae. The sequence goes on along the minus strand of CM035808.1, from coordinate 6,651,877 downwards.
ATAATTAAGACAAAAAGATGAAAAAAACGTTGACTTATTGTAGACCAATCAAAGGTTAATGAAATTCTTCTTGAAATAATTGTCACCACAAAGCGAAAGATTAAAAAACGATTTTTGTATTCTAAAAAATACTGCGACATTTTTTCTCTCCTCCTTTTAAAAGTGCTCCCCACTCGAATCGACATATTTCAAATTTCAATAGAAACTTTCAACACAATGTTTGAGGGTTAAAAATAATACTGAAAGCATTCAACAGAGGCCGTTCTGGCTTATCTGAGATCTAGTGAAAACAAATGTACGCACGAAAACATATGCTCCAAGGGGAAATAGCTGAGCATCAAAACGAAGGAAGAAATTTTGTTATTTTTTTTCGCTATCAAATCCTTTGAAAAATACAAATAAAGGAAGTTCTGTGAACAACCTAATAATGAGAGTTTCGACGTTTCGAAGTTGAAAATTTCATTAGAATTTCCCCGCGGCACGTGCACATCGCTATTCAGAAATTTCAAGATAAACAGAGAAAAGTTATGCGCGGCATTTTAAGTCGATAGCTGAGCGGGTGACCTTCAACAGTTGAAACCAATAAAAGTCAACAGAAAAGTTTGTCTTTTAATTTTTAGTAAAATATTTATAATGAAATATTCTCTTAAACTATGCTTTTCAACTTGAATCCATAACCCCCTCCACTTAATCTCTCCCTCCCTCTCAGCCAACGCGATTTACATACCATAAAATATATTTTTATGCATATTTTTTTCCTTCCTTGGTCTCATCCTAACATTTTTGGGTCGCAATCACATAAAAATCTGCCCAAAAGTTTGGAAATATTTCTGGGTTTTTTTCTTCTTTTTTTTTTTTGGTCGCAGTTGTTTATGTGCGGAATCACATATCGACAATCAAAATGTCCTTAAAGTGGTCATAAAGTGGCATAGCAAATGATAAAGTGTAATCGCGTCAAAGCCCAAAAGTATGCTTGGCAATTTGCTTAACATTTTATTTAGGGTCATTTCGTTTTGCGCTTACGAGCGAGTGCGGAAATTTATGTGCAAGGGTTATGCTTTTATAGTTATTACCACTTATGAATATCCTTGCGTCGATTGCAAACGATGCGTGACTGTGTGGGTGCGTATATATATGTATGTGTGTGTGTAGTTTTGCTGTTTTATACTGATGGGGAAGCTGTAGATGAATTTGATGGAGAACATTACGATTTTATACGAAAAAAATTTGTGGGTAATGCGGTGAAGTCTCATAAATTGTTATGCCGTGAGTTGATCTAAAACGGTTGATGGCGATAAATTCACTTTGATAGAAGAGAAATGATTTCATATGAGTCCTACTTTCCAGGATTACGTGTGATTCTCATAATTTAAAGATCCAAACTTAGAATCCTCTTCAAATAGGGAACAAAAGCGACATTGAATTTACCTCAATTATTCAGTCGCTGTAGAAATGCGGACCTTAAATAACAGAACATATGAAAGCACACTTCTTTTTGTGCCAAAAAATTGATCTCTTCAAGAAAAAGTGTGAAAATAATAAAAGAAAAACCTTAAAGGTTAACAAAATACTCTCTCAAGGACTATCGAATAATATAAAGTACACATATCCTTTCAAAAAGTTCTTCAAAAACGCTTTCAACTATGTACTTACAAAAAAATAATTCGATTAAATTGAAAGAAAATTCGAATTTATAATCATCCGATACGAGAGCCACAACCAAACCAAAAAAAAATTGAAACAATTTTCCATTCATATCTCAAATTAAACGACACCCATGGGTGTAGATGAGAGGTGGCAGCGCGGTCATTATTGCTATGACACACCCTGTGACCACTGCGCCTCAAAGAGGAAGTCGAACGAAAAGAAAAACCACAAACCCGAGTGTACTTGTAACTGAATCGACTTATCGATCTGATACGTGACAAGTGGGAAAGTTCCTGGAATGGGGAAAGTGCTCCACTTAATATGCTCGCCGCATTCGATGTCCCTAAAAATCGAGCAAAACTTGAGCCACAAATCCTGACGATGCGAGCGTCCGAAGTCACGGCTAAACGTTGCTGCGCTTTTATCATCCATTTGGACATTGAAGCTGGGAACTCAGCGCAGATAAATTTTATTTTATGTTTATTTTATACGGAGCGGTTGCTGGTATAAAAAAAAACACACACACACACATGCACTGACAAGTTTTTGTTTGACCACTTGGACTATTTTTCGTCTATTGGCGGAAGCGAATTTATTCATTTGAGGCTCGTATGGAGCTGCTTTCAAGTTAAAAGAAAAAAAAAGAGTTTTTCAAATATCGAATATAAAAAGAAGAACCACGAGTTCCAGATGTGTCGGAAGAGCTTACAAAGTGTCTACACAGAAGAAAATCGATGGGGATTCTTTAGAAACTTTTTTCCGCTCGAGAGAAGCAATCTTCAAGGATATTGCCAGACGTTCCTTTTAATTTCATATGGCTTTTCTGTGGACAAGGACAATGGAAAGGTATATAATCTTCCTTGAGAGGACATTGTGATGCCTTTCCGGAAAGAACCAGAACATAATTTGAAGTCCTGGTGTGAAGGAATTTGCTATGGGTCACAGATTTAAGTTAGGGTCTCTGATGAAGTCAGGAGGTTAGAAACATGTCACCCTTATAAGACAAACAAAAAAGGTCGATTTAAAGATTATTTCTAGTTACATCAAGAGTTCAAACCATATATACTATGGAGGAGAAGACTTCATTTGTACACTGGGAATAATCAGGCATGCTCTAGAAATCAAATCCGAATAAAAAAAATCGAAATCAATGAGATTTCAATAAAAATTTCAGCAATTTGAAATTTTTTTTATGGGGATTCGATTTCTAGAGCATTCCCGATTATTATAGAAAACTCAAGAATATAAGTAGAAAAGTTTCCCCCTTGACTTTATCCCTCAGTTGATTTAAAATATAATATAAATTTTCTCAGTGTACTAAGCACAGTTTTGGTACACCGTCTACGTGTTCGACCTTTCATTTGGTAGCTCGATTCTAACCCAAACCAAGCCACTGAGGTCACATACGAAACCAAAGCAGCTTCGAAACTCAACCTCCATTCGAATCCTATCCACAGAAAGCTGTTTCCGTTTCCGTTTGAAATTTTTATTCGTTTATGGGATTTCATTTCTTTATTTTTTATATTATTTTCTTTTTTTTTTCAATTCAGCTCGCTTTTTAGGATTTATGTACGCATTCCACGGTCTCATAACCGTCCATCGGCTACTGTCCGGTTTTTTTTTTTTTTTTTGCCTGCACTAACTGGTTAAATGGATATCCTTGCACTCGCTCCATTTCACACCCAAATTGGTTTCAGTTGTAAAATTTCATTTTTGCCGCTTCATTGCCGTAATAAGCACAATTTATTGAATTTCGCCCATTGCCACCCATCGACACCAACCACCACCAACCAGAACAATACTGCGGTGACCATAAATTTCCCTTTGGACTTAGTGACCTTTTCCCGCTCGCTCTTCTCTCTCTCTCTCTCTCTCTCTCTCTCGCTTCCCTGGGCGAGTATCATTTCATAATTTGCTTATTATGCGCTTTGTTGCTTGTCTTTTATAGTTTTAAATTTGTCTACACCGTCGGACCCCAATCGAATGGCAATCGCCCAACCCAATCGTTCCTTCGATCTGATGTTATTTTTCTCTCTCTGACCCAATCTCACGCCCTCTTTATGTCATAATTTATGTCGCCTTGGGTGGCTGTCGCTGTGTGTCATCTTCCTTACCTTTCCTTTGAATCTTCGCTTCCGTTCCTTCGGCCTTCGGGTCTCTGCCTTATGATTGTGTCTGTTGATTGCTGTTCAAAATTTATTAAAAACTTCCTTCGCCTTTTTATTTTATTTTTTTTTTCCTTTATATAAAATTCGAGGTAATTCTGTGAGCTGTAGTCCCAAGAGAACTGAGAATGTTCTCCCTAAATGAGCAATGAACGGCAGCAGCGAGAAATCGTCATAATTTTCGTTTCCTTTGATATTTTAATGTTTCTAATAAGATTTCTATTTCGTTTTCCACACGAGTCTTTGTGTGTGTGTGTGTCTTCTAAGCCAATTACTACGCCCGAAGGGTGGCGGCTTTGAAAATTGTCAAACGATTTTTGAGCAAATTGAAAAATGGGGGGAAATGTTAGCCCGCTTAAAGGGATTAATGAATTTGAATTGTGTCGCGGGAGGATGAATTTCGCAAATTCTCTGAAGTTGGATTTTCTTCGATTTGAAGACAATTATTTAATTTAGATGAAATTCTTCTTTGGAGAATGATTTCAATTTTTTTTAGCCGATTATTTTTATTGTCGGTCCAAAATGGGTGAACAGCCTTTATTTTTAAAAACAAATAGAGCTTTGAACCCCTTTTTATTTAAGATCCAATTCTTCTACCTCTCAACAACTTTCTAAAGTCCTGGAAAAGTCCCTGGAAAATTAATCAAATAGGGAAAAATTTTAACAAAACTCTCTAGAACGAGGCCGAAGGGACCAGAAATCAAACTCGCTATTGAAAGAATTCGTTAAAATGGAGAGCAAAATAGTCTGAGCGCTTAAAGGAGGACATTCGTGTACAGTTCTTAGGCATAGAGAAAAATTTATTATAAGGAAATCACTTTAAAAAGCTTGACATGTTATTGTTCGAAAGTTAATTTTATGTGGGGTTAGTGCCCATTTTTGGGCAGCCATCTGAAATTGGATCTATTTATGTACTAAAGGAATTCTAAATCTTAATGATGACCCTATGAGAACATGAGAAAGGCAAAGAAAAACAGTTACCTCTAACCAATTCGTTGCTGAAAAAGGAAAAAAAATTGGTCTCAAGACAGCCACAGAGTTGCGTTAAAATTTTCAGTGGAGGAAACCCGGACCTCTTGAAGACAACTTGAAGCTAACAATTCTTCCTCGAGAACTGCCTAAAGAGCGATTTGGGGGAAAAATAAGCTTTCGGATCCTTTAAAGGAGAAGCTTAAGATTTTTTTTTTGATTTCGGGTAAAAATTTTCAGTTTTGCGGTACTAAAACGATATCAAGAAGCAGTCGGATATCTTTTGAGTAAGCTCGAAAAATGATCCAGATTTATTTTTCTTCATATTAAAAAAAAAAAAAAATAGGTATACAGGGTGTTCCATACTCAATGGATCAAAAATAAGGAGGTGATAGGGGGAACCAGTGGCGTAGGTAAGGGGGAGGGGGATAAAGGGGATATATTCCCCCCCTTTGCCGCATAAAATGTGAAGGAATGAATGTGTTTTAATTTCGGTATATATGCACGAAGTAAAAACCACGATTGTCGCGTGTGAGTTTTTTAGAATCATATTTGTTTGCGTCCCCATGTGCCCATGTGTACCCTGCATAAGGGTGCCCTTTTAGATCTATGCTTGCGAATAACACTAGTTTACAGAATTTAAAACTTTCGCGAGAGCAGAGACGAAATGATGGTTTTAAGACTAAATTGGGGTCGCTGATCACGAAAATGGCATCCGTTTTTTGGAAAACCTCTTATAACTTCTTTGTTTTCCAACCGATTTGGAAGAAATTTGGTTTTCTAATAACGTTAAATATATGTTTATCATTTTTAGTTACCGAAAAAAATTTAAAAAAATTTTTGTTTACTTAAAAGTTAAAATGAAATTTTGAAAATTCAAAAAAAACCCCAAAAAGTCAACTTTTTTCAAGTTCAAAATCTAAGACACCGATTGTAACAAATGATATATCGTTGCAAAGGGGAAAGTTTTCTGCTTCATTCTGATAAAATTTTATTTTATTTAGGCTAGCCGTTTTGGAGTTATTTGGCAAAATTTCATTAAGTAACCAAAAAACACGTTTTTTGCCAATATCTCAAAAACTATTCTTTGGAAAAAAAAAAACGGATGCCATTTTCGTGATCAGCGACCCCAATTTAATCTAAAAACCATCATTTTGTCTCTGCTCTTTTTTTGTAAACTAGTGTAATCGATGACGAATTCGAGCATTACATTTAAGCGAACACAGCGCTGCCATGAGTTTTTTTTTAAATGGGAAAATATGAAAAACGAAAAAGCTAAAATAGCTACAGATGTTTGTCCAAAAGAAACCTTTCCAGCCACTTTTCTTCTGCTTAAAATTATAGCAACGCTGCCAGTATCAACCAATACAGCCGAAAGGACATTTTCATGCTTAAAGCGCATTAAAACTTAATTAAGGAACTCAATTGGACAGGTATATTATAACTTTTGCTCTAGGTTTTTTGTTTAAATCAGCCATTTCAATTAATTTCAGAATCGGCTCAATGGCCTGGCAGCTTTGGCCTTACACAAAAATGTACCTATATGTGTAGATGAAGTTCTTGATGAACTTTCAAAAAAACCAAGGCGGCTTAATTTCATTCTTTGATTTAAAATGTGGTTCAACCGGCATGAAATGCCAACATAATTGTGTGATACAATGAAATTTGAAATAGTATATCTTGTATTAGTTTGAGTTTTTATTGAGTTTTTCAAAACTTATTACTATTTTTAATCCCCCCGCCCCCCCTTTTCAAAATCCTACCTACGCCACTGGTGGGAACCCATACAAGTAAAAAATTGTATAGAAAGGGAGGTTCATCTTTCACTCGCATCGAGCTAGAGGCGCGGAAAGAATTCGACTAAATTGGTGAGCATACTTTTAGGCGGATATATAAAACTAAAACTCTATTCAGAAGTTTTTAAATTTCTTAGATTTTTCATTTTTTCATGCTGCCTAAAAGTGTGCTCAATAAATTTGATTAAAATAACTTTTCTGGGAGTCAAAAATACAAAAGAATTATTTTCAAACCTTAGTTTTGCATTGATTGTGAAACTTTTTTTTAGCAACCATGGTATCAAATTGAAGAGAAAAACTCAAAGTTTTCGAAAAGAGTAAAAAAAAGAGGCTCGATCGTATTTCTTTTAAATTACACTTTAAAAGCCAAAATTACACTATTTTAGGCTTAGATGGCAGTACCAGAGAAAACGGAGTTGAATTATTTAAAATCGTAGTATGCAGTGTTAACGGAAAACCGCCAAGTTTTTCATATCATATGTGATTTTGAATTTACGGCCTGTAAGTGAGGAGCACCAGTGAAAAAACCAAAATATTGTTTTTTGCATGTAACTCCTCAGGGGTGCATTTGCGACTCCCCCCTTGCCATACGATTTTTGGTCCGTCTGGACCCCCTCTATCACCTCCTTTTTTTTATCTATTGAGTATGGAACACCCTGTATATAAGATTCGTATGGGTTTGGGAGCTATAGGCCAAAAATCGTGAAAAGAGGTAAAAAATTTTTAGGTTTTTAGGATTTTTTCTATTTGTAGCCACTGTATGGAGTGTTCTCGGGTCAGTAATTGCTAGAGTTCTCTTCTGTATTTCTAAGGCTAAAACTTTTTTAAAGATAGGAAAATTAAAGATTAAACTGTTAAAGAGATACAGACATAAGTAAGTGCGCAACTTATTCCTCGGCCGAACATTAAACAAGTACTTTCATGAACTGTAGTCAAAAAAATTTTTACATTCGATAACCTCATAAGCTTAAAAACAATCGGAGTGATTCGGTCAAAAATGGATTTAGTTACCTACTCCCGTATTGAAGGTTATCTCCAAAGATGGATTGATAATGATACTGATTGAGGAAAGGCTTAAAATTGAAATTTTTAACGCCTATTTCTTATTGCACCTTAGGAATTTTTCTTTATCAAAAAAGGCCTTTATCAAGTTAAGCATTCTTAGTGGGCTTCTCTAATATTTTTTTAACGCTTTCGCGCCTACTGGGACAATACGTCCCACTCAGTTAAAACTTGATTTTTTCTATTAGGACATACACGGAAAGAATTATTTTCTCAAAATCAGTAAAAACTAATAAAATCTTGGCTTGATTTGGCAGCAAGAAAATTTTTACTGATTTGAAGAATATATTTTATTAAACATCAAAAAGTAAATATTTTATTGAATTAAGAACATGATTTTTTTTTGCTCCTTTATCCATTTCTGCAATAAGTTTTTCAAACAAAATGCCAGTGTTTCGAGAAAAAACTCCGGCGCGAACTCATCTAAAGACTTGAGGCACGCATTGTGACCCTTTAATCTGTTGAATTTGACATTAAAATTTATTAGAAATTTGTTTAATTCTTCAAAATGAAAAAAATTAGGGAAGGATAAAAAATCCATCGATTTATCGTGGGCCGAAATATTCAAAATGACTTCATCCCAAAATTGCCCTTCTTAAAAGCAAATTCAAATGAAACCAAAGGAGTAAAATACCTTGAGGTGATATGAAAATCACTTAAAGAAAATAATGAGCGCTTTGTGTGTGCGCGACAACATCAGAAGCTCTATATAAACTCCCAACAATATCCCCCAAATACATTGAGAGACTCCATTCCGGAGTGTATTAAGCCGCCAAACGGATGTGCCCATAATCATGTTGGTATGTGTACAAAATCACCTGAAGAGCTTCCAATGCCACCAGCAAGCATTCCCCTAAACTCGTATGTGTTTGTTTTTGAACGGCTTGAATGAAGGTAATTTCGCAAATAATGGGGTCAAAGATGCGTGAGCGAATTGAATGTGTGTGCGTGTGCATGCGTGTGTTTTGGGTTTATCGAGAACGAAAACGCTTTTGGCAACTTGTACGTGAATCGCTTAGACAAGTCGACGTCTTTGATGGCAATCCTAAGAGATTAGCAAAAGAATCGAAGAATATATGAAGGTAAACCAGAATAAATAAGCAAACAACGATAAACGTAAGGACAACGATTGTGGTATTTAAGGCTACCACTTACAGTTAAGTAGGGTAGAGAGAGAGAGAGTGAGAAGAAAAAAAAAACAGAAGAAATCAATTGAAGGAAGTTGAGTTGAGTTGAGTTGAGCTGAGTTGATATGAGATAAACTTTCTTGCGCCTCAAGCGGACATATGTCTTTTATTGAATCCCTCCGATAATGTGCTGCCAACGGAAAACGGATACAAGTGAAATGAAAGGAATGAAAGGAAAAGCTGCTTTTCACGCACTGAAAACACTTTCATACCGCAATAAAAACGAATATGAACTCACAACTGAAGTATCATAATTTTTTTCGTCCTTTGGCAAAGCTTTAGGGGTTTTCAATTTCCTCTCAGCCATTCCACTCAATTACAATCCATTTGAAGCATTTCCGATAACCGCAAAATTGATATGAATTCTTTAAGTGCTTACGGAAGTGCGCAAACTTTTTTGCCGCTCAAGAGTGAAGGAGGGGGGAGAGAGAGAGTGAGAGTAGAGAGAAAAAAAAACAGATTTTCTATGAGATTTACGAAGAAAAGTGAAAAGTGTTAAGCGAATAAAAAATACAAAAAGTTTCTTTGGGGTCTATCTTAAGTGACAGCTATTATGAAACTTTATTTAGGACTCTTTCGTCCTCCTTTTTTCTCTCTCTACTCTCTCTCTCTCTCTCTCTTTTCTCGCTCTTTTATCTCATCATCTACTGTGCTGGTCTTTTATTAAGGACGCACTAAGTCTGATTGATCGAAAATTAAGTGATTGTCAAACAGCAGTGGCATTATTTGGATTTTCTCCTTCCATTGTGCTCACCCTCGCCCAATCGTTCGGTCATCAAAGCTTTCTCATATCTTGTGATGTAATAGAAGTAATCGTCCTTTGCCAGTTGATAAAAAACGTTGAACGCTTCACCCTTATGTGTGTGTATTGTGCTCGGGTATTCGACGTCCGTCTGCTGGTCAATTCACGACAGATAATGTCATGTTCTTTGACATTAGCGGCGTGACACTTGACCGGATGGACACAAGATTGGAGTCAATCAGGCGTGTTCTGGCTGGTTGTTTGTTTGTTTTCTTCTCCTTCTTCCTCTTCTTTTGGATTGGTATGAACTGAAACTTTAATGAAAAATGATTTAACGGCGGGATTGACATGGTTTTCGGCATTCTCGTTTTGTAATGCGATAATTGCACAATACACAAAGGGGGAGGCTTGTTTTTTGCTTTAACTGCATTCGAATGATAAAAAAAATAAATCAATTTTGGATGACATGAAACAAGTTGATGATTAATTGTTGTTGTTGATAATACGAATTGGATTGGAGAAATTGCAAAATTTCTGTTTGTTTGCTTTTTAATTATTTTATTGCTTTCTTTGAGAGTGAGAGGAATGCGTTTTTGATTCCTTCTCGATTCCCAGGACTTGATAATTGCTAAGCTTGTTATATGGAGAAATTATTGGAAAGGTTTAGTATGACAGTTATATCTAACATAGGTACTCTATTGATTGCAATGTCTTCCTCCCCCTTGTTCTTTTTCTTTTGAGCGCTTTGTCTTCAACCAAGTCCAGGGTCCATTTTTCTCAATAGCATATCTCATTTCATTATATCTTGGGCCCCGAAGTAATACGAAACGGTCTCCCGGGGAGGAATACAGTCCTGACGACAAGAGGATGTGTTTTAGTCTGATTTACAAATTGTGGGAGTCCAACACACCGGTCAAGTGGCGACTTGGCTGACGTTGCATAAAGCATTTCACACCCTCACCCGAAAAAACAAAAATATCTTGGGCCTTCGATTCACATGAATCAAGTCTTGTAGAGAAACCATTGGAAACGGGCGATTACCCTTTAATTTAGACTTCAAGAAGAGGCCCGAATATCCGAGTGGAGGACCTTTTCTCTTATACTTTCATTCATTTTCACAGTGCACACTTAAAGGTACCCTTTTGGGGCACGGAAGACTCTCATTGTTCAGCGAGCTGTTAAGAATCTCTGTGTCTGCCTTGGTGTCTATTTTTTGCCCTGAACTTTCATTATTTCTCAAATAGGCTCTGAAAGAAAAACTTCCTCTGGGGCCCGACATATCTTTATACGTACTTGCATGGGCCTATCTTAACAATATCGGGCGAAAAACGACTCAGAAATATTTTGTTTTAATGGCGAGAAAACATCAATAATTCGTCTCTCTTCTCCAGTCATCTCTCTTTAAAAAAATCGAATATCCCTCAGCGATTTATTCCCTAATGTAGATCAGCAAAAAGTCTGAATCTAATCATCCTTTCCATTTCATTCATCCCTCTGCCTTTGTTGATAGCACCTTCATTAACAATACTTCTTTACCCGGGTGTCTCGCTATATGGGTTCAATAATATGGTTGTTTTACGTCAAGGAGGGGGTATCTCTTAAAAATGTATACTAACTTAATGCTCTATACGAGTACTTGCATCTCCTTGATATATAGAGGCACAATATTCGCAGTCTTCGGATACCATTGAATGGATTTGTACGAACAGACGCGTCAAAAAGAAGAATTCGTTGCTGATTATTTTCGAAAGAAAACTAAAGTTTTATTACTTCACACTTCGGCACAAGCAAACAGAACAGATCGCAAACAGCGGAATTAACACCCATTCAAAGACATTTCATTACGGTGCCATACAAAGAGCAATTAAAACCGAAAACGAATGTTTATTTACGCTTGCGAGCAATTTTCCATTTTCGCAATAAATAAAAATCAGCATTAAAATGCGCAACTCGTAGCTGCAAAAAGAGCAAACAGCGAACGCCGAACAGAGCACAGAGTTCTGAGTACAGAAAACAGAAAACTTTGCCATTCCGAAAAACGGGAAAGGCATTAAAACGCAAAGCGAAGAGTAAAAGAATTCGACGCTTAATTAATCCCAATACGAAATGGGTCAATAATTCACACATACCGACCGGAATCATGCGGAATTCTTTCTCGTTTGGACCAAAAAGCTGAAAAAGTTCTCTACTCAAAAGATATTAAGGACATCTTCAAGATGCATGTGCGGTCCTTTGAAGCCATTTAATGAGGGAACACACGCACAAGCAGCAGAAACGATATTTTCGTCGCCTAATCGACAAACACATCATTATCAGGACATTGAAAGGACCTGGGTGGATTTCATATGAGGGAAGAAGGTTTTTCGTTGTGCTGATAAGCATTTCATGTCACATGCGTTGCTTAAGTTTCCTTTCATGTGCTTAATTGCTTTTTTTCGATTGTTTTGTTTTTGTTTTTTTTTTTTTTTTTTGTGCAACTGATGAATGTCCTTTTTGTGCTACTCTTGCCCATATTGATGAGTTTGCTTTTCTTTGACGGGCCTTTTTTCTTTCAATTTCCTGTCGTTCCACATAAGCGAATTTTTCTGTTAGCGTGTCAGCCTTAATGAGTCATTGTCCATTCATGCAGATACCGCTCAATGGTTTCAATCAATTCTTTTATTTATAGATTGTTTCACAAACTTTGGCCCAATTATAGGGGCTTTCATGAATTGAGTGGCTTAACAATGAGGACCTTTGAACTTAAAGATGATGAATATTTGAGGCAAGAAAATAATATCGTGCTTGAAATAGATCGGACCAAAAATGTACATAATATTAATTGCATAATACCCGACACTGATAAACGGTCAGATATAAAAACCTACAGCTTGGATAACTATTTCAAACATGCCATGACAGACCCTAGTACCGGAGGTTCCTTACAAATGATCCGATTGGGTCTGTTCTCGAACTTAATCATACTCCCTGCCGAATTTCGTCATGATGGCTCAACTCCTTCGATAAGAAAAGTATAAACGACAGACAGACAGGCTGACAGATAGGTCGAGAGACCGAAGACAGACCGAACAGACAGATCAACAGACAGACCAACAGACAGACCAACAGACAGACCAACAGACAGACCAACAGACAGACCAACAGACAGACCAACAGACAGACCAACAGACAGACCAACAGACAGACCAACAGACAGACCAACAGACAGACCAACAGACAGACCAACAGACAGACCAACAGACAGACCAACAGACAGACCAACAGACAGACCAAAGACAACAACAGACAGACCAACAGACAGACCAACAGACAGACCAACAGACAGACCAACAGACAGTCCACACATACAAGACTACATTAGACAACCAAACAGACAGACCACAGACGCAGAACAACATGACAATCCAACAGCAGTGACTCAACAGACAGATCCACAGACAGACTCAACAGACCCAACCAACAACAGAAACAAAACATTGCCACCGAAACACGAAGTACAAAGATCACACATCATATAACATTACCAAGCGTTACTAGATTCCACAGACAATCCAACAGAGAGACCAAGCAGGATAATGATCGACGACCAACAGATGTATCTATCAACAAAACCAATCATTTGCTTAGGACCATTACCTATGCAAAGCTAAATAAATTCGAGTATTCCAATGTAGGAATCTCTGCAGCTGCTAACCTATCATAATATCAATGTACTTGACATTGGAAATTAAATCTAGCATTTCGTATGAAATGCACAGATGTATCATGAAGTCAATGCTGGTCAGTGACTATACGAGCGACAATGTCGTCTGCTTCAAGTACTCTACATACCCATAGCACCATTGAGGACACCACACAAGAATCACTGATCACACAAACGCATCAAGTAAAATGTTTATGACTTATGCTTTTATAAATAATAACTTGTATTTTCTTCGTTGATACTTCTACGAAATCACATGGAGAAAGCACAAGTTTTTATGGGGGGTAGTCGTCCCACGAATGTTATCTATCAAAAAACCTCATTTGTTGGCCCATTACCTATGCAATATGCTAAATAAATTCGATATTCCTAATGTAGTGAAATTCTCTGTAGCTCTAACCTTCATTTGTATGTGATCAATGTACTCGAATTCGGAATTAAATCTAGCATTTCGTATGAAATGGCACAGATGTAATCATAAAGTCAAGTGCTGGTCATAAATATAACGAGCGACACATGTCGCTCTGCTTCAAGTACCTACATACATAGCACCAGAGAGGACACCACACAGAGAATCACTGGAGTACACACAAGAGCGCATCAAGTAAAATGTTTATGGACTTTATGCTTTTATAAATAATAACTTTGTTATTTTCATTTATCGTTGGATACTTACATATGAAACTACATGTGGGAGATAAGCACAAGTTTTTTTTTTTGGGGGGTAGTGCAGTTCCCCACGCCGGTAAGTCCCATGTGACTCTGTGGCACTGCATACAACCGGCAGTGGCAAAAAATCATAAATCTTTATTGAACTTGTCGCTATTGATTTAGAATTCTCATTGATAAATTGCAAGGAGTGAGGCTCGAGTCAGTGAGGTCACTGATACACCGGCCTACCTTCGACCATATTCGGGGGTGTATGTCCATACATTTTATGTGTCATAATTCGTTGAAAATGAAAGTAATTTCTCGTGGACACATTGCTTTGGGTATCACTGTGAAAAGTTCCCCCACATTTCGAATGCTCCATCCATCCATATAGTGATATAGTCCCATATTCACATACAATATATTCACATTTACCCCCACGCAACCGTATGAGCTGCTTTATCATTTTTTGCCGTAGTATGAGAAATTGCTCTTGTCGAATTTTCGTATTTTTCCACTTTGTCCAGATTGTTTTTGTGTGCGGCGGTCGTAAATCACTGGCTATGCCGTTGCGTATGTGCGAGATTCTTACCACTAACTGCACTCCATAAAGTTGTCATAAATATTAAACGAACTTATCTCACTCGTCTTATGTTTGCAACGAAATTTATCATTCACTCGGGCCGAGTTTGTTAATTATTTATGTCCTGTGTCGTGGTTTGCGCGTGATATCATTTAAGCAGTTCAGTTTCATTTTGGCTCGTTTGGGACTTCATTTTCGTATCACACAAATAATCCAGTCTAAGCTTGTTTGGAAGATTTTCGGAAAAGTTGTAGACACTATCAAAATCTCTGAGTGATATATATGAATACCAACGAAACGTCATATCACATATCTGTATGACATGTCACAGTAGAAGGGATTGTTATTTTCAAAGTGAAAAGGATTGATTTTATGTAAAGATTTGGTATGAGATTGTGACCTCGCTCATTTTGTTCCTTTTATTCGTTTTTTTTGATTGTGTCCCAAAGGTCTATACCAGAGTGTCCTCTAAACCACATATGTGTGACTTCATTTCTGGAAGTAACTCTTGGAGTTTCGCAGCACACTCCTGTACCAGACTGTTGTGCGTAGTCGTTTGCGTTATGCTCCTTGTCAAGCCCAATCAGAATTCGCTTCTGTTGGACCTTTCTCTTCAAGCAGGTGATCCAGGGCGCGAACGACCGTGAGAAGTTCGGCCTGGTAAATTGACACGAACGTTCGCAGGTAGATTATGTCAGCGGTGTCTAGTTCTTCCGAGAAGACTCCATCCATTAGTGAACCATCCGTGAAGATGCAAATGTCATGGCGTCCGCACTCGTCATATAGACGGAAGTCCTCTATGAGCGTTCTGTGTGACTTTGCAGTCATACTGACTCTTCTCATAGTTTCCATTGGCATTTGCGTTTCTTTGACCTCGCTGTGGACAATGTCAAGTATCCTCCGGTGTCCCTGTATACTTCCAAATCTATTCCTGTACATGCCTACTGCCGTTAGTGCTGCCTGTTTTCTTTATACATAAATCCAACGGTAGTAGTCCCAGCAGCAATTCTAGTGCCGATGTTGGTGTGGTACGTATGGCATCCGTAATTCCAACACAGGCCAGCCTCTGGACTCCGTCTAGCCTCGCTAGATAAAAGGTCTTAATATATCATTTAAACTCAAAAGATCGTTAAGTGCTTAAATGTAGATCCGTAAAGAAGAATTTCGGGACATTTTTCCGTCAGAGCTCGTTTGAGTATTTAGATCCCGGCTGGAAATTCTATCTCGGCGCTAGCTAGGCCCTAGCTAGTTTATATCTTGGGCTTAGCTAGTAAAGTCTAGCTAGGCTAGAGTTTTCTATCCGGGCTTTACCTAGAGAAAACTAGCTAGGCCCTGTCTGGATTATTCTAGTCATCGCCCCTACAGGGAAGGCTCTAGCTAGCGCTTAACTAGCGCCGGACTAGATTTATCTAGTCGGGCGAATCTAGCTAGGCGCTAGCTAGCGCCAGGCTAGAGTTTGCTGTCCGAGCTTTACCTAGAGAGAACTAGCTAGGCCCTGTCTGGATTATTCTAGTCATCGCCCCTACAGGGGAGGTTCTAGCTAGCGCCAGGCTAGATTTATCTAGTTGAGCAAATTCAGCTAGGCGCTAGTTAGGCACTAGCAAGGCCCTAGCTAGTAACTAGATTTCTTTAGGCGATTTCCAGCCGGGATGTTATAGAAGAGTTATAAGACAGCCTCAGAGTCAGTGTAACAATCGAGTGACCTAACAGAAATCCCGGATTCCTTGAAGATAATTTGAAGTGGAAACCTCAATTATTACGCAAAGTGAGATTAAAAGAAGGTCATTACACTGCAGTGCAGGAATACCTAGAGCATTATGTAAATTACCGTCCTGGTCCCTACCTTCTCTACAAGACCATTTTAAATGGTTCACTTTAATCTCACAAGGGTTCTAGTAGCTTTTTGTTCTAGTTTAGTTCTAGTTTCTAGTTTCCTTCCAAAGTTCTTCTTGCTATTCAGTTATTCTTCTGTTTTCCTGTTGGCTTTCTTCACTTATCTTATCATAGAGAACTTCTCCAGTTCGACTCATACATTCGAATAGCTTGAAGAAGAAAACTTTTAACATCTCGAAGACCATTCCATAAATGTCAAACTCGAATGTTTTATGCTTTCCTCTAAACGCCCACTTCATCGCTGGAGTCGCCGCCTTCGTCAACGTACCTACCAACATAATGAGTATGTCCTTCAGTGAGTTCCCAAAAGAACATCGCACATTCCTAAATTTTCACGTTAAAGAAATAAATCTTGGAAAACGGACAAAAAGTTTTACGGTAGCACGAAAGTACGATGGTCTGGTATGGGGGACGCTAGTGGCCCACTCATTGTTAAGCTATTTATGGTAACACCTCAACACATTATTACTGTCCTCCTAACGTAAATTTTGTGCATTCGTGTGTGCAAAACACCATCTAAGGACGTTCGTGGAAGGACATCCGATATAAAAATCATGCCATGCAATAAGTGAGTGGGCCACTCCTACTCGTACTACTGCTACTACAAAAGTTCCGAGTACACAGTCAGGTCCATTGATTCTCATTAATGGAGGACATGAAAATTGGCATCGCGTGCTTTAATGTTCTCGGATCGTGGGACATAGAGCACTGGAAATGTGCTTCGCCTTCGCCCGACATCAATTACAAAATGTCCCATAAGGGGCGATGAGTTCAGCTTCTACTTTGCTCAGGAAATTTGTCAAATTGCGAAAAAAAAAAATCGGCACAAACGATAATTAGAAAACATTTTTATTTCGTTGTTTTTGTTGTTGTTTTTGTTCTCGTTGCTGCTATTTATTTGTGCAAAAAGAACAACATGAACAGTTCGAAACAAAAGAATTTACTGAGTTATTGTTATGTGGAAGGATATATTGCCCGAGTGAAGCGAAATGTGCGAACAGGGAACTCAAACGCAGAGAGTTGCCAGACTTATGGGATAGCATACGAGGAATTTATTGCTGGAATGAAATATGTACTTACCTTGCGTTTGGCAACCCTCACCAACCCTAGAAAGGTTAACAAACATACATACATACGTATATATCTTCTCGTTAAGGACAAACTTTATACACTTTGACAATGATTAGCTGCGCATTACTGAAAAGAGCGTTGGACTTCCGCCCCAGTAATTTCCCTCATTTCGCTGGCGCAATTATACTGAAGAAATGAAACAACAACAAAAACTATAAAACAAAAGCAATGATTTTTGGTCTTTTGTTTCTCGAAATCCTTAAGGAATGTCTCGGCGTCGTTCAGAGAGAGGAAGAGGACATATAACATGTCCAATGCTTCCGTCACCGAATGTCCTTTTTGGCGAATTTAACGGTAGCAAAAGATTTACGCGTAAGACGCTTCAGGCTCATTAATCTCATAGCATGCCATAAAACAAAAGCAATTATGCCTTACTTCATCAAGAACGGAGTTCAGTTTATTTCCTGAGAGCACATAAAGGCTTTCAGCTACCGAAGGCAGAGGTATTTTCAAGTGTAAGCAACATGTGCCGACGTGTGTTTGGTCTTCGTGATTGAGCTTAACTTTTCATATTAGGTACTGTCGCTTCTTTGTACTCGTAAGAGATATGGATAATCGCGGATAAAAAAGGACCTATTTTGAGTAAAGCAAACGGGACTGTAGTTGAACTTTTGATTGATCTCAGCTCCTCAACTGGATGATTGCTCAAAAGTAATACCCAAAAAATCCCGATCAATCTCACCTATAGGTTTTAGGGAGACCTCATCTTTGACTGGATACATTTATAATTCCCAGGGCTTAGTTCTCTAACAGATCGTAGGTAATTTATACAAAAAAAAGTATCCTCTAAGGATGAAAATTAAGATTCTGGCACCCCAATCAGTAGGGAAACAGAAGGTATTTAAATTGAAGCACCCAAAAGTATGCATATATATTAAGGTAGATCGATAAAGATAAATTAAAATTGCCCTAGTGAAATAAGATTCTACATTTTTTTTGGAGAAAGAATGTCCAAGGAACCGTAGTCAAACCCGAATTTTTTTCTTCCGCTTTTTAAAAAGAAAGTCCGTCTTAAATACGCCTAAAAGCATGCTACAAATTATTGAAATTTTTACCTAATCAAAAATGTTTTTAAATTGAACTTTTCTTATTTTCGTTCTTAGCATAATTTTAGGCATTAGAAATAATAAAATTTTGCTTGAAAAATCATTATAAATTGGCCATTTTAAGATAGTTGTTAAAGAAACTATAAAATTTTTTCAATGGCTCGAGCTTTAAGGGATGTTGAAGTGATTGTTTCTCTGCTTTTTGAGATGTTTTCACCAACAATGATGACCAAAATAAGTCGAATATGGCATGAAAAACCTTTGTTTTTCACATTTGACCTATAGTTCCTTCGGCATAATTATTAAGTATGGGCAACAGAATAATATTCTTCTAGGGAAATTGGAGGTTACAAAATCGATCCACCTTAATATAAATATATATTTGGAATACATCCGAGGGTGTTAAAATCAAAAGTTCCTCTCGATACGTCCATTTAAACTCATCTTAAGTGACCCCTTCGAGAGTTGAGTGGATCTTTGTGAGTTTGAATTCAGTGGATTTGTCAGGAAATAGTCATATTATCACCTCCATATCTTGCTATTCAATAGAATGCCAGACTGAATCACATGTCCCGTTGACTCCGAACTGTACCAGTCTTTAAATCACAACAAAACAGTTACAAATATTCACTCCCCTTTATGAGTAGAAGCACATCTTTTCCATGAAATACATCATAATTTCTTGCAATTTTCAGAAAATAAACAAACAAAAGCGGGTCCAACTATTAAAAGGACATGCCAAAAAAAAAAAAAAAAACAGAAAAAATACATCATGTGCGAAAAGTCAACGCATCCTTCCGGCCTTATTTTGGATAGCAAACAAATCCAAGCATTCCCGGAATTTCCGATGTCAGCTTGAAGTTTCGCAAATATCTGTTTGGAATTTCCCAAGTCAAAACACTTGGAGACAAGCAAAAAAAAATTTCTTCCCTTGGCAACTTTTTGCACGTCCTGTGCTCCGTTCGAAACGTCATCCCTCATTGAACTCAACATTTCGGCTAATATTGTTGAACTTTGATGCCTCCTTTGATGCTTTCTGGTGCTGCTCATTTTTTTTTTTTTTATTTTTTTGTTATTTCTTTAACTCTCTGGAGCGAGCTGTGGCCCCTCGGGGCGTCAGACTATGTGACTTTGCAATTTCAGTTCAGCCGAGCGTAATAAGTGCGAAGACTTAAGTGAAATATTTATATGTGTATGTATGTTTGTGTATGTGTAGGTACGCAGGATTTCTGCTGTTCTTTTGCGAGGCCAAGTTTTTGCCAAGAAATTACCAGTCAAGAAGGGCAGAATTCTGGAATCTGCAGTAACAAAGCCTTGCATGATTTTATGGACGCGTCATTTCAAGGAACTTTTTCGTTGTCTTATTTTCATTGTATTGTTTTTTCTATTCCTTATTGTTATAAAATTATTTTAAATAATTTTCTATTCTTGTTGTCGTTGTCATCTGAATTTCGGACAGTGATTTAAATAACTTACTGGTATGCTCATCTTAAGCGAAAAAAACGATTAGTTGCTAGTCAAAATACAGAAGTTTTAGGAAAATTTCAAGAAGCTAGCCAATTTAGACTCTCAACTGGGTGTGGCTGTTACTAGACAATAGCGTAAAAATGAAGGGAATCCAGTGACATAAATATTCAGAATTTTATTGAAGAGTATTTTAATGAACCATTAGGAAGATTTAGCCTCATAGGTGTCTCGGAGCAAATTTGCTACGATGTAGTGAAAGGAAAGTTGTATATTAGATTGAAAAATAAACAAATAATAAGCAGATCGCTGTAGAGTTCAATTGATCATAGAAAGAATAGCTCACAATATTCCAATTGAACCCCTAAAAGTATGCACATCAATAAGTTTAAAAAAATATTTATGAAAGGGTCTTGCCGACTCGGCAATCGGCCCAATGAAAGGAATTTTAAGGTTTTGTTGATTTTTGAATATATACTACCTTAACACACTGTAGGAACCGATTTTTAGGTTTCCAGTGTCCTTGAAATATCCTTACAAAACCCTTTTTATTAAGCCCATTTTCAAAAATTTATATCTCAAAAACGAAATTAAGATAAAAATATGAAACAAATGGCCGCTGATAGCTTATAAAACGGAAAATTGAAAAAAAATTTTTTTTAATTTTACACTGAGAAAAATTTTTCACAACAAAGAAAATAAAAATTTTAAAAAATTTTTCAGTGTATTCCCGTTTTCGCGCCACTTTCTCGGTACTTTTAAAAAATACTTCTGAGTATGACCTTTAACTAAAAAAATTTTTTTAAAATCAAAAGGTAGTTTTAGGAGATATTAACAAAAACGTAAGCCCATATAGACACTCTCAGTGCTGATATGCTGCACTAGACATGCGTATGCAGAGGCATCACTTATACGGCATGACTCAACGACTTTAAGAAGATCGACACAACTCGAAAAAGCCTTGCTCGAGATGAGTTTAAATGGATTTTAAATCTCTCGCCCTCGGGAGTATTCAAAATATATATTTATGCATACTTTTGGGTGCTGAGTTTAATAACTTTCTATTGACCAAGTATTTATGAACTTAGTTCCAACTTTGAAATGACTTCCAAAGTTTCAATATACACTTCTTGAGATGGCATGTGGTATAGGCACGTTTTGTCGAAAATAACAGACTCTCAAGATCGTTTACATTCTTAATATTATGTATGCATACTTATAGGATTCAGTTTAAAAATTCGTTAATATCCCGATTAGAAGTAATCCAAATACAAGTATTTTTAAATAGATTTGAGACAATCTTACATCGATTAACCATTCGACATGTTTAACCCGAAGACAATCGACCTTTATTGTGAGTTCCTTTTTTTTGGTTTTCTCAAATATCTTTCCGCTCAGCCCCAAAAACGATCCAATTGTAAAAACTGCCACAAAAAAAGGCTTTAGGAATACAATAAAAAAACAATAATAGGAAAAAGTAAACGCAACAATAAGCGCATCAATGGTTAACCATAAAGTGCTTCCGGTCCTCATGTGCCAGTGCAAAGGAGAATTTCCGAATATCCTATTCCATTCCATTCCATATCCTTCGCAAAAGAAAAAAAAAGGAATCTACCGCTAGACACTTTCCGCAAACGCTTCTTGTGCAAATAAACTCCCCAAAGTAGCTCAAGTTGCCTGGGCATCAAGAGGTATTAAGCCTTAAAAAAAAGAAATGCAAAAGGAGCAAAGCCCATATCGGCCAAAGAAATTCGCATATGTGGGCACGCGTGTGTGTGTGTGTGTGTGTGCATATGGCGCAGCAATTTCCCGACAGCGCACGGGGAAAAAAATGATATTCAAAGCGGCGCCCTCGTGTCGCATTTAAATGATTGTATTTCCTCCACTTGACACTGTTAATCGCCCAAATCTTCCTGAATTTCGACACCAGACAGAGACAGAGCAGAGAGAGAAGAGGAGAGAGCGAGAGATCATAAAGGCAAATGTCACCCGTTTAAGCATTTCGTTATGGTTGGATTTTATTGTCTCAATGACTTTTATGCCAGGATGTCGGGTAAGTGTGGCACGGTTTTTTACCACACATTGTTGTGGCAGCATATTGAGCATATGGAGGATGAGGAGGACTGCCGGAAGTTGACATGCAGAGACAATTTGCCAAAATCGTCGCTCTGGGGAAAATGTTTTTTGTGTTCGTTTGCTTGTATGTGTTTTTTTATTTTTATTGTTTGTCGCGCGCAACACGTGAAATAATTTGTGACATGATGTTTTTTGTATTTGTTTGTCTACCGTACAAAATATTCATTAATGTGAGGATATATTAAGGACCATTAAAGCAGTTAACATTTATGCTATGTTTAATGGGCAGAAAAGAATTGTTTTAATGGGTCCTTCAACGATTAGGAAGATTTGTTTTAATCATTTGAAAATTCTTCGGGAGAAATTTGTTCAGAAAAGTCATGTCCTTAGTTATTGCACTGAATAAAAGATTTGACTGCAGATAAGGATACTTTAAAGCATTCCCTCCTTATAAGGTATGGTAGAAGGATTTCAGGACAATTGGGTACCCGTTGGACTAATAGAGCATCTAATTTGGAACAATACTTCCCACAAAATTTCAATTTCCTCTCAAAAAAGCCATCTGGCATGATTTTTTCCTATCTAAAATGTGGACTGAGATTTCTGTCTGAGGCCTAAAAATCCATTCCTTACTTTTTTGTCCTACAATTTCAATTGAGAATTCTTTGACTCATATTTTCGGAGATCCGGAGTTATAAAAAGGCTCCTGAATTTCGATTTAGCCTCAAAATTTTACATTCTATAGAACTCTACTGTAAAAATTCCAATGAAATTATATCCCTCTAAGCTGCTACTTCTTTTGGAATTCATACGAAGATTCTTTTGAATTCCTTTGAACATCCGTAGTGTGGAACACCCTCTCAAAATGCTCTCATGAGCCCATGCACTCTATTGGATCTACTTATATGTAGGGCCTGGTTCACTACTTTAGGCAACCGCCAATTGAAAACCTCGCAAAATGAAGACATTAAAATGAAGAATGGAATCAATATTCCCCACTGTCCAGCAAACGACCGAGGGGCAGGCAGACCGAAAAAATACATAGATCGGTCAGATGAAAAAATATCAGCAAAGTATGGGTCTTAGCGAAGACATGATCCAGGATCGGGATGCCTGCAGAAATGTGCTGAGATCACATACCTACACCTCATGAGGAACATGAGCGAATCCGAAAAGAGGTAAAAAAGGATTTAGAAGAAGAAGAATGAAATCAATAGACTAGAATAATGAAAGACTACTCCCATACCCTCTAGCAAGGGTGCTTCAAAAGCCCACATCGACACTCTACCATCTCGTTACGATTTAAAGTTAGCGAAAAGTACACCCCCATGGCCCGAAAAGCATTTTCATAATTTTTAAATGCATTCATTAACCTTTCAACCCTTTCGTACACTAAATTTTTAATAACTTTGAATCGTGAAATACAAAATTACGTAATTTTCATTAATTTAATATTAGCCTTCCGGGTGAAAAATGTCCCCGATGAGTAAAGTAAATTCAGTCATTTCCATCCGTTGTTGCCTTTGCGCCAAACAAAAAAGGACAATACATAATTAGGCAGCGCGTAAAAATATTAAAAAGGCGCTTTTAACCCGTTTACTCTTTTTCGTTTTAAGACTCATTGCTGACATTTTAATTTGCAAGGACTTCTTTTTTTTTTTTTCTTTTTCTTTTCTTTCCTTGCAGCGGAGCGCTAAGCTAGCTTACGCCACAGGAGCGACAATGTCTGTGACGACAGGATTCTCAAGGGAAATCTTCCAGCTGAAAATATGCGTATCAGTACGAAAAATAAAAGAGCTAACGGAACGTAAAGGATTCGAAATGTAAAGAAAACAATGCAAAGAAATACAAACAACAATCGACACGGAGCACTGGAGACACTCCAGTGAAAAAAAGAAAAACAATGTTGCCCTCTTCCGCGCTGTTACACCTGGTTAAGTTGCCTTATTTGTTAATTATTTTTCATATCCGCAAAGGTATGCTTTCTGAATTTTACATTAAAAAAAAAAATCCTTCCTTCAGTTGCTTGCTCCTTTACAGCGTTACTAAAGCATAATTAAAGTTTGGAAATTTTTTGCTTTCCTCGTGCTTGGATTCTCACATGGAGTTGCTTTTTTACTGGATTTTTGATGAAAGGAAACATTTGCTCCAGGTAAATAAATGTACCTATCTATTTTTTTTTTTTTGTTTTCGAAAAATTAACTTCAACAAATACGGCAAATATTGTTTTTTGAAAAAAGGAAACATGCTGATCTCCATGCGGGAACAAAAATATTTAAATAAATAGAAAAAGAAAAGAGTAAACAAACTATGTTTACAAACCCAGAACCTGAGGCTTACATAAGGGGAATGAATTTATACATTAACAATGTGCCAAACATATTCCTTTTATGAAAAATTACTTCGTTGAATTTTCAGTGTTTTTCTATTTAAAATAAGTTTCGGAAAATAACAAAAATATGTGCATTAGAGCGGATCAAATATTTCGACAAAAAAAAAGTTCCAAATCCTATAGCAATACATGATTCTAGGATTTTTTCTAAGGAAGAATGCCCAATCAACTATAGGTCAAAAATGAAGTTTGTTTCGCCGGATTTTCGAAAGAAGGTCGACCTGAAATATGCCTATAAATATGCTACAAATAGTATGGGAAATTTTAAATTTAAACATTTTAATAAACGGTTGATAGAAAGTGTCTTAAGCTTTGATGCATCGAAAATTAGTTGTTTTGCCAAAAAATAAAATGTATTTGAATAATTTTTTTTATTTTTTGAAACGTACCTACTATGTCAAAATCATTCAAAATAATCTTAGCATATTTTTAGGCACATGCAACAAAAAAAATTTTTCTTGCAAAACAAACAGAAATAATGCATTTTAGAAGGGTTCTTCAATAAAATATTGCATGTTTTCAATTTTTTTTTACTTTTAAGAGATATCGGGGTGATAGTTTTTCTACCTTTTGGGAGGTTTTAATGGATAAAGACGACAATAATTTACTTAAAACGATATAAAAACCTATTTTTGCAAATCCGGCGAAACAAAATTCACTTTTGTCCTATGCTTTCTTGGGAATTATTGTTCAAAATTGTTCGCAGAATACTATTCTGCTATAGGAATACGTACTTAAAATTTGATCCGCTCTAATGTGCATAGGGAGTCCCCAGACCCTTTGGGTATTATTAGGGCAACAGAAAATATTTCAATTCAGCACCAAAAAGTAGGCATATAAATAGTCCAAATATTTGCGATAGTGACAAATCATTTTTGTACCCTGCAGTAATGAGCCGGTGAATTTCCTAAGAAGGACTGGCCTTTTACCAGTCCAAATCCTACAGGTTATATTATGGCAGTTCGCTCCATGGAATTCGGCTAGCCGGGGTCGGTAATAAACTGGGTTGTTGAAGGGTAGTCTGTAAATGGCACTGGTTTTTTATTTTCCTTATTTGACTATCCTAAAATTAGAAAAAATTACGACAATTGCCCCAAAAAACATGACCTACGGTTACCCGTTTTGCGGACTAGTCCCTCTCCAATGACACGCCCATGATTAAAGAGGTCAGTTGAATACATTAAAAGTGGAATTATGAGGTGACTCTAGTACTGGTAACATGAAGGACAGACCAAAGGCTACACTTGGGTCAGTCCATATTATTGAAGGGGAGATTTGCCAATTTAATCACATTTTGAGGAAGTGTTTGCAAAAGATGTGCGGATATCTTTTAAGCCTTAATTGAGCGGAGTTTTATGAAGGCTTTCAATAATATTAATTGGGTTTCGAATATTCAAATGCATACCTTTAGGCGCCGAATATAAATATTTTCTGTTGCACAAGGTATCATTCTTATATAATAAGTAGGTATAGGAAATGACACCAACTAATTTACGCCTTAGAGTATGCAATGTATGATACAAATGGGATATAGCTTAAGAACCGAAGAAGTAAAATTCTAATATCTTATAGGAAATTAATAACGACTTCACTATCTTTGACATTGCATCATTACATTTCTTCATTTTCGTATAAAACATAGAAGTTAGTCCCCTTTTCGAGACTTCCAAAATTTTTCCAAAAATGTTAAATTAATGAAGTCTAAATGACCAGTAAAATGTGTCAAATTTCTAGTTTATGTACATGGCAACAAGGCTTGGATATTTTTCTTCCGACTACAGACTAAAAGTCTTGAAAAACATTCCGAATCAACCAGCCTTTCGGGCAACCTCTAAACCTTTTCCAAAAAATCTGAAATAATTCTTAAAAATTCTTTAACCTATAAGTTCTTCGGTTAGTGAACTATAATTTATATTATTCTGCGTACTCAGTTTTTATCTGTTAAAAGTAGAATCTGTAATTCTGGGATGAACTTACGTCTCATGTCTGAAGAAAAAACCAATTAGATCGACTGGGTGCACCCCTGCCAGGACTGTTACGAAGCTACTAAAAAAATTATACCTACATATTCTCTTCAGTGTAGAAACTAAACTATGTTTCTACTATATTTAATCACCATCCCAGCGATCTCCCATAAGGAGTCTCGCAAAGGTCAGGGGAAAACGATATTCAAGGCGTCCTGATTACGGTTGGCGGCAACCTAAACAAGGGAAAACTGGTCTTGAATCTATGAGTTCGGTACAACTTCATCCACTCATTAAATGATTCTTTACGGTGTCCAGAATATATGGATAATTCTGAAAGATGATAGCTTCTTTAATTTTTGAAAGCTGGGAAGCATGTAACATATAAAGCGGAAAATAAACACCCATATTTCTTTTGAATTTTGGGAATCCTGACTTATTTGATAGGACATAATCACGAGATGCATACCTAGAAATTTAATTCGGTAGGGATTTTTCGTACTACCTCTATTTTTTCATGATTCGTTTTGATTTCTTGCGTACCGGATTGGACTTTAACCTTCGAAATTCATTTTGCGTACCAAACGAAAGTTGAGTTTCGGTATAAAATATACACTAGTTAAGTTCCATTGTCTAAGAACCCATCTGAAGTGGGTTTATTGTGTCTAGATCTATCTTTAAAGAGGCTTAGAGGTTCAAGAACTAATAGATTTTAAATAGAATGAAACCACAAATGTATACAATCCTTTCAAGAAGACCACATAAATTAATTCACCGTATGAAAAAGTGTCCGACTTTATACTGAACAAACCTCACTAAACAAACCCACCACAAAATGTGTATGAATCTTTCTGAAAAATGTTCAAGTACCTAACTACCTCCACAATAGAACAAACAATTCAACAGTCACGATTTTCTTTGGATTTTAAGAATTTGCTTAGATTCTCAAAGGAAGCGCGTGCCTCATATGTGGTTAAAATGTGGCGTATACATTGATCCCTTGACATGAGTAAACTTTCACCCCAACAAAGAGAGAGAGAGAGGGAGATAGAGAGCGAGTATAAGGCACGCATGAAAATACTTACTTTCCCAAAAGAAAGAAAATTCACTTGCACACAATAAGAAACCCTCACGAAGGACCTTCGTTCGAATAAAAAGAATTTCTACATTTTAAAGTGGATTTAATCCTATTTATGTTGCAGTCAAAGGAAAAGGAATTTTATTTTTATGCTTTTTCAATTGAACTCTTTGGGGAACTTGGGGAACCGTGAAGGTGCTAGATATTTTTCTGGTTACTTAAACAATGCAAACACGTTCCCCCCGTTTACCTGTCATGCGGTGATATGTGATACGGTTGTGTGAAATTGGGACGCTTTAATGTGCTTCGAATTTTAATTTCAAGAACATGCATTTTTTCGTTCATCAGAATAGAAGACTTTAAGGAAGTGAGAAGAAAGATATGAAAAGATATTGGAAATAAAAATAAATTTTTTCATCGAATATTCGATTTAAATAAATATTTCAAAAATTCATTCTCTTGCTTAAGGATACTTACAATGAAATAATTTTCTAAGTATTGAAATCTAATCTTTAAATCAGAATCTTCTGCTTAAAAAAAACCAATTAAACGGGCCAAAGAGTTGCTACGATGCATTCCAAAGTCCAGTCCAGACAGATCAAATAAAGAAAACAAAAAAAAAATAAAAGAATTCACTCTGAAGTCAAACATTGAAGCAAATAAATAAAGGACGAATGGAGTTGAATGTCTGAAGATTCTATGTATATCACAATTAAGAAGATGGGGGAAAAAAGCAAAAAGGCTTGCAGGATCATTCATTTGATAGCACGAAATCCCATTCATGCTGAGTGAATGTGCAACGAATGCAAGCGGAACGGTTGAGCTTATTTCATTCAAATGCATTTGAAAAGCTCAGACATTTTGACTTATGTAAAGTCAAGTCAAATACAGAGTCCTTTGAAGCGTAAAGCACTTCCATTTGTTTATACCCTCAGACGATGGGGAAATCCTCTTTTCTTTTATTAAAAATCAATTTTCCTCTATAACTGAATGCACGCACACAGAAATGAAGTGTAGTGTTGTGCTGTGCTGTGTGTGTAGTGTAGTGAGTTGCAGTGTAAGCTGCAGTCGTAAGGTAAATATCGAAAGTCCATTGGCATTTTGAGTTACTTTTATTATTACAGCGCAGATACAACGCACACACATACATACATGCAGACGGCCGCACTTAAAATCAGTCAAGAAAGCAGGCAACTGGCAAGAAGAACTCTTGACAAAAGTTTACATTTGCAAATTGATTTTTCTCTTGCCTTGACTGAATCCAGCGACAACAGACAGAGAAGAAAACGAAGCATCGTTCGAGGCGCTTGCTGGATTTGCCAAGTAAAGCCAATCGAGAAGCAAGGATATGCAGCTGGCCTGGCATCCCCCTATCCTTACCCTTACTCTTACCGCTATGTTGTGCTGTCTTCGTTCTTTTGCAAAAATAATTTCGCTTCATGTTTTTTAATATTCCACAGTTGACTTGCCTTTCGAGTCACATTGCTCTGTTCGCTGTTCTGCTGTTTGCTTCCGTTTTCTTCTTCCTCATAAAAATAATAAAAACCCGCGCGTGACGCTCATAAATGTTAATGTGACAAGCGAACATATTGCCAGACGCTTTAGGTATATACATACCTATATATTTTCATACATAAATCCAAAAATATATATATTTTTATTTTTATTATTTCTTCTATATGTCATGTGCTTTCAATTGTCCTTTGAATATCATTTACTAAGCTTCACCTGCTGAGGCAATCTGTTTATTTTGCTTTGCCTTTACTTCTCGAACCAAACGAAAAAGGGTCCCCCCCTTTAGGAGAATATTAAAATCCTGCCATAGAATCATTTGCACGTAGCAGCACTTCGTCGCACTGGTTGCTTTCGGGCGCCCCTATTCCGGTGAGTCCTTGAGCTCGAGTACATTTGGATAATTTTGCAATTTTCATAAAATTTGATTCACACACATATTTGGGATTATAAAAACGCAGTTTAAATAATTTATTTTCGGAAAATTCCCTCACAGCTTTTTATGATTTCTTCAAGCCGGCGTGCTTGGCTTGTTGGCGGATAATGATTTTAATCAAATTTTATTACTTTCGATGCACGTTGTTCATCACCTAGATCCTGGAAATGAAATTGAAATCCATTTTTGAGGTGTACAATGTTGGCATTGTGCTTATTAAATTAAAGATTATTAAAATAATATTTGAGATTTATGGAAAAAATTTGAATTATTAAAAAAATTAATGGAAAAATAATCCCGATTAAAGGGTAGAGCACTTTAAGCTTAGTGATTCGGCCCCAGAAGCCGATTTAATTTTAACGGCTTTACTGTTTAGATCAATGCAAAACATTTAATTTGCGCCGAGTTTTGGCTCTCTATCTCCTATATTCCTTGAATATTCCTTGAAAAAAGGGTTTTTTTTTTAGAGAAAATTTAAAAAATCATATCTAGACAATTATAAAGAAAGAATGTTCATTCAAAAGCTCATATATAGAAAATTACTCAGAAAATATTACAAAAATATTTTTCAGGTCAATTTTGCTAAAACCAATACATGCTCCCGTGGAAGGATATTTTTCCATGACAGTTTTTTTGTTGTTCGAGGTATGCGACTACCTTAATTAAAATTGTCAAAAATAGAGTTTTATACTTAGATTAAGTGTGCTAAGTTTCAAAACGCTCAGTCGGGTGCAACATCCTTAAAAATGGCAAGTTAAAAAAATTGTTGCATACTTCTCGGGTATACGTGTGATTGATATGCATCAATAAGTTTTTTCCGTATAGTCATATCATGTGAATTTGTGTAACAAACAACAAAGAAGAATGAAAAATTGCTTTAAAATCCACAAGAGAGTTTTCAGGGAACCTAACAGAATTTAGCTCATGGAGGAAAAGTGTCGAAAGAGTCCTCAACATCTACGAACCTTCAAAGGGGACACCTAATTATTATGGAATTTTAAGCGTTATTCATAACAAAATTGATGGCGCTCTTAAATGCAACAGTACTCCACTTAGATGGAAAGCGATTTCGGATTTTTTAAATATTTTTAAATTATTTAAATTTCTTCATTGATCTTCATTTATCCTGATTACTTGTGGATTACACCGTGACCAATTTTTAAGACAATGGAATGTAAATAAAATTTTTTCTGCAGTTCCTGAAAAGACTTCCTAAATGTAGCAAATCTTTATACTTAGTTTTGCTAAATTTGCTGTAGGTCAATTTTTAACCGATCTCGAAGAGCGTGGCCGAGAATTAAGTTGCACACTTACTTATGACTTTATCTCGTTAACCGTTTAATATTTTATTTTGCTGTCCATGGCAAAATTTTAGCCTTAGACTTGGAGAAAACACCTGTTATAATAAGTAACCAACCAAACACCATTCAGTAGCTCCATATAGCGAAAATATAAAGAAATTAAAAATTTTTTTCGGGGCGCTTTTTCTCATTTCTGGCCCATAGATCCTCAAACCGGTACGAATTTCATAAAAATTTTTTAATTAAAATTTAGAAAAACAATATTCCAACACACTATTTATATCTAAGAGCCCCTTATACCTTTTTGGTACTCTAAAGTGTAGATTTAAAATCTTAGGTTTGCCTCTTCCCCTCACTTTCTTTTCGGGTACTATTTTTCGTGACCATCAACAAAAATTGTGAAAAAAATATTTTTTATTTTTATTTTCAAGGCTACCCTTTACTCTTTTATCTTTTATTTTAATCACGATACATCCCCTAATAAGTATGCTGAATTAAACTGAAAAATGTTTTCATAATCCTGAATATGTTTCCAGCAACCTTTCAAGCCGAGCATTCAAAGCACAAAACTAACAAAAAAATAAATAATTCATTTTCATAATAATGCACCCAATTAAATGCTCTTTAACTGACAATTACAACGTAACTATGGCTGTCGAATCTTAAGTACACGAATAAAGTTTTCACCCAACAATAGAAGGATAAAAGCGAACTAGCTATGTAGCTTGAGGAAACTTAAACAAACAAAATATTATTATTATTAAATTGAAGTAGAAAACATTACCGCGCCCTATAGTAGCTTGTATAGTTATTCTTGAATATGAATAAACAATGCTCGACTCCAAGTACAAAGAAAGGACTAAAGGTCTTAAGGGTTACACGGATTTAAAAAGAGCAAGCAGCAAGGAAAATGCAGATCCTTTGCTTCGGCAATGTACAATGT
The DNA here is from genome assembly GCA_020466095.1 of Chlorops oryzae. NCBI lineage: Eukaryota > Metazoa > Arthropoda > Insecta > Diptera > Chloropidae > Chlorops > Chlorops oryzae. The sequence goes on along the minus strand of CM035808.1, from coordinate 6,620,136 downwards.
AAAATGCATGAAAGCTCATTACTGGAGCACAGCTCGGTAATAGCAAACAAAATTGCTCAAGGATATTTACTTCTATCGTCCCAGCACATATAGAACGAACACAAAAAGATAATTCCCAGCGAACAAGATGAAGACATAAGAAGCCAAATATGTATGGAAAATAATGGGCTAAAATTAAGCCATACAAACAGAGGCTGCACGTCAAAATCCCTCAAGCACTTGTGGCTTGTTTTCTTAATCATCTTTAATTGCTAACCTAAATAGGGCTAATTTCATTTTGACAACTTACGTTCGTACGTAAGGAAGGAGTCAAGACTGCTCAACAAAGCGAACAAAAGAAAAATGACATTTTCCTGCATTTTTCTTAAAGGACCACTCTTAAGCTACCCAACTGCGCCTGTCGCCCTAAGCGTGAAATTAAAAGCGTGTTTAATCCTGTAAAAGGCTAAGGAGCACGCAATCTTGTTTTTATAAGAAAAAATTCAACGAAAAAGGCGCTGGTTTTCTTCCTTTTCCTTTTATTTTAATAATTTATTTTTTTTTGGTTTTTATTTCTTTTCTTTTTTTCTGCTCGCTTTTCCATCCGCCACTGTTGCAGACAAATTACATCATTAAATCATTACAATGGCCAAAACGGCGTGCCAACAACACGCGTCACTTCAATCTTACAGCAACAGAAAACCGCCACATTTCGACTCGGAAGCGACTTTTCAAACAATTAAACAATCCGCGCAATGACTAACGTCCTCCAAAGGCATGTAAAAATGTGGGCGGGCGGCCAAAAAAAAAAATATTCGGGCAAAATCTAAGAAAAAAGGCCCAAACCAACGAACCAACCAAATGAATTGTAAATTAAGTGCGGTGTCATGTTTCACGAATTTCACACTTAGCCTTCAAACCGTTACAGAGGGTCTGAAGGCGCGTTTCGGCCAAGACGATCCCCACGAAAAAAAGCAAAAAAATTTTAACATATTTTTGGGGGAAAATACGGCAATATTTTGTCGGCTTAAATACATTTATTTTTATTTATTTATTTATTTTTTTTTTTTTTGTGGTTGCGTTTTGAGGTTTCCGGCACCACATGTCAACCGCAATTAGTGGAAAGTAATCGGCCATTGTCTTTGGCAACATAAGCTGCTTGCATTTGTCGCAAGATTAATGGTAAATCCCGGGAGATTCAGAAGACGGTCTTTGAAGTGAGAAATTTTGTCCCAGTTTTTCTTTTTCATTTTATACTAACAAAAATTAATCCTCTTTTTGATTGCTTTACGCAGATTTTAAAGCTTTCGGTAGGAAGAAAAGTTAAAGGAAAAGGGAGGTTTAATCCTTTCAGAAGATAGGTTTAATTGGAGACATAAGACGTCTCACTCTAGAAGACATATTTTCTAATCAATATGAGATTTAAATAAGATTTAAATGGGATTTAAATGATTTTAGATTTAAAATTTCTATTCAATTATTTTCTCTCATTTTTCGCCTACTCTCGGTTATGAAATAAAGAGCTTAATACCTAGGAAAACAGAAAAATTTTAATTCACCGCCTAAATGTATGTGTTTGAATATATAATACATTATAAAGGGAGCTTAATTAAGGCCTTAAAGAGGTCCGTACATCTTTCACACCCTTATTAAATGGGCACACCTACAAGAATGAACAGATTTTTTACTATCAAAGCTAAAATTTTGTTGACTTTTATAAATTTAAAGCATACTTTATGGGGCAAAAAATGTTTTAAATCAACATTTTGCGAACAATTTAAGCTAACTGCTTTTCTAACTTGAAAAAAAATTGCATATTGAAGTAAAAAATCGATTTGAATCTTCACTTTATGCGAGTTAAACATAATTTTTACCCATAAAGTATGCTTTAAATTTATAAAAGTCAAAAAAATCCGAGCCCTGGTTATTATCGGAAATATTCAGAACATTCAAATGCATATTTTGGGTGCTGAATTTCAATATTTTCTCCTGCCCTATTCAATAGCCTTAAAGTATGCACTTAAATTTTGAATTATACAAAATATCTTTATTAAAACCGAAAATTTCTTTAAATCGGCTCAATTTTAGTAAAACAAAAGCTTATGTCTTAATGCTTCTAATAGAAAAAATTTCATACACATTTCGTTTAATATACAAATTTATTTTTATAATTTTCTTGTGTCTAGTGCAGGTATTTCAATTTTGATTTCCTTACACTCTCACGGCAAACTCGAAAGGGCAACTCTGAAAAAGACAGTCAAAGACATATTAACAAGCTTCACTGCACATGCTCCAAGTATCCCCAAAACAAAAATGTAAAGAGAAACACAAATTATAAAGAGAACTCGCGTCTCTTAAATCGATGTAGATTTTGGAAGCCAATTCTATAACCGATACAAAGTATCCTTTGCGGCTATTGAACAGCCATTCAAGAGTTTTCCATATAAAGAATATAAAAATTCCTTCCTGTTCTTTTTTCTTTTCAATAAATTGAGCTCTTTTTTCTTCGCTGGCATTTATATATTTTCTCTTTCTCTCCTTCTTTGTCGTGTCGTGTGTCTCTCAGTTTCTTACTTTTGGTGACACTCCTCCCTGTGCGCAGCAACGAACTTTTTTATACGCTTTTTGGTAGGGATCCAGCCAGACGCTGTGACAAACCAATTGTGTCCTTTTTGCTAGCATCCAACTTGGGTCATTGTCGTCTCAAATAAATTCTGGCCAATAAAATCGAAGACAGTTTTTTTTTTTTTTTATTATCGAATACAGAGCGAACAAACATGTTCAGTTACGATGTCGTTGGAAATATAGATATGTACATAAGATTTTGCGGACTTCCTTTTTCCATATATTTTTGTTCAATATTTTTTATTTATTTAATTTTTTTTTTTTTTGAAAATAAATTTGGCTTTGTGTGTGTGTCTCAATGGGTCTTATGCAAATCTATTTGAACCTTGTGTATTTGAGCGAACTGAAATAACTTTTGTATTCAGATTACTACATAAACTCCTTTCCTTTCCCTTTCCCTTTGCCTTTTATTTTTTGGATTTTGTTTTCCATACTTTCCCGAATGGCGCTGTTGTTAGTTGCGAAAACGAGTAGCGGGTTATAAAATTGAAAGCATACTTCCAGGTGCATAGTCGCCGTAAGGGATTGAAGAAGTTTTTTTTTTTTTTTTTTTTTATGGTAGACTGAAGAATTTTCGTTTTTCCTTTCCTTGCAGCATTGATTTTTGCAGGAACAAATCTAGATGAGGTTATTATTTTTTGTGACGCCATCTTTAGTTTTCAGTTTCCATGGAGAAAAAATTATTAATTTTAAGTGGATGATTTTATTTGAAAAGCCTTAAAAAACTATGTTGTCTTAAAGGACTCTCTGCAGCTCTGTCAGAAATGAATAAATTATATAAAAAAACGCTTCAGAAATGAATCAGAAATTTTCTGAAGTGTTTTTTTTTTTTTGTATGCAGTTTTTAATTTCTCTTTCATTTCTGACAGAACTGGAGAGAGCCCCTAAAGGGCAAAGAAAATTTCTTTTGACTCGAGACATAGTTTTAATATTGGGCTATTTCAAAGCATATTTTCCAAACTTTCTTCATTGAAATTAAAAAAAAAAATAAAGAAATATTTTTAACAAAAGTATTTTTTTTTTTTTTGAAAATTTAATGAAGGAGTCCTCTTTTTTTTCTTCATGCGTAAAAACTGAAGTTCATATATATGTATCATTGGCGTGATCAAGTTAGATTAAGTCAAGTTCAACCTTCATCCATCGCTCCGCGTGGTCTTTTTACTGAAAAAAAGTATGTTCTGCCCACAGCTGTGACTCCAAATTGAATAAGGTGTTCAAATAAAAACAATCACGCCCCGAGAATTTCTCCATACTTTTTTTATAGACTTTTTGATCTATCTCTCAATCATATGAGCAGCCGTAATATCATCGATAATGGACCGAAATTTCCGCTCCTCAAAATGCCGCTCTGGAAGGTTTCCCGGCTTCCCCGACCCTAAATCGAATCCTTTCGGCGGCGGTAGAAGTCTTAAGATCATAATTAATCAGAGTCGGAATCGAGCTCTCTTATTGACTCCCTAGATTATGTAAGGTTAAGGGTTAAGGGTGACACACTTAGGCACCAAATGGGCCCGTTGTGATACCACGAATAATCGGAAAACAAAGAAAAACGGAAAATACGACACAAACATCGACGACCTTAGCTGGGAGTTGAACCCAGAGCCTCTCGCTTCGTTAATTTTCATCTTATTCAACTGCGGCACAGAGGCCGACTACTGAATCCCAACCTTAACAGTAATTTCTGTGTTCCAAAATCGAAAAAATCCTTCCAACAGCACTTGCTCTTTTTTTCCTTTTTAAAAAATCCTTTAAATGATGTGAGATAATTAATAAAAAGTTAAAAGCGAAAAAAGAAGAACATGGAACAGAAAAATGGGAGAGAAAGAAAAAACAATCCTCAAATTAAGTACTTTTCAAGATAAATGCGAAATTTGATGACCCGTTCATTAAACAAACCCGTACGAGCATTGTTTTTGGGTGTTAATGTACAAACATTACACGAAGGGTTTGAGCATGTGAAAGTGGACAACAGTTGGACATGGCCATCGATCGACCTCAAGCGGTAGTAACCACAACTGGACACTTGTGCTCCATTTCCTTTTTGTGTGTCGTTTCACAGAAAAGCATTTCGACACGACGGCATCACTCCCCTACTCATGTCAACCGAAATTGACAATGAGAAAAGAGCGTAATTAACAAAAGGACAATTAGAATTTGACACGCAAAATGCGAAAATGTGTTTTCGTGCAATTAGGTGGGCGCTGCCGTTGCTCACAGAAGTAGATACGAACGGGGGCAATGGACCAGAAATGGAAAATTGATTGAGTTAGGGATTGAAGTGGAAACAAGTGGTGAGCCCCGTTTTGAGGGAAGTCCTCTCGGACTGTTGTGCTAAGATAAATGTTGATTGTCAAGCTGTCTCAGAGTCTCAATAAGTATTGCTTGGCAAATGTTCTAAAATTAATATCAACGAAAATTATATTAAATGTGACATTGAATGAAAGGGACTTTAAAGGTGAACCCTTTGAATGTTTGTGAATCGAAGAGAGTTTATACAGGGTAAACTCAAAGATGGAAGGAATAAATGCAATGCTTTTTGGGAAATTTGTGGTTCATTTATTACAAACTTCATTACGATTTTTCGGGTCAAGACGGATTTGAATTGCTTAGCTATGAAGGATCTGATTAAATAATTTGAGCCGATCAAATATCCGAAACTGTTCGGTAGATCGATGTTCCTCATAGACTCAAGAAGTAGATGAGAGAATGAAAGAAGAAAGGAAAATTGATGAGTTAGGGATTGAGAGGAAAAAGGTGACCTTGAGGGAATCCGGAGTGAAGAGAAAGTGATGCAGAGGTAAGAGCTCAAAGATGGGAAGAATAAATGAAGAAGAGAAATTTGTGGAATTGAGAAGACTTAAGGGGAAGAGATTTGAATGAAGAGAGAAAGGGAAACTGAAGATAAGGATAAAGCAAACTTTGGAGAGATGTTTCATAACAGAGAGAAGAGAGAAGAGAGAGAGATGAGTTAGAGAAGAGGAGAGAGAGCAGAGTAGAGAGAATAGGGAAGAAAGAGAGAGAGAGGAGAGAGAGGGAGAGAGAGAGAGAGAGAGAGGAGAGAGAGAGAGAGAGAGAGAGAGAAGAGAAGAGAGAGAGAGGGAAAGAGAGAGGAGAGAGAGGGAGGAGAGAGAGGGAGAGAGAGAGAGGAGAGAGAGAGGAGAGGGAGAGAGAGAGGAGAGGAGAGGGAAGAGGGAGGAGAGAGAGGAGAGAGGGAGAGAGGAGAGAGAGGGAGAGAGGAAGAGAGAGAGGAGAGGAGAGAGAGAGAGGAGAGAGAGAGCGAGAGAGAGAGAGAGAAGAGAGAGAGAAGAGAGAGAGAGAGAGAGAGAGAGAGAGAGAGAGAGAGAGAGCGAGAGAGAGAGCGAGAGAGAGAGCGAGAGAGAGAGCGAGAGAGAGAGCGAGAGAGAGAGCGAGAGAGAGAGCGAGAGAGAGAGAGAGAGAAGAGAGGAGAGAGAGCGAGAGAGAGAGGAGAGAGAGAGACGAGAGAGAGAGAGCGAGAGAGAGAGAGAGCGAGAGAGAGAGCGAGAGAGGAGAGCGAGAGAGAGGAGAGCGAGAGAGAGGAGAGAGAGCGAGAGTGAGAGGAGAGGAGCGAGAGAGAGAGTGAGAGAGAGCGAGAGAGAGAGCGCGAGAAGAGAAAGAGTTTTTGTAACACCAAGTCTTTGCTTCCAAATTTTTAGGGGAAAATTCCCCTGAATGCCTCAAAACAAGGCCCAAGTTCCCTAAAATTCAATTTTTGAAATCTTCTAAAAACAAACACTTGATCCCATAAGAATCCATAAACTTTTACCTACCCAAATTTTCTGCCGATAAATGTCTTTCAATTTAAAGGAGGTTCCCCTAAACTGGCAACAGTACACCAAGTTTCCATAAAACCAGCAAACATTTTTTGGGAATTCCCTCTGTGAGAGCATAATATTGCGCACTAAATAGCCTCTAAAAATCCTTTATTGATCTGCCTGCCAAAATAGACAAACCCAAAAGGAGGATGCCAGAAGGCAAATATTATATTTTTTGATAAAATTTATGCTGTCATCAAGTTCAATTTAAAATGAATACATTGTGAAATGAGTATCTCCCGCGATATTGAACATCGTATATAACCAAGTTAATAATATTCACTTTGAAAGTTTATACAACTTCCTAGCGCAAAATTACCAAGGCGGCGGCAGCAGCACAACAACAAACAACAAATTACAATAGCAGCCCCCCAAAAAATTATTATTTCGCCCAGAGTCATCGACAAAGACAGTCACTTGCAGCTCTGCTCGAACGTCTTTTCTACGATATCCTCGAACAACTCCGGAGGCTTATGGGCTTTTCTCATCTTTAACATACTCGTACATACCGACCGACTACAATCATTTATCTTTGGAACGCGTGTGATAAAGTAATACACTGAGCCGATGACGTGAATGTCTTCATTGCTGCCTTCTTCGCCCGCTAATGTACTCCTGCTCCTTATTATTATTATTTTTTTTTTTTTTTGTTGCGTTTGAGAAATTGTGTCCTGTGGCGTTACGCTTTCCGTCTTCCGATTCTTCCGTTCGTAAAGCATCCTGTCTTAAATGTCTGCGACGACAATAATAATTTGTTTACATATCTTCCACCCATCGTTGAACGTCGTATCGTCGTCGGCTTGTCATCGCTGCGCATTTGTTTTTTTTGTTTTTTCTTAAATTATGACACCCGCCAGTTAAATTATTTTTCAGCAATAAATTTATTTCATTTCGCATGGCATTCATTTTGACAGTTGCGAGCTCATAAAGAACTTTTTTTTTTTTGAACAGGAACATTAAAGAATTTTTAAATGGGCTGAAATGAGTTTATGTCATCTTTTGACAGAAGGAAAGACTGTCTTCGGAGTCAAATGAATAGGAAGTATGGGTTACAAATGAGTCATTCCTCACAAAGCCGTCTTAATATCACACCCGTTACAGTCCTTTTATGGCCAAATTAAAATGTGATTGTGATAGAATTTCCACCTTCCATAAGCCAATAGCCATGCGTAGGCGAAGTCTCTCTTGGTCAGGCGTCTGCCATATGTAAGACATGACCTTACTGCAGGCCATTACGTTCAGATTGGTACATACAGAATTTTGACCTTTTTTTGTTAATAGACTTTCAAAGTGTCCTTTGAAAATGCGTCATTAGTCATTGATTGACTCCATGAAACCATAGAATTTTTTTCAGCATTTTGAAAAGGACATGCCATCGTTTTAGACTTGTGATATCCAAGTGATACGTTCCAGAAAGAATGGCGTCAAAGAATGCCGTGAAAATAATATTTAACCTCCTTTATTTCCATTTGAGACAAAGGGCTCTGGTAAAAATATCAGAGCTTATAATTATGTGCGGCATTTGTTGCATGAAATACTGCAATCTGTGGCACACATCAATCTATGATTTTCCTCCTCATGCTTTACGTTGTTTGCTTGTCTGTGCCCGACCACGCATGCAGCCATGAAAATTTTTAATGAATTATTAATCAAATAGTTTGAATTATTGATATACTTGGGCTCTCGGCGGCATCGCTGTTCATTACAGCCTTAAAATTTACACACACGCACACACACAAGAGCCTTGCAGAGCACAACTTTGGTGTGAACTGCTAAATGGCTTTGTGTGAGACTGTGAAATGGTACGTGAAATCCTTTGGTGAATCACTGCTCGGCGGTGTGATAATTTAATTGGAATCATAAATTCAGGGCAGAATAAGTTCACACACGTTTTAAGGTGCATCCCATAATGTTGCCGATGGAATTGTTCTAACATTCTGAAAGTTAAATGAAAGCTTATCTGGATTTTGTTAATAGAGAACCGTTTATCCTTTGAGTTATTTTAATTTGAAAACTGTGCTGAGATCGAATTTTTGAAGATATTTAGAGGGGATTGCCTATGTGAAGGTATGAAGATGCAACTCACCTTGAAGTTTACTCCTTCTAAGTGCTCCTTCTAGTGCTCCTTCTAGTGCTCCTTCTAGTGCTATAATTAATAAGCCCAAAGAAAGGACAAAATGAAAGTTGACAACCGAAGACAGCTGCACATTTGATGTCCTCTTGATATCAAAAGACAGGCTTGAATTTGATCGGATCCTGTCGTTACTGAGAAAATCCGCAGAAACATGATGAATATATTCAGGTAGATGAGATGATCTTAATGCCTTAAATTACTTCAAATGAAATTGTCTTTAATCCTTTGCCAACGGTTTTTTAAGATTTCCATAGTTTAGCATAATTTAAAAAGGAGAATTTAGAGATAGGTTTTGGAAAAAGCTGAATAGCTTCGGTTATTTTCAATCAATTTTCAAGACCGATACATTATTTTGTTGGAAATTAAATGTATTTCCAGTAAAAATTCACCTTTCTGTAAACATTAAGCCTTTGTACCCATATGTATGCAGCAGCTAATTAGTTTTGTAACAAAATAATGTTGCAAAAGATTTCCCAAAAGTTTTAATAAAAGAAACTTTCGAATATTCAACCGCAGTCTCCCTCTCTCTCTCTCTCTTTCTCTCTCAGTGAAAAACTCATATTTGATTAAAGTTTCGAAAACTTCAAAAGCTTCTTTTCGGTTTCCTGTTGCTGACCTTACAAGCTTCAAAAACAATAAAAATAAAAATAAAAGAAAATTCAAACTGAACTCTTACAACTCTAAAGACAATTTTCATGAAGAACAGAGTAAATAAAACAATCCACCAGGCGAAGGAGGTTCCTTTGAAGAGGTTAAAAAAAAATTTTTTTTTTTTTTGTTAAAAACTTTTTTCATTTACTCGGGATGGATGGAAACTGTGAACCGCTAACAAAAGGTCCTAGTCGACGACCTTCTACTGTAAAATGTTGCATGCCAAGCTCAGGTTCTTCTCGCGCTCCATCTCCTTCGGTCTCTCCCATTCTGTCTCTCTCTCTCTCTCTTTCGTTAAACGCAAACGTTAAGCCAACAATGCGACGCGACGTGGCTACAACAACATGTAGCCGTAGCCCAATGAAACGCATACAATTTTAATTGTAAATTTAATTAAGAATTCCGGAAATTCCTTTGATGCCAATTCCGCCTTCCGTACATGCAAAAACGCAAACACAAAACGCAAATACAAAATTTTTTGTTGACTTTTTTTCCATTTTTTTTTTTTAATTTTTTTCTACTTGTTTTTGATTTTCGGTTAACGAATTTCAATGTTTATTTATGTGTTTCTGAAATTGGAGCAGAACAAATTTTGAATCGATACTGGCCGAGCACGTGTTTGTACGAGCAAGCCTTCGGGTTAAATTAACTCACAAGCTCCATCCATTTTTGAATTCGAAATCGAAACAAGGATGTGTGTTCCTATTGACATAAAAAAAGAGTAAACAAAATAAAAAAAATATTCCGTTTATTCTAGCTGGTCCCAAATTTAGTCAATTTAATGTTGTCCTATTGGATTTCATCTGTCATCAGCTCTATAAGAGGGGTTATTCTCTTTGGGGACGTATTCCGATAACTATTTATAGATACAGCACAATTCCGATTACCCGAATCCAATTATACCAGGGCTATTTCGTATAATTGAAAATCCGGATAATCCGGATAATCCGGATAATTATTTAAAATCTTTTTTTTTATGGAAAAGGGTTCACAAAGTGACGTATGATATCAATAGGATATTGAAAAAAATCTAGTGCCCTACGTTATTTAAAATTTTGGTGAGAAATAATTTCATATTAATTGGGTTCTTCGGCAATTAAAGCCCTGAAGAGTGACTCCGGATAATCGATTTTCGGATGCACAAGATTCAACTCTATTCTATGAGATAAAGGCAGGATCGATTGCACCATATAAAAGTTATTTTTTCTCGTATTGACTTCACACCTTCATTCCCATGGTATGGAACAAACTTTTCCGAATATTTCTCAACTACTTTTTTCCGTTTTGAAAAAAGTCTAAAAATAATTATTTTAAATGTTCCTTACAGCCTAAAGTTTTTGACTAACATCGAAAATTCTCTGTGCCGTAGTTGGTTGAGTTGTCAACTTGCGCAGTGAGAGGCTCTGGGATCTCAACTCCAAGCTAAGGTTGTGGATGTTTGTGTCGTTTTTTCTGTTTCTGTTTTTCTTTGTTTTCTCATTATTCGTGGTATCAGAACGGGCCCATTTGGAGCCTCAATGCGTCACCCTTGGTAGCAGCCACACTAACCTAACTTAACTTAACTAACCTAACCTAACCTAACCTAACCTAACCTAACCTAACCTAACCTAACCTAACCTAACCTAACCTAACCTAACCTAACCTAACTCTAACCTAACCTAACCTAACCTAACCTAACCTAACCTAACCTAACCTAACCTAACTACCTAACCTAACTACCTAACCTAACCTAACCTAACCTAACCTAAACCTAAACCTAACCTAACCTACCTAACCTAACCTAACCTAACCTAACCTAACCTAACCTAACCTAACCTAACCTAACTACTAACTACCTAACCTAACCTAACCTAACCTACTCCTAACCTAACCTAACCTACCTAACCTAACCTAACCTAACCTAACCTAACCTAACCTAACCTAACCTAACCTAACCTAACCTAACCTAACCTAACCTAACCTAACCTAACCTAACCTAACCTAACCTAACCTAACCTAACCTAACCTAACCTAACCTAACCTAACCTAACCTAACCTAACCTAACCTACCTAACCTAGCCTATCATCAAAACTTTCTCCGGTCCTATATAGAGTTAAGGGTCCCACAATTTCCGAAAAATTTCCTTTAAAGTTCGCTTCAATTATCGGGGCTCCCGGACTCCTGGTGAAGGACCCTGACTCATTTCTAGCGTCTCTGTAGGTATCTTGGAAGCTATTATTGGGATTACAATACTTAACCCACTCAAATCGGGTGCACATTTTCCAATTAATGGGGCTATTGACTATTACTTTAATTTGAAATAAATTCTTGTTGTCCTTTAATGCCGTCAATACCTACAGTGTACTCTCTCCTTGTGGACAATCTTCTTAAATGGACACTTTTTGGGAATGAACTAGTGCTCCTGATTCTCAAATTGTTTCCTCTTAGCCGGACATATTTTTCGGTCCCGTGGGTGTCCATGGGAGAGTACACTTCTCTTCTCTTAATCCTCTCAAGACTGTCTTCTTATATTATTTCTCAGTTAAGGTAATATTCAGATCAAACTAGAGCCTTCAATGAAAACCCAAAATATCATTTCTTTATTGCCTAGAAGTGTCCAAATTCAACTTGTATACAATTCATGGAAACTTCCATTGTCCAACGTCATTCCCAAACGTCATCGTTTTATTAACAAAAGATTAAGCACATTTCCCGCTAGGGATTTTAACGGAAGTGACGCTGCATTTGGCGCTTGAAAGGGAATTCAGAATTTTGTTTGTGTGAGTGTGTGTGTGTGTGCGCAGGCCAATCAGTGCGCTGCGTCATTGCCACAGGCCATATTCAAATTGACCGGAATATTATATTAAATCCGCATAGGGTTTCATTTTTTTTTCCTTCTCATTTTCCAGCTAAACACGCCGTTACGGATCTTTTAACTTCCTTATTTAACTTGCGTATTTATTTAAGGCCAAAAGCCAGGAAAAAGTACGATGACAGAGAGCTCAGCAGAATTTCAGGCATTCGAGGAAGGAAATGATTTTTGATTAAATCGTTACTGTATGCGTAGGCAAATTAGGGATGGGCGAATGCGATGCGATGCGATGCGATGCGGTGGGAATAAGGTGGATTTCGATGCGGGGTGGTGATTCTTTAAAAGATTTGTGAACTTTATGGTCCGAGATTACATCTCTTGCTTTTTTTGTTTTGTGTTTATACTATGGCTTTATGATTTGTACAATGTTGCTTGAGGTTGGGTGCTATTTTTGGGTGATGGTGTGGGGGGTTGTGTTTGTCAAAGTGCTGGAAAATCGAAAATTACTGTTTCCTTTTGATTATTTGAGTGAAAGAACAACAAACAATTACAACAACAAAAATAACAACGATCAATTCGTTAGCACCCTATCCAAAGCGAGTGGGCCATCAAAAACATTTAAGATTTGGTGGCATGCGACAGACGGAGTTTGCCCAAAAGTTATTTTAATGCGTTTTTAATCAATTACACAATTTGAGGCATTGCGAAGGGGAGCTTTTGCTTGTGGAACAAAGAAGGAAGAGATAGGGAAAACAAGGAGATCTAATCTGATGTAAATTTTTGTCAAATGTTGGGGAAAATTTGAGTATAGGAAATTAATATTTCGAAGAGTTACGAAGAGCCCAAAAGAGTAATTTAGAGAAACGAAAAAAGAGCCATCAGCGAGCGCTCAGATACAGTCAGTGTTCTTGAAAAACTTGTCCAGTTATGTCTTTTCTCTATTTTGAATTGAAAAATTTTTTTCTAATTCACACCGGCTTGGGTGCTATGGGGCCAGAAATGCTTGAAAGATGTGAAGAAATTGTTAAGTTTTTGAGATTTTCGTCCTTTATAGCCACTAGATGGAGTTTTCATCGGATGAGCAGTTAATACTACAGTTCTTTTCTCCATGTCTAAGGCTAAAACTTAGCCATAGATGGGAAACTAAAATATTAAACAGTTTACGAGATATAGCAATAAGTAAGTGCGCAACTTAATTCTCGGCCAAACTTTTCAACATTGATTTAAAATTGTCCTGTAGCCAATCCAGTAAAACTAAATATAGGGATTTGCTAAATGTTTCAAGCACTTTGAGAAGCCGCAGTCAAATTTTTTTTTTGTCATTCTATGATACCTCAAAACGAAGTCACAATGTATTTCAAGTTTTTTAGATCTTTACTAACGCTTTTTGAGGGCATTTTGTATCCGATTTTGTCAAGATGATTTGTACATTTAGGCCGTTTTTCTACTGTTCCGATTAAATTCGTTCTGAAAAACGAAAAATTTGTATGAAAATTTTGACATTTTGAGAGGATATCGTAACGGCCTTTTTAACCCTCATTCGTCCTTTAGGGTCAAAATTAACCCTATTCAAATTTTAAATCGATTTATCTACACACAGAGAAAACAGTACATAATAAATACCTAATAAAATAGAACAAAATTAATAAGATATCTCTATGGTTTTTTTTTTTTTTCAAGAAGAAAGTCTCATTATTGTAATAAGGAAAACCTTTTTGGATAAGTCAAGAAGAAAACTTGTTGCTTTTATTATGAATTCTTATTGATTTTTTCAAAAAGGTTTTCCTTATTAAATAAATTAAGAAGATTGTTTACCCATAATCTTACAGGAACCTAATGAAATCAATAAGAATACCTTTTTGAAAAAATCAAGAAGATAGCCCAATGAAATCAATAAGAAATCCATTTTTAATACAATTCAATATAAAACCTAATGGAATCAAGAAGTGTTTCTCTATGGATTGTTTTTTTTGGTGCCAAAAAATAACGGAAATTGAGTGCAAAAAATTGTGAATAACTAGTTTTCTTCTTGATTTCATGTGTTTCCCTTCTTGATAAAATTAAAAAGATTTACCACATTAAAATAATAAGGAATCTCTTTGGAAAAATCTTCTCTTCTTTCTGCTGGGGTACCCCTTAGCCTAAAAACGTTTCATAGAGAAAATCTTCTTGAATCTATTAGGCAGTTTTGGCTCTGTGCATATATGTTTGGCTCCGACTTATCCAAGATTTCTTTACTTGGTTTTTTTCTCCTTAAAATCTAGATTTTGGTTTCACTTGGAATTTTTCACTAGAACTTCAGTAGTTCAGCAGTTCAAATTCGATAGAAAATTTGAGGGACGAATGAGGGTTAAACTCTCTTGAAGACTATCATTTGATTACTTAAACTTTCAAAAAGCTTACACTAGACTGAAGACTGTGAGCCTTAAACTCTACTTTATTAGCTTGAGTCCAAAAAAATCGTTATTCGCCACTTTATTTATCCTAAAAAAAAAAATCAAAAAACTAGTTATATATTTTGATTTATATTTAACCTTAAAGCTCTCTCATGAAGAATATATTTAGTAAAATAAGGATAGAAAAAAAATAATAAAAAAAGAGTAAAATCAAAAATGTTTGCACGATACAAAATTGTTCGAGTAATTCTCTTGATATGTTCGAATACGGCTAAAAAGAAATGTTTATAATATCGTCAAACTATTGTCTACCACTTGAGTTATTCTTAAGAGGTTTCGGTGTAACGCGATCCTTTTTCTCTCGTTTCACATAATCGTAAAGATCCCCACTCGTATTGCTGGTTCCCGCATTCCTGTCGCCAATACTTCCAGACTTATCCAATTTATAGGCACCTACGACAGGCTTATGCATATTCAGTAGGCCGCCATAACGATCATCGCGATCGTAACGATTCGGATAGTCGTAGGGCGTACGAACAATCTCGGGTAAATGTGCATAGTAAATGAAACGCCTTTGACCGCGCGGATATTCTGGATATTTTTCCGATGGATAAGCTAGCGATGCTGGAGCACCATAGCTTGCGGCTTGATAGCCTCCCTTATCGTAAATGCTATTGTCATAAACTGGAGTATAGTCACGTGGCTCTGGTATATCATAGCGACGATCTGGATAATTATAATACGGTTCAGGATACCGTGGCACACGTGGACTATAACTATCGAAAGGATCATAATGGCGTCGATAAAGATAGTGTTGCTCATAATTGTAAGGATCATATCTCGAGTATTGTTCATCGAAGCTAAAAAAAAAAATTTAAATCGATTTCAATAGAATTCTTCCGGATAACTTGAAGAATTTAAATCACTCACCGATCGTAGCGACGTAGATATGGATCGTATGATCTCGAGGGGTACATATCATAGTTATAAGCTGGCGCGTGTGTTGGCATCGGAGGCGCATCGTAACTATTGTCATAATCGTAGGCTTTGAGTGGTGGCGCTGGAACCTTCGATATCACTGGCTCGGGCAAATCTTTTATTGCTTCATTATCCGACCTCGGTTGCGTTATGAAATTAACACGCGCCTGACGACTGCGCGTTATATAGTTTGTGGCTGCATCAGCTGCCATATTATCATCGTCGTTGTTCGCATAGGGTCGAGAAGATATTTCACCTGCTGATTTTGAGTACGCTTCATTCCATGGAGTTATACGTCGTTGCGAGTAATAATCATAATCGGGATCAAGGACCTGCTTTTCAGCCCTTGGCAACAGTGTTGACGCACCCGATTCCGCACCTGGTTGATGTACTTCGATTTGATCGCTGCCAACTTTTTTAGTTACATCCTTTGGAGTTTCTTTGGCATCATTGTTGTGGGTACTTAAGCCTTTGGCTTGATCGTATTCCAACGTTGAGCGTTTGTTTCTTATCGCCCGGTTTAATCCACTGATTAGAGCACGTGCCTCGTAGAAGTTGTTTTCGTTCGATTTGTACTCAGGTAAATCATCAAATTCATAGCCTTCGAGTATTTCTACATCCTGTGGTATGTATGAAGCATTCAATTGTTCAACGGCTAGCATTAAGGCTAAAGGAATCGCCCAAAGTAATAGAGTTAGAAGACAGCTACTCATTTTAACGGTCGTCGTTGATTTTGTCTTTCGATTAGTTTCAACTGGAATAAAAGAGAAATTCTTTTTTAGCTTATCTTGATTATTTCTAATTAAAAAAAAAGAAGTACGTTTGGATTAAATCTTGATTCTCAAATATTTCTCAAACTGACTTTTCAATACTGAACTGAAAAAAAATTATTTATAACGAGTTTCATGTAGACTGAATTCAAAGCAAAAAGATTTTTATAACCTCAAGTGACCGCAAATCATATGCCATAAAATTGCTATCAAAACTCGAATGAAAATAAAATTGGTCAAGCAATTAAGTTTTTTTTTTTATGGAAACTTTCATCAAGACAAAAATAAATATTTTTATTTTTTTTTGAGGTCAATCATTAGTCTACTCAGAAATTCACGATTCGTTCCATTGAAAATAAAAATTAGAAATTGAAAAAATCTATTAAAATATAAACAAATTTAATAACGCATTAAAAGTTCTTCAAAAATTAGACCAAAAGAAATTTCACAATAGGGGTCTTCCCTTAAACATGTATTTGCCTTGAAAAATTTGAAAAATCGTAAATCAAGAAAGCTTAGAAAATAATGAACGAAATTTTGTATGAAAAATTTTACACTTTTCCGATTTTTCAATCTTTTCACTTTAACTCATTAACGACGGATGGGTATTTAAATACCCATAAATTAAGCCATTAAAAAAAAAATCAAGCTTGAGGTAGGTGAAAGGTATCTTAAATTGGTTTTAATGTGTAGGTAGAGAAGAGATCAGACTACTTTAAAAATATTTTGGGGTCATATAGAGTCATGTTTAGAGGGGTTGTTCACGAGTCAAATTTGCAATGTTCAAAAATTTTTAAAACAATCGAAATTTTTTCTGGAATGTCCCTCATAAGTCCCTTTTTACACACACCAACAATTGACCGATTTCTTTTTTAAGATTTTTCATCTAATCGGAACGAAGAAGTGTTTTTATTGACACACTTTGCAAAAAAAAATAATTCACCCTTTAACAGCGAAGTGGGTAGAAAAAAACCCATGTCCTGCAGGCTCAGGGGTGGCAGGGAAAAAAAATAATTTTTTTTTGTCAATATAAACACCATAAGTAATGTCTGTGTGAAGTTTTGTAAAAATCGGACATCGGAATCTAGGGTCAGTCGTTAATGAGTTAAAGGGAATACCCTAATTATCTAATTAATTTTCAAATTTTATAAAGAAAGGCTGGAGATACACCTAATTCGGTTTTAACACTGTTGATACATTCCAGAAAAACCGTATCAAAAACACGTTAAAAAAGACATAAAGTACATAGAAAAATATAAATAAAAATATTGCTTTATTTCCATCAGCGCAGGAATTCCTACAAAAAATTCAACAAATGCCAACGTATGAAACCAATTTCAATCAAATCCGCAGTTGATTCAAATCCGCTTCATAAGATTTGCATGTGTTGAATCATTTTCAGGAAGTCCTCGGCAGGCATTCTTGAGCTATTGGAAACTAGAAATAAACTAATAAGGGGGAATTCCCTAACAAAATTTTGACAAGACTAGTATGGATAGTAAAAATAGTTGTATTTAAAATTTCAATGGAAAAGCTTTTTTTTAATCGCCCTAACCCGAATGAAATCGTATAAAAAATGAAAATTTTTTTGTGATTCCTCTTAAGTCAGAACGTGTAAAATGAGACAATGTATGAAATTTGTATTATTTATTTGCACCAGATTTTTAAGATTCTTCGTCCCGAGGAGCCGTTTTTTGGAACAAGTCCTGCAAATCTATGATAGAACACTACATGCCCTGGGAGTTCAGATTAGGTACTTTCTCTTAATCGGACACCCATGCGACCCAAAAGTATGACCGCTTAAGAGGAGACTATTTGAGAAGCAAGAATACTAGAGCATTCCCAAGAAGTGCCCGTTTAAGAGAGTGTCCGGTTAAGGGGGTCTTCTCATTGAGCAACTTTTTTTTCGACTTTTTTTTTTGCATTTATTTATAGCTTGGGTAGTTGTGAATATGCCCCTAAAAGGATTTTTTGAAATTCGAAATAGTTAAGAGGATATAGCCTTCTTTGTCGAGCAAGATCTGCGCTAAAACGAGTAATTTTTGCGTTGCTTCAAACTTTAAACGCGTTTATCTCGAAACCACGTTTTTCGAACTGGCGGCCATGATATCTCCAGTTCAACTGAACCGATTTTCATGAAACAAAGTGGAATCGACGCAGAATTATCACCATTCTCGGGTGAACCTCGACCATAATTTTAAAAAATTTTTTACTATTTTTTTTTTACACTTAACTACAAAAAAAAGCCCGAAATTGAAATTTTTTTTTTAATGGCCGCCATTTTGTCAAAAAAAATCACAAAATTGAGCTTGAGGTTCACCCGAGAATTACATCTATACTGATTATAACCCCGTTTTGTTTTCCATTTCGGACGCTCCGGAGACCCGGAATCGTGGCCGCCGTGACGGCACCTTTTTTTTTCACCACCAACTTTGAAGTCTCATTACTTTTTGAACAGCCCACGTATCGAGGCAAAAAAAATTTTTTTTATTTACTTTGTAATACAATAAATAAAAAAAGTTTTTCAATTATTCTTTGCGTTTTCAAATAAGAATTTTTTTTAAAAAGGGTCCAAAAAATGGGTTTTCAATGAGAAGACCCATCTTAGAGGAGTGTTTTCGCTTAAGAGGAGTGTCCGCTTAGGAGGAGTGTCCGCTTAAGAGGAGTGTCCGCTTAAGAGGAGTGTCCGCAAGGAGAGAGTACACTGTAATGTATTACAAATCAGACAGATTAGAACGAGTAAGGATCAAAGTCTTCAGGTCGGTTTAAGAATTTCGGAAGTTTAAGTTTCCTGAACATATTCTTTTAGTTTTCATGCCACTGAAACTTAATCAATTACCGTCGAACTTCCGTATAGGGAACGTCTATACAATGAAGTTTTCCACTTTCAGTTTACGTGTTAATAATTTCTGTAAAATGAAATTTCTATATAATGAAGTGATTTTCTGTTCCCGTGCTATTTCATTATAAGTTCGACTGTACTCAATTTTTCATAAATTTTCATATAAAACTTAATGGCAGTCTGCCCTGATTTGAACTTTAATGAAGGCTACCCTTAAATAGTTTAAACTTGAATGAATAATATGAGCCTAAGTGCGTACGACTGCGGCTTTATTATTTTCACATTTCATTAAATTAAAAATTAATTAATTATTTTGTAACATTTTTTTTCTGTTTGTTCTCAAAATTTTCGATTTTTTTTATTTATTTTTTTTTTTTTTTGTAACTTCTGCAATACTTTTTGAAATATTTCATTAATTATATCCAATAATAATCCAAAATCGAAAGTCAATCAACTGCTTTCAATGTCCATCACAAGCTTTATCGAAATTCTTGAAAATTTTTTATAGGATCTCAAAAGTCACACAAGCAAATTATCCTTTTTCGAGTATCAACTAATCAGAAGAAATCGAAATTTTACATACCGGACCGAATTACGACCGCTTGTTAGCGCTTCTTAATTGTAACTGACAGAATGGCAATTTTGAAAAAATAACTCTGTTTGAAAACTAAAAAGCGTTTCGTACAATGAAACTGTCTGCGGGATAAAACCAGAACAAAAAAAATATAAAAAAATTGTCACGCTTAGATCCGAAAGCTTGAACTGAAGCAATCCGGGAACCGTTGAAACGCTAACAAATGGGTGCAACACACCGAATGGGCCAATATGCGGAGTCACTGAAGCGGACAGTGAGCCATCGTCAGATGAAAATATGTGAAAAACATTTTACGCGTCGCAACATGACATTTACATCAATTCCCTTGTACAACTATCTTTTTTCCTCGATCTATTTAGAGTTTGTGTTTTTTTTTTTTTTTGGTGGCAATTCTGCGTGGCACCTACACTCTTTTCCGGTGTACTTCGCGGTACATTGAAGCCGCTATTTCATTTGGTAAATGAATCTGTAATTGCAACTTCATTGAAAGGGCTACATATTTTTTTTTTCAAATCATAGTAGTTTTGTTTATGGGCTTGGTTTACTCAAAGCAGCGGGCTCTCTATCAATAGATTGTTTTATATAAGTATGTACATAAAATTTTGAAAATTCTCATGAAATTCTAAGATCGATGGTAATTGCTAAGTTACATTGAGTTCTATGCACTTATGCCTCGGAATTTGAATATGTAAAAAAAATTTTAAAAAATTCAACAACAAAAATTTTAAAAAAAATTTAAAAAAAAAATTTTTTTTTTATTGAAAAAATATTTTAAAAAATTCAAAATATTCAAACAAAAATGCAAAAAATTCAAAATATTCAAAAAAAAATTTTTTTTAATTTTTAAAAATATTCAAAAAAAAAAAATTTTTTTAATTTTAAAAAACATTTAAAAAAAACTCAAAAAATATTCAAAAATTATTCCAAAAAAATTTAAAAAAAAATTCAAAATATTCAAAAAATATTCAAAAAAAATTTTTTAAATCAAAAAATTCAAATGTCAAAAATTCCAAAATATTCGAAAAATTGAACAACTATTTGAACCCCCTACGCTCTTTCATATGTCACAAAATCCAGCTGTTATAGATACTTACTGGGGTATCTCGACTGGGTTAGCTCCTTAAACTAGCTGCAAACCACCCATTTTCCTATAGAAAAGCGATTTAGTATGCCTATTAAAATGTTGAATTGTAAAATTAAAAAAAGCTTTCAGCCCTATCAGTATGCCCCGGAATTTGAATATGTAAAAAAATGGAAAAAAAAATTCAAAAAAATATTCAAAAAAATATTCCAAAAAATTCCAAAAAAAAATGCAAAAAATTCAAAATATTCAAAATATTCAAAAAATTCACAGTCAAAAATTCCAAATTAGTTCGATTTAGTATGCCTATTAAAATGTTGAATTGTCAAATTAACAAAAAACCTACTTCAGTGAATAACATATTCAAAAAGCACAGTTAAATGCAAAAAAATTCAAAAAATTCAAAATATTCAAAAACCGAGCTCTACTTATGACCTTTTTCATGCGCTTCAAGATATGTTTTTGGAAAGTATTTACGTTTAGGAAAAATGTCTGCAAAAATAATCAAAGCCAGCCTTTCATGTGAGAATTAACAGCGCGAATCTGATAGCAATCTGTGGTCACTTCTGGAGATTCTCCAGTAGCAATGGAAACTGAAAAGTGTCTTTCAGCCAGTACTCCTAATCAATAAGACTCCCAACAAAAAAAAAAAGTCCAACGAGTCCAACGAACAAAACACCCCCATTGAGACAATTTTAAACGATAAAAAACATCGACGTGCAACTCCCATACATCACGCGCTCCATTGCGTTTCGAGAACTCCCAACTCATGACGCTGCTTTGCTATGCCAATCCGCCTACTTTTGTTAGCTGGTGGGGTTGACAACCGCAGAGCCGTAGATCCGGTATTGTAATTACTCTGCTAGAAAAATCAAATAAATTTATTTCGTTAACCAATTCAAAACAAAAAAAAAAATGTGCTCAAAGAAGAAAAGCATTTGAGAATTATATAAAACACAAAAAATGAATATAAAACAAAATTAAAAAAAAAAATCACTTGTTGATACTTATGTACAAAACAGTTCCGCAGCAGTTATTTTCATTAAATCGTTGGCTGGATAAACATGTCTAACAATGCAATATGCTAAACAGTTTTGCATTTGTACGCAGCATCGTGCTTTATGAAAAGAGAATTTTCGGCTCATTTTCAATGTAATATTTTGCTAAGCATATATTTTCCTGTGCATAATGCCATTGAACTTATATAATTTCTTCTTTGAATATGACGAAAAATAGAAAATTAATCAAAATACGGTATGAAAAAGGCGGACCCATGGCTCATAGAAATGAAAAATGGCACAACTCGAAGGCTTCTTTGACTTGCCCTTTTTTCGGAAAATGGTACGTTGCGGAAAGGTTTTTTAAAATTCATTTCATGAAGTGTGATCGAATTTATGAGAAGTCAATACAAATATTTTTGAAACATTTTTAGTACAAAAAAACATTTTTTTAAGCACGAGTTCAAAATACTCCATTATTGGCATTGAAAAGAACAATCATTTATTTACAATTTTAGAACATAAATAACATTTAAGTGGGCCTATTCTCTCATTGTTCAATTCTTTTCAATGTCTTTTGAGTGTTAGAAAAAAGTATGCAAAAATGAGGGAGATACAAAGCGAGTTGGAACATGTTTTTATCATTGCGGACAGCTCCATTTTAATATACTACTTAATTATCTTAACAAAAGCGTAAAAAGACCTCAATTGGTAAAATGCATGAGAATTTATGTTTCTTTACATCTGTGTCGAGGACTTTTGGTATTATTAAATTTCAATATAAAGGCTTTTTTTATATTTTTGTTTCCTTTAAATTATGATTAACAAATGGCTGCTCAATTTAAAGCTCTTATAACTTTCTTTACAATAGTTGAAAGCAGCTGAAATATGCTCTTAACCAATATGATCAATGATTGATTCACAGCAGGGACGTGAACCGGGTTGGAAAATTTGCCCGGTTCAGTTCGGCGGTTCGAACCGTGTTTGAACTTTTGGATTGGTTCGTAAAACCGGTTTTTCTACTTCTTTGAACCGTGGTTTCGGTTCGGTTAATCGGTTCGGGAATTTCTCAAACTGGAAAAATTTGTCAACACGTGTTCCCACTTCTAACGGAATTTTTTACCATTTAGGGTTAAAATTTGCACAATAAAAAGTTAGTGGTGGTTACCTTACTTATATTAGAGTTGGTATCGATAATAATTTCATAAGAATATCGACTTCGATTTTGTTATATTTGGCCTATGGAAGCGACCACTGTGCATGGTTGGAGGGAAAAATGAAACCCTGAACCTTTAGAAAAAGGGGTTCAGTTTTCGGTTCGGTTCAAAGAATTGTAAAAAAAACTTTGGTTCGGTTAATGCTTCGGTTCATCATCAGATAAAAGCGGTTTTCCGGCTTAAAACCGGTTCACGTCCCTGATTCACAGTGTGGTAAAGCTAGCATTTCAAAAGGGAAAATAATTTCTAGACATTTTTTGGGTTATTTGAAATGCTTTTGAAATTTTTTCTCTATCACTGTCACACATATATAATTTTATATCATATCATTCATATCATATCATATCATATCATATCATATCATATCATATCATATCATATCATATCATATCATATCATATCATATCATATCATATCATATCATTCATTCATATCATATCATATCATATCTATCATATCATATCATATCATATATCATATCATATCATATCATATCATATCATATCATACAATATCAATATCATATCATATCATATCATATCATATATCATATCATATCATATCATATCATATCATATATCATATCATATCATATCATATCATATCATATCATATCATATCATATCATATCATATCATATCATATCATATCATATCATATATCATATCATATGATATCATATCATATATCATATCCCATCATTCATCTGTGACTGCCACCAAGGGTAATACATTTAGGCCTCACATGATCCCATTGTGATACCACGAAAAATGGTTAACCAAAGAAGAATTCGAAAAATTAAACAACATCCACGACCTCAGCTGGGAATCGAACCCAGAACCTCTCGCATTGTAAGTTATCCTCTCAACCAATTAAGCCACGGAGGCTGACCTTTCTAAACATAGTCCCGCACCAAGACAATCTGTTTAACTTAATTAAATCCATACCTATTCTTTTCCACGTGAAATAACTTCTTCCGAATCTCATGAAAAGCTTCGCAGAGTTCAACAGCTTTGATCCATTCGTTGCTCTCCAAACTGGAGTATTTAACAAAGTTTTCAGTGATTTTCAAAGTTCGTCTTAGAAACCTAAAGAAAGAAGAATATTTATTAG
>CM035808.1:6451132-6586132 GCA_020466095.1 Chlorops oryzae | reverse complement strand
GATATTATTTTCGAGTAACTTATCAATGACCATGTTATAATAATCGATGCCCTTTTGGTTTTTTGAAGACAAATCTCCGTTTGGTAGAATTCTGGACCACGAAATGGAAAACCGATAAAAGTGGACCTTGTTTCCAATGGAGAAAAGTGCAATTATTGTTAGTTTATGAAGCCCATAAAGGCATTACCTTGAGCTCTTTTAATGCAGCCAAATCTTTTTCAAAGAGATGATAGGAATTTGGACCCACATCTCCTGTGGAATGATCGTCAATCATTTCTGGATGATTGTGTGTGAAAGTATCCCATATCGATGGACCCCGGCCGTCTTCATTCCAACCACCTTCAATTTGATATGCTGCCGTTGAAACGCCAAATTTAAAGTGTTCTGGGAACTTTGTATTCCCAGTGCTCGATTTTAGCTCGCATTTTTTAGCTACTCCAAAATTTTTAATCGAAAGACAATGAAGAAAGCTGTTAAGGGTTTAAATAAAAACATAAAATTGAATAAAGAATAAATAATTTACTGGGGTAATTTTCGGATATTCCTTACCCAAGTATGAGCCAGCATTTAAACCGAGCCATATTCTAAGGCAGTCTTGTTCCAATCACAGCTAGCGGGGAACTGATATGCATCTATAGTCATTATATAAATATGAAATCACTGTGTAGACGACTTCGACAAACAAGTGTAAGAGTTTAGCTCTCATTGAGATTATAAATAGAAAAGAGGAATACCGGTCGTAAATCTTGATTACGACGGCTGTGGAAAATTATTATAATAATTATCAGAAAGTGAAATTGAAATTTATTGAAAATACGAATGCCGGTCGCGTGCGTATTAGTCTAAAAACTGATCAGTGATACGATTCTTATTTCTATACCCGACGCACTTTGTGTCTATATTTTGCGATTTTTATACAAATGACCAGCGTCACCATGAAAATCGTCCGCTTTTCCATCTGTCCGTCTATCTCTTTGTCGGACTGTATACAGTTTTCTTATCAAAGGAGTTGAACAGCCTTGATCATTTTTATACCCAGCTTCAGCACGGTATATTAGTTTTGTAGAGATCTTGTTACAGCTAGATCAAAAACTAGATCAATTTCGATGTGTCTGGCTGTGCTTCTGTGGTCGAAACTCCTTCTAAGCGGCTGGACCAATCACGCAATTTTTATTTGGGTTGAATTTTTTAGTAGAATTAGGGAATATTTGGACTGTGGTTAGATTTTTCTGTAGGATTAAGCAATTTTTTATTTTTCTTTGTTGTTTGAATTACACAAATTCACTTGAATGACAATACGGAAAAATCAATTGATGCATACCAATCACAGGTATACCCGAGAAGTATGCAAATTTTTTTAACTTGCCATTTTTAAGGATGTCGCAGCGCCTGAGCATATTGAAACCCAGCATACTTAATCCTGGTATAAAACTCTATTTTCGAGAATTTTATTAAGCAAAGTCGCATACCTCGAACAAAAAAAAATTGTCATGGAAAAATATCTTCCACGGGAGCATGTATGGGTTTTAGCAAAATTACCTGAAAAATATTTTTGTAATATTTTCTGAGTAATTTTCTATATATATGCTTCTGAATGAACATTCTATCTTTATAGTTGTCTAAGATATGATTTTTTAAAAATTTTCTCTAAAAAACCACTTTTTTCAAGGATATTCAAGGACTTTAGGGGATCGAGAGAAAAAACTTCCCGAAAATTAAATGTTTTACATTTACCTAAACAGCAAAACAACTAAAGTTGAAATCGGCTTCCGGGCCGGAATCACTATGCTTATAGTGCTATACCCTTTGGAAAACAGAAATGTCGGACCTAGGATAATCCAAACCACAAATGGAGATTTTTCGTGACTTTCGAAATTAAAGTTAAATAAAAGAAGCTTCAAAATCAAAACGTCGGTTGCCCAAGAGGAAAGGTGTACGGCGAAAATTGAAATTAGTATTATTAAGACCTCAAGCTTAGTGAATTTGAACTTTTTAGCCTCAAAGTTCAATGTATTTTGAATTAACTTGAATTCTCAAGTTCACTTTCGGTTGAATGAATTCATTTGTTCACAATTTCCTAAATATGAATATTTTTTATATTAATTTACGGAAAGTAAAACATATTTTTGGAATTTATATAATTGTATACAATTAAGTTTCTTACATTAGGGCATACTCTGGCTGAAAATCACGAGGAATTTTTAATTTTGTTCTATATACATCTTTATGCTTTTCAATTTAAATTCATCAATAAATTCATATACTAAATTCTACTGTTAATGCAAAGAATAAACTAGAATTCACGAGCGTGTTGGACCAATGAGGCCTAGAAGAAGCTTGCATTTTTGTAATTTTATTTGTTTTTATGAAGAGGTCAAAAAAAGGCTCTGAACTCTTGATTTATCCTCATTCGAACCATGTTTTTATTTTCCGCATTAAAGTATTATTTTTTGAAGTTATTTTACGCGATTGACATGTTTCCTATAACTTCTTTGTAATACCATGCTGAGTTTTTCGCAACACGATCCTTAGAGCTGCTGCTTCATCGATATAATACAAGCCCAAACTTTTCTCTAAAATACAAGAAACCCAATTTAATTATGAGCTACGAATGTCTATTTTGAGAACCGATCTTACGTGTATCCTTTAAGCCATTCAAAATTATCGATCAAACTCCAATAGGTGTAGTGCGTAACATTACAGCCATCATCAATGGCGTTCACGACGGCTTGGAGATGAGCCTGCAAATGATTATAAAGGAGCCTTGGAAAATTTTGATACTCTTCATTGGTTTACCTTCAAATAGTCGATCCTCTCATTGTCCTCCAACTGGCCTTCATCGGACCAACCATTTTCGGTGATCATCACTTCAACGTTGTTGTAATTGTCTCGTATCCATCTGAGTAGAGAAATCGAGGCCAGCATAAAACAAAATTTCAAGAAATTCTATCAAAATACTTTCTTCAAAATATCCTCAAGTCCTTCCGGCACACAATAAAGCCAAGTTGATTTCGCACGCCTCCATTTTGGATCTGCACTTTGCTTGAAACGGGAATCATATTCCCAGGAAGGAATTTTTCCTTCTGGAGGATTTGCCCACTCGACATATCGTGAGGAGTAATAATTCAATCCTAAGAAATCAGCTGAGCCGTTAATAAAACCTGACCAAAAGTCGTCAATTTCCGGCAGACGTGACCAAGGACGGCCCTCTTTTTCACTGTTGCGGTTGATGGTCTCAATCAAGGTGCTAGAATAGTTTCCAGTTGAACTAAATATTGGATGGGCTAGCCAGCCAAGCTTCAGTCAAATGTTTTAATTATTAAATTTTAAATCTATAATGTGTTAATGTTATCATCTTACATAGAATTCCATAGCTCGATCTCGAACCTTTAAGTCAATTTTTTTAGAATAATAAAAAAGACTATTGAGCGTTATTCCTATTTTTCCACTTTGATGTCGAAATTGGTTCTTATAGAGATGATAGACTGTAGCATGGGCCCTTAATGTTGTATCCATGCATAGATAGTGTGCAACACCTTCAGATTTTACCATTGGAGGAAAAATTCCTCTGCCGTACCCTGATATTAAGGGTAAGAATAATAGTATTTGCTAAAATTTTAACCTCAAACCCAACTCACCTTTTAAGCAATAAACATGTGGCTCATTAAAGGTGACCCATGTTTTAACACGATCTCCAAAATTTTCGAATAATAATTTTGCGTAGGCTTTGAAGTACGAAATTAAAATTTGATTTGTAAAACCTCCCAGTTTGTTCAACTCTTCGGGCATATCCCAATGGTACATGGTTACTATTGGTTCGATATTATTTTCGAGTAACTTATCAATGACCATGTTGTAATAATCGATGCCCTTTTGGTTTTTTGAAGACAAATCTCCGTTTGGTAGAATTCTCGACCACGAAATGGAAAACCGATAAAAGTGGACCTTGTTTCCAATGGAGAAAAGTGCAATTATTCTTAGTCTATGAAGCCCATAAAGGTATTACCTTGAGCTCTTTTAATGCATCCAAATCTTTTTCAAACAGATGATAGGAATCTGGACCCACATCTCCAGTGGTATGATCGGCAATCTTTTCTGGATGATCGTGTGTTAAAGTATCCCATATCGATGGACCCTTGCCGTCTTCATTCCAACCACCTTCAATTTGATATGCAGCCGTTGCGACTCCAAATTTAAAGTTTTCGGGGAACTTTGTATTCCCTGATCGCGATTTAAGCTCACATTTTCTTGCTGTTCCCAAATTTTTTATCAAAATACATTGGAAAAAGCTGTTAAGGGTTAAATAAAAACACAAAATTAGTTATGAGTTCATCAAAACTTAGATTTCTAAATAAATTTGGGCGAGGAATGCTCACCCGAATAAAAACCAGTATTTGAACCGTGCCATTCTCAAGTAAACCGGCTCCAATCACAGCATTCGAAAAACTGAAATAAAAACCATATAGGTTCATAAAAATATGATCCAATTATGTTTTAAAATGCTGACATAAGAGACACCCAACAATAACAATCATCGGAAGGGAATGAAGAATACATAGTCTTGAGTAAATCAAGATTCGTCTCAGGCGCAAAAAAAAAAAATGTAAAAGCGGCTAGAATCGCGAATCAAATCGGAGAAATCAACATAATTTCAATTGAATTTGGACACTTGAACTATGTTCATCGCTAAATGCGGAACAATCAAAGGCAATAAAATTTTTGTCTTAATTGCTTGCGAATAAAAATTTAGATAAAAATGATGAAAAGATGTTGAGACGAATGAAAAATTAAAAAAAATAGATTTAAACCTAAATAATTCACTCTCACATGTCGTAAATTAATTTCAAATGTGTCTCAATTCCTAGCAGCCAAATGTTTACTTTATGATGATGGGGTCATCGGTTACGTCTTCGATCGCAAATAGAATATTTTGACTTTAATAGCTCGCAGAATTGTGTATGCGAAAAAATTTATTAAAAAAGAAGATTTTTATTAATAGAAATTCCCATAAGAGGTAAGGTAAAAAAGAGAAAGGGAGTTCTTTAAATTATAAACTAATTTGTATAGTATTTGTAAGAGCTAGACGCTGAAAAAGGGCAGAAAATGCAATGCTTCACTTCGAACCTTTCATCCTCTGATCGCTGTCAGTTTTTCTCCCATCGAAATGAAAGACACGAATCGAATTCATTATCACCTGGACGACAATTCGGGCTATTTTAAGAATCATATATTAAAAACCCAAAAAGCCCGACTGTCCTAGAATTACCCGATGCTAATATCGAATTTTGATAACTTCACTTTGGATTAATCCTGAAATTTGAAACTGATTTAAAAAAAAAAAGTTACTTTATTAATAAAACAATAAAAAAATAATATAAATAATGATTTATTTATGATCGGAGGCACATCCTACAGAATCTGGTACAATCTTGTGTTCGATTGCTTTTTTGTAATAATATGCCGATTTTTTGGCAATCCGATCCTTATCACAGCTTGTCACGTTGACCGAAAACATACCGAATTTTTCACTTTAAAATCATAATAAAAAAATATTAGTTTACTATTAATCTTTCGTGGAATATAATTTAAGTACGCCAAGCTTACGTGTATCCTCTAAGCCATTCGAAATTATCGATCAAACTCCAATAGGTGTAGTGCGTAACATTGCAGCCATCATCAATGGCGTTCACGACGGCTTGAAGATGAGCCTGAAAATGATTATAAGAGAGCCTTGGGAAATGTTAATACTCTTCATTGGCTTACCTTCAAATAGTCGATCCTTTCATCGTCGTCCAACTGGCCATCATCAGACGAACCATTTTCTGTGATCATCACTTCGACGTTGTTGTAATTGTCTCGTATCCATCTGAGTAGAGAATTTGAGGGCATCGTGAAACCCAAATTCAATAAATTAAATTAAAATACTGACTTTAAAAGATCCTCAAGTCCCTTTGGTACACAATAAAGCCATGAGGATTTTTCACGCTTCCATTCGGGATCTACACTTTGCTTGAAACGGGAATCATATTCCCAGGAAGGAATTTCTCCTTCTGGAGGATTTGCCCACTCGACATATCGTGAGGAGTAATAATTCAATCCTAAGAAATCAGCTGAGCCGTTAATAAAACCCGACCAAAAGTCGTCAATTTCTGGCAGACGCGACCAAGGACGGCCTTCTTTTTCACTGTTGCGGTTGATGGTCTCAATCAAGGTGCTAGAATAGTTTCCAGTTGAACTAAATATTGGATGGGCTAGCCAGCCAAGCTTCAGTTAAATGTTTTAATTATTAAATTTTAAATCTGTAATGTGTTAATGTAATCATCTTACATAGAATTCCATAGCTCGATCTCGAACCTTTAAGTCAATTTTTTTAGAATAATAAAAAAGACTATTGAGCGTTATTCCTAATTTTCCACCTTGATGTTGAAATTGGTTCTTATAGAGATGATAGACTGTAGCATGGGCCCTTAATGTTGTATCCTTGCATAGATAGTCAGCAATACCTGGAGCCTTAACTGCTGGCGGGAATTCGCCTTTTCCGTAACCTGATATTAAAGCCAGGAATACAAAATTTCTTAAGGCGTCAAAAGTTAAACCTTATACACGACTCACCTCTCAAACAATAG
This sequence comes from Chlorops oryzae, assembly GCA_020466095.1. Taxonomy (NCBI): domain Eukaryota; kingdom Metazoa; phylum Arthropoda; class Insecta; order Diptera; family Chloropidae; genus Chlorops; species Chlorops oryzae. The sequence goes on along the minus strand of CM035808.1, from coordinate 6,579,506 downwards.
ACATATGGCTCATTAAAGGTAATCCAAGTTTTTACACGATCTCCAAAGTTTTCGAATAATGTTTTCGCGTAAGTTTTGAAATACGAAATGAAAATTTGGTTTGTAAAACCTCCCAGTTTGTTCAACTCTTCGGGCATATCCCAATGGTACATGGTTACTATTGGTTCGATATTATTTTCGAGTAACTTATCAATGACCATGTTGTAATAATCGATGCCCTTTTGGTTTCTAGACGACAAATCTCCGTTTGGTAGAATTCTGGGCCATGAAATTGAAAACCGATAAAAGTGGACCTTGTTTTCAATGGAGATAAATCCAATTATTCTGGGAATGTAAAGTTCATAAAGGCATTACCTTCAATTCCTTTAGTGCCTCCAAATCCCTTTCGAAGAGATGGTAGGAATCTGGACCGACATCGCCATTTGAATGGTCGTCAATCTTTTCTGGATGATCGTGTGTTAAAGTATCCCATATCGATGGACCCTTGCCGTCTTCATTCCAACCACCTTCAATCTGATATGCAGCCGTTGCGACTCCAAGTTTAAAGTTTTCGGGGAACTTTGTATTCCCTGAACGCGATTTAAGCTCGCATTTTTTTTCTGCCTCCAAATTGGTGATCAATAAACACAAAACAATGCTTTATTAAAAAAAAAAATATTTTATAAATATTTTTCATCCGTTTTTCAAGGATATTGAATGTATGAAAGGAAGGTTGGAACTTACCTTAATGAAAGCCAAAATTTATTCCACGCCATTGAACTATAATCTTTATGTTACCACTTCTTTAAAGGAACTAAATGAAAAATCCATTTTTTATCTTTTATATGCCACCACACTCCAGCTATCTTAATTTTATGCTCTCGATGTTCTTTCAGTTAAGAGTGTGTGTTTCCTTTTGATAAGATTAAAAAAATGTGTTTTTCTACATTTTTGATTAAAATTTTTTTACATTCAAAATTTTTATTAAAATTTTTTGATCATGATAAGTTTAATAAAATGGTCACTCTTAAATCAAAATGCAAACTGGATTGTTCGGAATATCCTTTACGAGATATAATTATCTTTCTTCATTCGAAAATAAATATTATTTTCTTTTCCTCAATCGGATTCCTCGGTTTGAGGGGCTTTTCTACCACATAAAGAACATATATGCAGCTATATTACGTTCCGAAAAACCGAATGAATCAATTAATAACTTCTTGGCCAACATTATTTTCAATGTTTCTCTCGCTCTGTCTCTCCCTTTCATCCTTCGTGTTCAACGACATTCATGATTTTTTTCAGCACGACGTATACGTAATGTTAATTCCTGCTCAGTTCTACTGAAATGGCGTTGCTCATACGCCCGGCGTGCGTACATTTTGACTAAAGACTTCAATATAAAGAGAATGTGTTTGTAAGATGTATTTTGATTTGTGAGTTGAGTAGGAACAAATAGAAGGACAACTTTTTGAAATGCTTAAAGCCAAGACAACCCGAATCCTTCACTTCCTCCTCTTCTGAATTTTGGTCTTCAGTTTTTTGATACCCTGGCAATTTAATTAAATTTTTTAAGTACTTAGCCGAAGAAAGGGGATTTTTTTGTATGAATTAGAAATATTTAATTATAAGGGGCACAAAATTGAGCTTATATTGAATAAACTGACTATTACGATATCAACTATCAATTATGAAAAAAAAAAAACTGATTTAATGGAAATAATCAGTTTTGCAGTATACTAAATGAAGCTCCAACAAAGGTAACAAAAATCTCAGGCGACCTGAACTGACGATAATCTTCTGAAAATCATCTAGAATCAAACCGATTAACGACTGCTTTTAATCTAATAGTCAGTCTAATATGTCGAAAGCTTTAAGTTTATTTCTAAGCACAAAATATTTTTTAATTAATATTTTAAACTAAAGGAAAGATTGAAGCGAAAAAAAAGAGATAAAAACAAGTAGAAATGTAATAGCCAGGTGAGTCTGTCAATACAAAACCCGACACACAACAGACTTTCTTTGCACCCAAAGTGTGTCGGATATGTTTTTTATTCTTTATTTTGTGTGCCTATAGTAAGGCAATAAAATTTTTTAAATCAAAATTTTTATGGAAAATGAAAGAGTTAATAAAACAACTTCTTAATCAAATGACCGGATTTGAAAGTTTTTTCGGAAATAAATATTTTTCCAAAATCGGAAAAAAAAACCAAAATCACCCTTTGGGTTGAGGTTTTTCAATCCAAAGCAAATGGTTCGAACCGTGAAAATAAAATTAAATATTAATTTTGCTCTTCCAGGGTAAAAATTTTTTTTTTTTTTGAGAAAAAAGGGACCCCACTTGAATCCGGCCTAGGGGGCACAAAACTTTAATTGGATTGTAATGATTAATGTGTAATGAAAAAATACAATTTAAATTGCTTAGCAGAAAGATCTTCAATCTTCCTTGAAAATTTGTTTCATTTTTTTCCCTGCCCATTAATTTGTTGCCGAAGAAAGGGGAATGTAAAAATTTAGAAATTTTATTATAGGCAACTAAAATTGTTTTTATTTACAAACTAAGATTTACCCTTAAAAAATAAAAAACTGTTTCAGATATTATTTTATTTATTAAATTATAATTTAATTTATGATCGGAGGCACATCCTAAAAATCTGAACAAATCTTGTTGTTCGATTTGCTTTTTTGTAATAATAATATTTTTTCAATCATTTTTCAACTTGGTCACGTTGACCGAAAACATAAAAAATTGATCACTTTAAATTCATAAAAAGAAAACATTTTCATTTAATAATTGTCTTCGGGAATATAATTTAGTACGAAGTTTCGGTGTATCCGCTTTCCATTCCGAAATTAATCGATCAAACTTTAATTCGTGTATCGTAAATTGCGCCATCATAATGGCGTTCACGACGGCTTGGAATACTGAAAATGATTATTAAAGGATTGCTTTGGAAATTTTTTGATATTCTTATTGGCTTACCTTTAAATAGTCGATCCTTTATGCTTCAATGGCCAATCAACGAACCATTTCTTGATCATCACTTGAACGTTGTTTAAATTTCTGTATCCATTGAGTAGAGAATTTAGGGCATTGTGAAACCCAAATTCAATAAATTAAATTAAAATACTGATTTAAAAGATCCTCAAGTCCCGGTACACAATAAAAGCCATGAGATTTCTACGCTTCTTCATCACAATATATTTGAGATGTTATCATTTATTTCCTGACGGTATTTTTACCTTCTGGAGATACGCCCATCACATATGGAGGAGTAATAATTCAATCCAAGAAAGTTGCGGAGCCGTTGAATAAAACCGACCAAAAGTCGTAATTTCTGTTAGACCCCAAGGACGGTCTTTTTATTTGCGGTTGATGGTCTCAATCAATGCTAGAATAGTTCCAGTTGAACTAAATATTTGGAAATTGGGCTTAGCCAGAAGCTTCGTTCAAATGTTTTAATTATTAAAATTTTAAATCTATAATTGTTAACATCTTACATGGAATTCCATACCCGTTCGAGCCTTAAAATCATTAATTTTTTGAGTAAAGAATCACTATTGGTTATTCCTAAATTTTCCCCTTGATTTGAAATTGTTCCTTTAGAATATAACTTAATCCCTAAGTTGTATTTATAGATAGTCAGCAATACCTAGCTTAAATGCTTGGCGGAATTCGCCTTTTGTAACTGATATTAAGCCGAATACTTTTTGGCTCAAAGTCCTTATACACACTCACTCTCAAACAATAGAATTGGTCATTAAAGGTAACATTTTTCAATTAAAATTTTCCGAATAATAATTTTGCGTAAGTTTTGAAATACGAAATTAAAAATTGTTTGTAAAACCTCCAGTTTGTTCAACCTTGGGATACCCAAAATGGTTAATGGTTCTATTGGTTGATATTTTTTGAGTAACTTATAAATGACCATGTTGTAATAATCGAGCCTTTTTGGTTTCTAGACGGACAAATTTCCGTTTGGTAGAATTTGGGCCATGTTGAAACCCATAAAATATTGTTTCAATAGACAAATCCAATTATTTGGGAATTAAAGTTCATAAAGGCATTTACCTTCAATTCCTTTAGTGCCTCAAATTTTGAAAGATGGTAAATCTGGACGACTCCCTTTGAATTCGTCAATCTTTTCTGGATGATTTTTAAAGTATCCCATATCGATGGACCCTTGCCGTCTTCAATTCCAACCACCTTCAATCTTTTTGCACGTTGCGACTCCAAGTTTAAAGTTTTCGGGAACTTTGATTCCTAACCATTTAAGCTCGCAAATTTTTTTTTTGCCTCCAAATTGTATCAATAAACACCAAGACAATGCTTATTAAAAAAAAATATTTTATAAATATTTTTCATCCTTTTTCAAGGATATTGAATGTTAAAGGAAGGTTGGAATTACCTTAATGAAAGCCAAATTTATTCCACGCCATTAACTATAATTCTTTTGTTACCACTTTTTAAAGGCCTAAATGAAAAAATTTTTAATCTTTTATACCACCACACTCCAGCTATCTTTAATTTTATCCTCGATTCCTTTTCATTAAGAGTTTTGCTCCTTTTGAAAGATTAAAAAAATGTGTTTTTCCTACATTTTTACTAAAATTTTTTACATTCAAAATTTTTATTAAAACCTTTGATAATGATAGTTTAAAAAATTTTGGTCACTCTTAAATTAAAAATGCAAATGGATTGTTCGGAAAGCCTTTACGAGAATTAATTATCTTTCTTCAATTCTTTTCCTCAATCGGAATTCCTCGGTTTGAAGGGCTTTTCTAACTAAAGAACATATATGAGCTTATTAACCCTTCCGAAAACCGTTGAATCAATTAATAACTTCTTGGCCAACTTATTTTCTATGGTTTCTCGCTCTGTTCTTTTCTCCTTCGTGTTCAACGACATTCATTGAAAAATTTTTTTCAGCACGACGTATAAAGAATGTTAATTCCTTTGCCAGTTTACCCCCATTGAAAAATATTCATTTTGAAAGATATGAAATCCTTTAGTTCTTTGCATATGCCAAACTTCCATGCCTATTATTTCTTTTTCTTAAGGCTTGTCATAGGAAATCATGCTAGACGAAAAATGTTTTTATCAATGTTGGGAACCATAAATATTGTTTCTACATGCATGATTAACAATTTGGACAATGAAAACATGTGTTCCCTTACCACAATGTTCAAAATGGTATTTTGTTTTTTAAAATGAATAAATTATTTTTTATTTTTAATGTTTTTTTTTTTTTTTCTAAATTTGCTTTTTTTCTTATTTAAAACTTTGTAACTTTTCTAACTTTTTTATTTTTTTCGTCTCTCCAAATTTCGAACCACTGAACACTTCGGTTTTTACACATTACATGTTATAGCAAATTGAATTTTGTTGTCAAAACGCTAACTTAAGTTTTTTGTTGATCCAATTTGCCTTTGAAACGGCGCATAGGAATTTCAAAGAAAAAAAATTTTTACAATTTTAAAAAACATTTTAATATGGGAAAAATTAAAAAAAAATTTTGTTCAAGATTTTCAAAATTAAAAAATTTTATTAAAATGAAAAAATAAAAAAAAATTAATAATTTAAAAAAATTTTTTTTTCTCAAAAGCCAGGCTCAACCCGCTCGTCCTGGAAGACCACATTTAAGCACTAGGCTAGCTTCCTTCCGGCGCGGCATTAAATTGTTGAACATAATCCAGCATCTTGCATGTTATCAACGCATGTTCTGAATCACGGCATGCATGATTTTTTCAGCAAAGGAAATGAATTCTGAATCTACGGCATGCATTTTCAGAAAAGCATGAATCATGAATGCTACGGAACCATGCATTTTTTTGCAAGCAAAGGAATCATGAATCATGAATACTATGGGCAAAACCTTATAACTAACAAATGCTAACGACCATACATTTGAAAATCCATAAGAATTTTCGAGGTGGCTCTATTAAAAAGCCACAGCAAGCATATTTTAACGAAGAAATCAAATGGCTTCTGGGCATTCGTTTTTCGCGATTTTAGTCGGCTTGAGCTCAGCATGTGGAACTCATAACCGAATGGTAGCGTGAGCGCTGTTCAAATAATAGTCGATAAAGATGTATAGGTTATGTGATAAATTAGTGCATATTAAACCATGATACAAAGAATAAGATACGCCATTCGGTTATTTACATTGCATTGGGCAATGCTAAAGTAAGTTGTGACTTGGTTAACATGCAAAACAACAAAAGAAGCTTATTTTGTATTTTTGTGAACATCATCGGGCTGAATGGGCTATCTTGTTTTCTTGACCATGCATTTCACACATTCATTCCCTTCAGCAACCCTGCAGGAAATGTAATATGAATCACCTTCATAATGAACCGTCACAGTCTATGACCATTTATACCCGCCGCAATCTTTGCGCTATAGAATTTAAATTGAGGATGAATGTCGAAGAGACAAAAACTTATTAAACTAGTGATTAGTATTATTAAAAAAATACTTTTTGGCTTTAAAGAATTTTTGAACATGTTAATAGAGTGAACTATATCTCTTGAAGTACAGTTTCTCTTAATGACACCGCTGTAAAAAATTGTTGACGTTGCATAAATTTCTTTCTTTTACATTATAGACATGGGGCATATCGAACAGAACCTCAGGGAAGCTAAACACTCTGCGCCTAAAGTTTTTGTTAATTTTTCTAGTTTCATTTTTGAATGCAGTTTCGTATCAGAAAAATCTCAAAACATTCGGTTCGTGCCGGCAATTCCGTTTTCGTGGGGAAAAATAGTTTTTTAATTCTGGGGGGCAAAGTTTAATTTTACGCATTTTAATTAAACAATTACATAACGCTTTCAATGCACTTTTTGATTTCATTTTTTATTCTCCTTTCAATTTTTCATCAAAAACAAAATGCGTGGGGGCAAATCCCCTTTTAAAATTGCTACGGACTGCTTCGGTTGGACCTGTGTCAAACACGTCGTCAAAACAGCAATGAATTATAAGCACGCATTCGCTCTCACAAAAGCCAATGATAAGAAATCGAAAATCTTTGCTTTAGATTTCTTGGCCCTGGGACATTTTTTTGTTCGACGCATCTTTTGTTATAAGGTCTTTGCTATGGGCATGCATGCTTAATTTTACAACTGGGACTGAAATGGCGTTGCTCATACGCCCGGCGTGCGTACATTTTGACTAAAGACTTCAATATAAAGAGAATGTGTTTGTAAGATGTATTTTGATTTGTGAGTTGAGTAACAACAAATAGAAGGACAACTTTTTGAAATGCTTAAAGCCGAGACGCCCCGAATTCTTCATTTCCTCCTCTTCTGAATTTTGGATTCATTTTTTTGATACCCTGTCATTTTAATTAAATTTTTTAAGTACTTAGCCGAAGAAAGGGGATTTTTTTGTATGAATTAGAAATATTTAATTATAAGGGGCACAAAATTGAGCTTATATTGAATAAACTGACTATTACAATATCAACTATCAATTATGAAAAAAAAAAAACTGATTTAATGGAAATAATCAGTTTTGCAGTATACTAAATGAAGCTCCAACAAAGGTAACAAAAATCTCAGGCGACCTGAACTGACGATAATCTTCTGAAAATCATCTAGAATCAAACGATTAACGACTGCTTTTAATCTAATAGTTATGTCGAAAGCTTTAAGTTTATTTCTAAGCACAAAATATTTTTTAATTAATATTTTAAACTAAAGGAAAGATTGAAGCGAAAAAAAAGAGATAAAAACAAGTAGAAATGTAATAGCCAGGTGAGTCTGTCAATACAAAACCCGACACACAACAGACTTTCTTTGCACCCAAAGTGTGTCGGATATAATCAGCACTTGAATTTTCTGGTGTCATCGTCATGCATTTCTATTCTATCGATAAGAACACGTCCGATCAAAGGCTTATTAAATTCAGTAGATATAGTAAATTGTTGCCAAAATTAGAGCCAATTTTCACAGAGATCTCATTCGATTATTAATCGAATAAGTGGGTTGGTATTAGATCAGATTAGTAAACAAAAATTTAACGACTGTTTTTGAGAGTGCTCGGTGAGTATTACAGCGCCTCATACTCAGTTTTGTCAAGTCACCTCTACTTTTTTTTAAAAAAGACTTCAAAAAAGGGGCCGAGAATTAAGTTACTCACTTACTTATGGCTAATGATACCAACTGTTCTGATTTAGGCAGGACAAGTTCTGATTTGCAGAAGCCAGTTCTGATTTAGTTTTAAGAAAAATCAGAACTCTGATTTTCCGGAATGTGTTCTGATTTGTTCTGATTTTCCATTGATATCTAAATATGGGAATCCGCATGTCCACCAACATTCATTTAAATGAACATTCACCCATTATTTCTTTTTTAAATTTAAAATCGAATAATCGATAGCATATACATATGTATATCGAAGCACATTGCAACACTATAAGACATACAATGACATCCCTATTCGCTAATTCATTTTCTTCTTCGTTTTCTTCGCTTGAACAAACGCAATATTACATGATCAATCGAAATATGATTTTAAAGCAAGCAAAGAAGTAACGGCAGCCACTGCAAGTGCTAACAGCACAAGCACTTCAGCAAGCCACCACTGCACTAAGGGCTAGAAAGTCATTTTTTTTTTGGCAAAAAGTCTAGAAAAGGAGAAAGAGCATCGAATTTTAGCACAAAGGTGCAGAGAACAACTCTTAAATCGATGTTAAAATTAAATTTTTATTGGAAGATTTTTAAGGGTACCTCCAGTACTAGGGTGTGTTCGGGACAACACATAAAAGCGTCCAAAATCCGCAATTCCTAATTTTTTTCAATGAAAATCGGTGTGTGAGTTCGTTTTGTTTGGGACTTAATAGACAACATTCTGAAGCTTCATTTCTGTATAGGTTCTATGGACTGCCGAGGACTGCTTCATATTTTTTGTTCTCACAGAACATAAGGAAAATTCTAAAATTTATTTAAAAAAAGCTTCAAGTGTTTAGCTTAACTTGTTTCATATACTAAAAAAAAACCCACACAAAAGAGTGATGAAGTTTTATTGTACATACCCTGAATGCTACTATCCATATTTAAAAAAATTTAGTTTCGAAGAAATTGATTAAAAAATTTGAACAGACAATCTCACTTAATTTCAATTATTTGGAACGCCAAGCCGCATGTTGTTTGCTTTGTGAACTTTGACAGGCTGTCAAATTAAAAGGGTTGCCAATAGAAAAAAATGAAGTCGTTTTTATAATGGTCAGAGTATTTTCTTACTATATGCATACTAATTTTTTCCAAATTACTACACAAAAATGTCGACTTTTTGTCAAAAAAAGCGGCCAGCTGGCACATAGTGCACTGGAGAAAGTCTTATATCGGTGTGCATAAATGATTCAGAAGAAGATAAGTAGCCAGTATCGGGGATATAAAAGTTTTAATTGTTATGGAAATGTATTTTTTTTATGTTCAGCAGAATCCTGAGGTTTAGGTTTTATTGTTGTTTTAATAAAAGTGCTCTCAAAAATAAGGTTAATTTGGTTTGATTTCCCTAATGTTTTAATAACTGGCCCTTATTTTTTGTTAAGATTTGCCTAGAGGTGTAAAAAATGTACTAAAATGTACATTCAGATTTTAAAATGTAGTCTGATTTTTGTTCTGATTTATGTTCTGATTTTTCTAGCCCATGTTCTGAATAGTTCTGCCTTTTGAATTCGATTTGTGGCCGAAGTTCTGCTTTTTCTTCCCAAACAATTGGTATCATTAGATATACATAAGTGAAAATGTTTCAGAATTTTAGCATTGCCAAAAAGGTAAGTGAAAAATTCAATCGAATTTATTACAGCTTAGTTTTTAGGTTTTTAAATTTGCGATTTCGGAATTTCAATTCAAAAATAATTTTAATTATTTATTTTGCTTCCTAAAATATTTTTTTCATCACACTCGTGACTGCCGACATATTATATGTTTTGGGAAACAATTCTCTTTGACGTTCTTTAAATAAACACACTAAAATATAATCAAATTGAAATAAAAATCAATAACTACACAGCTGTTTCAAATTTTTTACCAAGCCGAACAATTGACGTTCCTACAAAAATACTTATTTCGGCAAAATAAACATAGATGACTCTAAAGACTGCATACGCATTTTTAAGAATCTTGTTGCAACGATCAAAAGAAACGATCGAGCCATTGATGAAATAAGGATTTGTTCCTTTTTTAAAAGCCTTTTTAAGTCCTCACATGAACAGAAATGAGCACTACCAGAGACCGATAATGGTCTGTATGATATTGTAAAGTACAATCAATAAATTATAATGTTTTTAAATTCTTATGTGAACGAATTAGACCGACTATAGTGCAATTTACTGTTTAAATTAAGTCTTATTTAATTTTCGTGGTTTACCAATTGCCTGCTGCGGAAGATGTTTGTTCAGATAAGATATTTTTATACCCAGCGTAAGCGGGGTATATTAGTTTTGTGCAAATCTTGTAACAGGGAGAATTAAGCTCCGGAGATATAGAAAAATATATACAGAAATGATCAGGATCAAAAACTGAATCGATTTAGACATGTCCGTCTGTCCGTCCGTCCGTCGTCCGTCTGTCCGTCTGTCTGTCTGTCTGTCTGTCTGTCCGTCTGTCTGTCCGTCCGTCCGTCCGTCTGTCCGTCCGTCCGTCCGTGGTCGGATCTCCTCCGATACGGCTGGACCAATCAAGTCGAAATTTGGCACACAGGTATATCGAGATCCGAGTATGATCCTAAGTAAAAATGGGAGACATCCGTCCACTGCCACGCCCACAAATGAATATAATTTGTTTTCAGTAAAATGCTTGTAACTTGCGAACCACTCAACACATTCCATTGATATTTGGTGTACTGGTAAACTACGAAAAGGGACATATCCTAGAAAAAAATGGACGCCGCCCTCCGTGAGCCACGCCCAAAACTAAGCCCACAAATAAGGGCTTATCGTAACTTGTGAAGTAAAAGCTTCAAATTCGCAACATAGGTTCACCAAGGCAAATGAAAGGTGTAGGGAAAAAATTTATGTAGCCCGCCCACTGCCACGCCCACTAATAGAGAATTTTCATAACTTCCGAAGTAAAAGGCGTCGAAGCTTCAAATTCGCAACATGGTTCACCAAGGCGAATGAAAGGTGTAGGGAAAAAATTTATTGCCCCCCACTGCCACGCCCACAAATAAGAAGAAAATTTTCATAATTCCCGGGAATTTAAAGGGCTTAGAAGCTTTCAAATTTCCAACATATTACCAAAAGGGAAATGAAAGGGAGGGAAAAAAAGAGGACTGAGCCCCTAAAGAAATTTTTTTCATAAAATTAAGTTAAAGGAGGCGTAAGAAGCCTTTCAAATTTTGCAAAATGGGTTCAAACCAAAGGCAATGAAATTTAAAATAATTTTTTTGCCCTTTCCCCTTCCAACGGCCCACAATTTAGAGGGGCAAATAGTCCCGTATTAATGCGGGGCGTGGGTTTTTAAATCGGGCTTGGCCAAACTTTACTTTCTTATTTGTTTTTTTATTTAAACGAAAGCCAGATAAATAATTAATTTAGATGAAAAGAGAAGGAGGGAAAGAGGAAAGACCTAGAAACTTTTTAAGAATTTTTTTTCAAAAATTAAAAAATGGGTTTTAATAACGGTTCAGACCATTTATTTTTGTCCTTAAACTGGGTTAAATTGTCCTCCCGTGGCCTATGGGAATTTAAAAAATTGAAAAAATGATTAATGCCTTTACCGGCTGTCGGTAGGGCAATTGTATTGAATTTGTGACCGGCCCAAGTTTAAATCCCGTAATTTTTCCAACCTGGCGGGGCGTTTAAAAAGTTTTTTGGAAATCCCAATGCTGTTGCAAAACTCATTTTTCAAAATAAAAACCGTAAGGGTAAAATTTTTTTTTTTGAAGAACTAAGAAAATAATTATTTTTTTCCATTTTAGGTTGACAAATTTAGCCGGCCAAATGTAAAGATTTTGAACGAGCCACCCATAAAGAAATTTTTATGTTTTTTGTGAAAATTTTTAAAAAATCTTTTTTAATAACTTTAGTGGTCATTTAAATTTAATTCCTTGACCTTTCGTCAAAAAGGTTGATTATTTGAATATTTTGTTCCTCCCGTTTCGGCCTTTTGGCCAATATTCCCCAACAGGAAAATTGAAAAAACAATGATTGTCAGGGGTTTAAACCGGATTTATAAATTTTAGGCAAATTTTTGAAAAAATTCCCAAATGGGGATTTAGGTTTATAGGCCTTTGAATAAATTTTCCAGAATTTAATTTTTCCAAGGTCTTGGTTTGGGGACTGTTTTTAAAAAATTTTTTTGAATTTTTAAATTGAAAAAATTTTGAACAAAGCTAATTTGCAAATTAAATTTTTTTCAAAATAAACAGGCGCTTGTAAATTTTGGGTTTTTAAAAAAAAGAAAATAATAATAATTTGTTTTCCCTCCACTCTTCTATAAAAGGTTTAGTTTAATTTTTATTTTTTAAATGTAATTTTTAACTATAAAGAACTTTGCCCTAAAAAATTGGCTTTGGAATTCGTTTTTGTTCCAAAACAATGTTTTAATTCTAAAGGGGATTTTTTTAAGTACTTTATGGTCACTTTTGGAATGGCCCGAATTTCGTTAATAAATAAGGATTGGATTTTTTATTTTAAAGTAAGTATTTTAAGGCTTGAAAGACTTTCTTTAAATTGTTCTTTTAAGGCTATATTTAATTAGTTAAAATTTTAAGGGTTTAAGATTTGAATGAATTTCCCGGAAGGTTTAAACCAGTTTATAAAAATTGGAATAAGAAATTTTTAAAAAATCAAATAAAAATAATTTGGAAGAGTTTTAAAAATTCATAGGAAACTTAAAGAATAAACCGAAATCTTAACTTTTTAAGGTTTAAAACCAGTTGGGATTAAGGAACCCTTAAAAAAGGTTTTAAAGAATTTTTTTTGGGTTTTTTGAAAAAAAATTTTTTGGGCCAAAAAAACTGTGCAAAGGAGAAAATTTCTATTTTTCCAAAAAAATTCAAACCACGTTCGCTTTATCCCGAAAATGGGAGTGAACAAATTTTGTTTTTGATATAATTTTCCCGAAGTCCGAAATTCGAAAGTAAAGTAAGATGGCAAATTCTGATTCCCCGGTTTTAAATCCTTTTGCGGCAGTAAATGAACCGGGTTGAAAAAAGACTTTTTTTCAAATGCTTTGTTATTAAGCTATAATTGAATTTGTCAACCTAATAAGGTTTAAAGTACTGCTTGAATTCGGGTTTAAATTCCCGGGAATTTTTCGATTTTTTATAAAAAGGTAAGGGGAAATTAAAGTTCGAATTCTTTAAAAAAATAACTTGGAAAGCATTTATAAAAAATTCAATCAAAAACTTGAAAATGGACACCGCTTTCCTTCCTGGTGCTTTTTGCCGTTTTTTCCAATTTGTTGGTCCATGTTAAGCTTTTGAACAAAAAGGGAAAGAAAGGATTTTTTTTTCTTTAAATTTATTTTAAGACCCACTCCAAAAAAGATTGGAATTTTGGAAAAAGATTTTTTTGAGCTAATTTAAAAAAATAACAAAAATCGATATGAATCTTTTATAACATTTTTTTCATTTTCCAATTCACGAGAATTATGAAAGAAAAAATCCACGAAATTTGCACACCCTGTATCTTCGCAACCCCTTAATATTTCCCCCACCCCCTTATGCACAATTCATGTCCTCTCATAGCACAATACTTCCACCAAGTTTCATCGAAATCCCAGTTATGAACTTTTTTGAACGGGTACACTTGGCGTTAAATGCCCCGTTTGTTCATAGAATGATACTCATACCAAAGCTGTGCCAAAATTGGAAATGCTACGCTGCCAATCTGCTCATGAAAGGTTTATATTGATGATTATTTTGTTGCTCATTGCGTTCTTCTCCAAAGGGCCACAGACATGTGTTGCTTGCCTTACGTCAACAATGCATTTGCAATGGGTAAACTGTTCCGCAATGATTTTGTTGCCGGAAATTCAAAATTTCAATTTACAAATTCAATTTCAATAAGTTATGAAAAGCAATAGCCAGACGAAAGATAAAAAAGAATGAATGAACTTTGAAGAGTAACAAGAAAAAACCCATCTCAGATATACATACATAAAGATACCAACTGTTCTGATTTAGGCAGGACAAGTTCTGATTTGCAGAAGCCAGTTCTGATTTAGTTTTAAGAAAAATCAGAACTCTGATTTTCCGGAATGTGTTCTGATTTGTTCTGATTTTCCATTGATATCTAAATATGGGAATCCGCATGTCCACCAACATTCATTTAAATGAACATTCACCCATTATTTCTTTTTTAAATTTAAAATCGAATAATCGATAGCATATACATATGTATATCGAAGCACATTGCAACACTATAAGACATACAATGACATCCCTATTCGCTAATTCATTTTCTTCTTCGTTTTCTTCGCTTGAACAAACGCAATATTACATGATCAATCGAAATATGATTTTAAAGCAAGCAAAGAAGTAACGGCAGCCACTGCAAGTGCTAACAGCACAAGCACTTCAGCAAGCCACCACTGCACTAAGGGCTAGAAAGTCATTTTTTTTTGGCGAAAAGTCTAGAAAAGGAGAAAGAGCATCGAATTTTAGCACAAAGGTGCAGAGAACAACTCTTAGATCGATGTTAAAATTAAATTTTTATTGGAAGATTTTTAAGGGTACCTCCAGTACTAGGGTGTGTTCGGGACAACACATAAAAGCGTCCAAAATCCGCAATTCCTAATTTTTTTCAATGAAAATCGGTGTGTGAGTTCGTTTTGTTTGGGACTTAATAGACAACATTCTGAAGCTTCATTTCTGTATAGGTTCTATGGACTGCCGAGGACTGCTTCATATTTTTTGTTCTCACAGAACATAAGGAAAATTCTAAAATTTATTTAAAAAAAGCTTCAAGTGTTTAGCTTAACTTGTTTCATATACTAAAAAAAAACCCACACAAAAGAGTGATGAAGTTTTATTGTACATACCCTGAATGCTACTATCCATATTTAAAAAAATTTAGTTTCGAAGAAATTGATTAAAAAATTTGAACAGACAATCTCACTTAATTTCAATTATTTGGAACGCCAAGCCGCATGTTGTTTGCTTTGTGAACTTTGACAGGCTGTCAAATTAAAAGGGTTGCCAATAGAAAAAAATGAAGTCGTTTTTATAATGGTCAGAGTATTTTCTTACTATATGCATACTAATTTTTTCCAAATTACTACACAAAAATGTCGACTTTTTGTCAAAAAAAGCGGCCAGCTGGCACATAGTGCACTGGAGAAAGTCTTATATCGGTGTGCATAAATGATTCAGAAGAAGATAAGTAGCCAGTATCGGGGATATAAAAGTTTTAATTGTTATGGAAATGTATTTTTTTTATGTTCAGCAGAATCCTGAGGTTTAGGTTTTATTGTTGTTTTAATAAAAGTGCTCTCAAAAATAAGGTTAATTTGGTTTGATTTCCCTAATGTTTTAATAACTGGCCCTTATTTTTTGTTAAGATTTGCCTAGAGGTGTAAAAAATGTACTAAAATGTACATTCAGATTTTAAAATGTAGTCTGATTTTTGTTCTGATTTATGTTCTGATTTTTCTAGCCCATGTTCTGAATAGTTCTGCCTTTTGAATTCGATTTGTGGCCGAAGTTCTGCTTTTTCTTCCCAAACAATTGGTATCATTACTTATGGCTATAACTTGTAATCCGTTCAATATTTAAATTTACTATCTATCACAATTTATAGCTCTGCACTCATTTTAAATAGCTTTAGTACAAACCGACCCAAAAAAACTCTATACAGTAGGTACAAGTTGCAAAAATTCCTAAAATTTGACGTGTTTTTTATCATACTTTATTTTGTGTCGCCTATAGCTCCCAAGGCAATAAACATTTTATCAAAATTTTCTGATTCAAATATAGAAAGATTATAACTAAACAACTTCTTCATATACACGAACTGCATCCGAGCACTACTTGATACAGATTTTCCGCTGCAAAGTGGAACTATTTTTTAAAAAAATCGGAAGAAAAATCGCAAAATCAGCCTTTAAGTATGCACGATGTTTTTCAATCCAAAGCAAATGGTTCAGAGCCGTGAAAATAAGAATTAATAGTATTAATAGTGGTTTTCCGTTCGGAAATATAGAATATATTTGTGTTACTTCCAGGGCAAATAATTTTTTTTTTTTTTTTTGTAGAAAAAGGGGACCCCACTTGACATCCGGCCTATGGGACCACAAAACTTTAATCTGGCATTGTAATCCACTCTCACATGTCAGACATGAAAAAATACTAATATGTCAAATTAGTCTTACGCGTAGATTAAGAGGTCGTTCAAGTCTTCCATTAGTAAAATTTGTTTCATTCTATACTCCCTGCCCATTCACTCCTTGTTGCCGAAGCTTTCAATACGTGTGGCAGGATCGCCTAAAAATTTACGATGACAATTCTTACTTAAGAGTAGAACAACTAAAATTGTTTTTATTTACAAACTAAGATTTTACCCGTTAAAAAATATTAATCCTGTTTCAGATAGTTTATTTTATTTATTAAATTATAGTTTATTTATGATCGGAGGCACATCCTACAGAATCTGGTACAATCTTGTGTTCGATTGCTTTTTTGTAATAATATGCCGATTTTTTGGCAATCCGATCCTTATCACAGCTTGTCACGTTGACCGAAAACATACCGAATTGTTCACTTTAAATTCATAAAAAGAAAACATTTTTCATTTAATATTGATCTCTCGAGGAATATAAATTAAGTGCGCCAAGCTTACGTGTATCCTCTTAGCCATTCGAAATTATCGATCAAACTCCAATAGGTGTAGTGCGTAACATTACAGCCATCATCAATGGCGTTCACGACGGCTTGGAGATGAGCCTGAAAATGATTATAAAGGAAGCCTTGGAAAATTTTGATACTCTTCATTGGTTTACCTTCAAATAGTCGATCCTTTCATTGTCCTCCAACTGGCCTTCATCGGACCAACCATTTTCGGTGATCATCACTTCGACGTTGTTGTAATTGTCTCGTATCCATCTGAGTAGAGAAATCGAGGCCAGCATAAAACAAAATTTGAAGAAATTCTATAAAAATACTGACTTCAAAATATCCTCAAGTCCCTTTGGAACACAATAAAGCCATGAGGATTTCGCACGCCTCCATTTGGGATCTTCAATATACATGAGATGTGTATCATAGGACCATGACGGCACTTCACCTTGTGCGGGATAGACCCATTCGACGTAGCGTGCGTTGTAATAATTCAATCCTAAGAAGTCTGCGGAGCCGTTGATAAAACCTGACCAAAAGTCGTCAATTTCGGCAGACGCGACCAAGGACGGCCCTCTTTTTCACTGTTGCGGTTGATGGTCTCAATCAAGGTGCTAGAATAGTTTCCAGTTGAACTAAATATTGGATGGGCTAACCAGCCAAGCTTCAGTCAAATTTTTTAATAATTAAATTTGAAATCTATAATGTGTAAACATTCTTCTCACATAGAATTCCATAGCACGATCCCGGAGCTTAGTATCATTTTTTCTAGAGTAGTAAAAGAGACTATCGAAAGTAATACCTATTTTTCCACCTTGATGTTGAAATTGGCTCTTATAGAGATGATAGACTGTAGCATGGGCCCTTAATGTTGTATCCATGCACAGATAGTCAGCAATACCCGGAGCCTTAACTGTTGGCGGCCATTCACCACTTCCGTAGCCTGATATTACGGCCAGAAAGACAAAAAATTTCTTAAGATCCACGAACTAAACCTTATACACAACTCACCATTTAAACAATAGACATATGGCTCATTAAAGGTAATCCAAGTCTTTACACGATCTCCAAAATTTTCGAATAATAATTTTGCGTAAGTTTTGAAATACGAAATTAAAATTTGGTTTGTAAAACCTCCCAGTTTGTTCAACTCTTCGGGCATATCCCAATGGTACATGGTTACTATTGGTTCGATATTATTTTCGAGTAACTTATCAATGACCATGTTATAATAATCGATGCCCTTTTGGTTTCTAGACGACAAATCTCCGTTTGGTAGAATTCTGGGCCATGAAATTGAAAACCGATAAAAGTGGACCTTGTTTTCAATAGAGATAAATCCAATTATTCTGGAAATTTAAAGTAAATAAAGGCATTACCTTCAATTCCTTTAATGCCTCCAAATCCCTTTCGAAGAGATGGTAGGAATCTGGACCGACATCGCCACTTGAATGGTCTACAATCTTTTCTGGATGATCGTGTGTTAAAGTATCCCATATCGATGGACCCTTGCCGTCTTCATTCCAACCACCTTCGATTTGATATGCAGCCGTTGCCACGCCAAATTTAAAGTTTTCGGGGAATTTTGTATTCCCTGAGCGCGATTGTAGCTCGCATTTTTTTGCTGCCTCCAAATTGGTGATCAATAAACACAAAAGAAGGCTTTATTTAAAGAAAACATATTTCGTTTGAATATTTTCGATGATTTTTCAAAGTATTCTGCAGTTTACCATAGTAAGAACCAACATTTATTCCGAGCCATTGAAGAGTATTCTTCATACAACCACTTCTTATAAGGAACTAATTGAAGAATTAATATTAAATCTTTTATAAGCATAGGAAATCGCTGCTCCAGGTATCATAAATACAGTGGCGATATTCCATCATTAACGAGTTAAGGGGGTGCTTCATTTTGATTAGATTAAAGTACTTAAACTTTTATTATTACTATTGTTGCGATTAAAAAGTTGCTTAACTTGTTAAACTTGGATGTTTATTGCATACCAAACGGAAGGCTAACATTGGTCGATTTAGACTTTGAGATGCCCAGCTTCAACTTTCAACCAAAGGCGATCGATGGGTAGGACTACATCAGAGGTTTTAACTCAAATAAATTTCCATATAGAGCTGCCACCTGTTTATATAATTACAACGCAAAAGTCCAAAAGCTGGTTTAGCGCGCTATTCTGATATTATTTTTTTTTTTAATATTCTCGAAACTTTCAAAAATATTTTCTGCAATAGGAGTTTTTTATGTGACCAAGAATTTAGCTACAACAGCTTTAATGAAACAGCAGGAACTTGACGGCTCATGTCAAAATTATCGAAAGCTCTAGTCACTAAATTGATCCGAAATCTGTCACATACCTTTTTAATATAACTAAATATCGCCCCAACCAGATTGTGGACACAATATTTTTTGAAATTGATTACTGGAAAAACAAAATTGTATATAGTATAATTTTTCAAACGATTTTAATTTTGCAAAACAAAACTTTATTTTTTCTTTGAAGTAGTGGCGATAACAATACCTTTGTTAACTGATAATCCGTTTTGGTTTTGATGATTAGAATGCGTAAAATACATATCAAAATTTTTCAACAACCCACTTTACCACCCATGAATTTGATTTATTTTTAGCATTTCTTAAAATTATATGTTTGCATTTTCCGAAATTCATAATAACTACTGCTAAAATTTTAATGGTGATAAATCACCATATTGCCTTCATTTCAATTCGAAAACCGTTTGGTTCTGAACTGACAATATTTACGCAATATTAAAGAATTTAAAGGACCTACAGTTGCAGCTACGGGAAAAATAATTATTAAAAAGAGTCTGAGGTTACCTAAAACTAAATCTAAAACTAAATCCAAAACTAATAAAACTAAACTAAAACTAAAACTAAAACTAATAAAATATAAAACTAAAAAAACTAAAACTAAAACTAAAATTAAAATAAAACTAAAACTAAAATTAAATACTAAAATTAAAACTAAAAACTAAAATACTAAAATTAAACTAAAAATTAAAATAAAAATAAAACTAATTAAATTAAAACTAAAATTAAAATAAAACTAAAACTAAAACTAAAAATAAAACTAAAATTAAAATAACTAAAACTAAAATTAAAACTAAAACTAAAACTAAAACTAAATAACTAAAACTAAATAAAACTAAAACTAAAACTAAAACTAAAAACTAAAACTAAACTAAAACTAAAATAATAAAAACTAAAATAAAATAAAATTAAAAATAAAATAAAATAAAATTAAAAAATATAAAATTAAAATTAATAAATTAAAATTAAAATTAAAATTAAAATTAAAAATTAAAATTAAAATTAAAAAATAAAATTAAAATTAAATAAAATTAAAATTAAAAATTAAAATTAAAATTAAAATTAAAATTAAAATTAAAATTAAAATTAAAATTAAAATTAAAATAAATAAAAATAAAAATTAAAATATTAAAATTAAAATTAAAATTAAAATTAAAATTAAAAATTAAAATTAAAATTAAAAATAAAATTAAAATTAAAATTAAAATAAAAAATTAAAATTAAAATTAAAATTAAAATAAAATTAAAATTAAAATTAAAATTAAAATTAAAATTAAATTAAAATTAAAATTAAAATTAAAATTAAAATTAAAATTAAAAATTAAAATTAAAATTAAAATTAAAATTAAAATTAAAATTAAAATTAAAATTAAAATTAAAATTAAATAAAATTAAAATTAAAATAAAATTAAAATAAAATTAAAATTAAAATAAAATTAAAATAGAATAAAACTAAAATTAAATCTAAAATTAAAATTAAATTAAAATTAAAACTAAAATCAAAACTAAAACTAAAGCTAAAATGGAGCTTAAACTAAAACTACAATTAAAACAAAAACAAAACATAAACAAAAACTGTTAAAGTTCCCTACTCTCTAAATTTATGTGATTATCGCCGTTGAACCTTTACACCTGACCCTTCTCAGTAGCCCCCAAAACTCCGACACGCATTGTAGTTTAATCGATAATTTCGCTTTTCAAAGTGGTTATACGTAACTTAATTGCCCCCATTTGTCTTTCGGAGGTGCCATTAGCACTTTTCAACGTCGCACCTGCGAATAAATTTCCTTTACGTGTTTTGTTTACTGCAGTCAAAAGTTTCCTCGATCCAATCGAAACATGACAAGGCAAAAGCCGAGAAATTCTTTTTTATTCAGGCTCGTGATTGAAACCGAAACGGTTGCGTGTCAAGTGAATGGAAATAGTTTTTAAATTTCTTAAGTAAAAAAGTGTGAAAAGTTCCTAATTTTATTAAAACATTTTTGGGTAAGCTATATTTTTAGACGCTCATAAATTTAGTTTATTATTTTATATTTTATATATTATGAATTTAATATTCATTACATTTCAAGTCTGCGTTAAAAATTTTTTGTCAAAAAAAACTTCAATTTAAATACAAAAATCTTAGTCTTTAAAATTAAAAGGATTGGAATAAAGAGAAGTGTTTGAACAGATGAGACTATTTTAATAAAAAATTATCTCCACGTAAAGAATGTTTAAATCCAGTTTAAATTTTTTAAAAGAGATATATTTCCTAAAATATCCATATTTGGGCTTTTTGTCAATAAATTTTCATATTATTTGTTATCATATTAATTTAAAAAAAACTTTTTTATATGTATATACAATCCCGTTTTTCACATCTGAAGCGAACATTCACACAAACATAGTGATTAAAATAATATAAAAATTATATTGTTTAATTCTGTAGAAAAGGAGAGTGCTGGTGGGTTTTAAAGCCACCGAAAAGGCATTTTTTATGATTTTTTTTTTAGATATGAATAGATATGAAGTTACAGTTTAATGTCTTAAATATATTTGTGAAATCAAAAAACAAAAATTAGATAAATAATTCCGTGGCAGCGAATCTCCAGAGGAGTCCGTCATAAAAAGTTGCTATGCCGTGAACATCCTGATGCGTGATGGATCATCGGAAATGAATAGATTAAATCGCTCTTTAAAGTTATTACAATTTAACGATTCAGCGATTTTCGATAAAAAAAAATTGTAGTTTTGTTATTTTAAGGAAGAAAAAAAAATGTATATTAATACCTTTTAATTTATGTGCAAAAATAGAGTAAAAAATTTCATTAATAATAATATTCATCGGCTGGAAAAATCTTGTTTTCGAAAAAATCTTTTTAATGATTTTTTCTCTAACATGGCACAGATGGGCCACTCGCCTTGAAACGCTATATCTTCGTTGGTTTAGTCGCGATTTTCTTAAAATTGTAATGTTGTATATTCAAAAAAAAAAAATTTAAAAAAAATATTCCAAAAAGGTTTTTAATCCCTATCATCCCCTCAAGCAGACCTTCCTCTATTTATTTTCATAATTTCTACCGTACAGGCACTCGAAAATCCATATTTTCTAACACTTATTTAAATATGTATAAAAAAAATATTTTCGCAAAAAAGTTTTTTTGCCGTCTTGATATCTCGTCCTTTTCTGCCAGTGACTTTAGGCAATTTTTTTCAGCCCATTTTTCCGTTCAATCACAAAGCAATGGAGCTCAAGTTATGGAAATCCTTACAATTTTTCCTTCGTTGAATTAAAGCTTCAAGTGAATATATTGTGAAACATTTTTATATTTAAAAAAAAAAAGGCAATTCTATTATATTTTATCTTCCAGAGGAAATTTAACAAGGTTAGGTACAAAACCAAAAATTAAATTTAAAATTGGGATGACATAAGAATATCATCAATTAAATTGCATTTATTAAATTAAGTTGGATATTATTTCACAGATTAACAGTCAAACGGAAAAAAAACAATTTTTTATCTACCTATATTCCTTTTTTATAATTCTACAACGTTTAAAAATTTTGAAGTCCGAGCACTGGTCCAAATTCGTTTTTAAATATCATCGATCACAGGGACGTGTAAACATGGAAATAGAGGGCTCAATTCAAGCACATTTTTCTGCACACTCGTGAGTCAGACACACGAACAATGCTTTGAAAATGTGAAGTAAGTGGAGGAAGACGTGCGAAGAAAAAGGAATGGTTGTTGGTTAAATGTTCCGGAACAATCTGTGCTTCTCTTTCTTTCTCATGCATTCGAATGGGATGTTTTCGAAACATTGTTCGTGTGTCTGACTCTCGAAATATTGTGTGAATTAAGCAAAACTAACCCTCAAGTACCAAGTGCCTTTAAAAAAGCATTAATTACATTCCCTAGCACACATATAATAGAGCAGTGCTTGAAATAATTCACATTTTGTACGCATGCGCGCAGTTGATCGGACGCATCGCACACGCGCTATAGGAGTTGACACTTAAAAATTTCAAAATATCGATAATTTTTCAGCACCACTAAAGCAGACGCACACTTGACGGCGCGATCATTTGCTTATTGTCATGCAAGTGGATAAGTTCGAAAGTGAAAAGAATGGATAAAGTACGAACGAATATATTCGCGTTGATTCTTCTGGACGCTCTGGAAGACGAAAACGAAAGGTATTTATAAAGATCTATTTCAACCATATTTGTATGTATGGGGCTCTGCCAGAAATGAAACAGAAATGAAAAACTTCATATAAAAAAACGCTTCAGAAAATTTCTGATTCATTTCTGAAGCGTTTTTTTATATGTAGTTTTTCATTTCTGACAGAACTGGAGAGAGCCCCTATATTTGAAATCGAAATTCAAAATTGTTTTTAAAAACAACTGGTCTTACAGTTAGATGAGATGTTTGTGTCTCTCTCTCTCTCTCTCTCTCTCTCTTTCCCATGTTTGATATGCCGAGAAGTCAGACACACGAACAATGTTTCGAAAACATCCCATTCGAATGCATGAGAAGGAAAGAGAAGCACAGATTATTCCGGAACATTTAACAAACGACCGTCTCTTTTCGTCGCATGTCTTCCTCCACTTACATTATCGTTTCAGAACATTGTTCGTGTGTCTGACTCTCGAGTATTTGCGATCCGGCACTTTGTCCAGTAGCGTAGTCAGGGGGACGAAGGGGGCAGTCGCCCCGGGCGCCAAATCATATTTCAAATTTTATGATGGTATTTTTATTGAGGCCGATTGGAGGGGGCGGCATTTCCTGCATTGTGCCCCCATCGTTCCCCGGGCGCCGAAAAGTCTCACTACGCCACTGACTTTGTCTATTGTTTTCAAATGATCACATTTAATTTAAAAGTTTTAAATAAAAAGAATTTTTCAAAATAGAAATTTTTGCACCCATAGACCGCAAAAATATTAAGTAATTAAAATTAAAAAGCAGAAGGGTTAAAAAAAAAGACAAAAACTAAAAATTTTTAAATTATTTAAAATGATTACACAAGCTTACAAATGGCATTGAACTTTAGGATCTGAGAAACTGAAAGTTGTTTTTTTTTTGACGCAATTTGGCTTGCTGAGCTCAAATATTGCAACGGTTTTGTTTTTTTTTTTTTAAAGATTGGCGAGGTATGGACCAAAAACCGTGCATTGATACTTAGCCGGGAAGTCGCATACACCGTTTTCGGCACGAAAACTAAAACGAAAACTGAAAATCGTTGTTGTTCGTCACTGTTTCGTTTCCTGAGTTAGTTTTCGTTTCGTTAGAAGCTAGCGACATAAATCAGAAACCGAAACAACCGATTTTTAGCTGTCATATCATATTGAAGTGAAATATAGTGCCTCGAAATTTATTGATATAAAATCAAAGAAAATTTTATTTTCATTTGTCATAAAAACTACAACGAAATTAAATTGAAATAAATTAAATGAAACTGACTGTCAAAATATACATATTTCGTTGCTATAGCTCCGAAAAGAACCTACTTGAAGATGTTTTCGTTCCGTCGTCAAACGGCGATTTTTTCGTTGCTAATCGGCGCTGTTTCGATTCTGAATTTCGCCGCTACTTTCTGTACCAGAAATTTTTTCGGAGCTAATGTATGGAATTTCGTTTTCGTCGCCGAAAACGGTGTATGCGACTTCCCGGCTTTACTGAGCTGTATTTTCGTTGTTTATCAACCGATTTTAATTATTTTTTTACGGCAATAAAAAGTCAAAAAAATGCTCTTTGGATCAATATAAACAACTTTCTGAAATTGTATTACTTTATAGGTAGGATTTTTATACCCAGCGTAAGCGGGGTATATTAGTTTTGTGCAAATCTTGTAACAGGGAGAATTAAGCTCCGGAGATATAGAAAAATATATATAGAAATGATCAGGATCAAAAACTGAATCGATTTAGACATGTCCGTCTGTCCGTCCGTCCGTTCCGTCGTCTGTCCGTCCTCGTGGTCGGATCTCCTCCGAAACGGCTGGACCAATCAAATCGAAATTCGGCACACAGGTATACCGGGATCCGAGTATGATCCTAAGTAAAAATGGGAGACATCCGCCCACTGCCACGCCCACAAATGAATATAATGTGTTTTCAGTAAAATGCTTGTAACTTGCGAACCACTCAACACATTCCATTGATATTTGGTGTACTGGTAAACTACAAAAAGGGACATATCCTGGAAAAAAATGGACGCCGCCCTCCGTGAGCCACGCCCACAAATAAGCCCACAAATAAGGGCTTATCGTAACTTGTGAAGTAAAAGGCGTAGAAGCTTCAAATTCGCAACATAGGTTGACCAAGACGAATGAAAGGTGTAGGAAAAAATTTTACGAGGCCCGCCCACTGCCACGCCCACAAATGGAGATTTTTCGTAACTTCCGAAGTAAAAAGCGTAGAAGCTTCAAATTCGCAACATAGGTTGACCAAGACGAATGAAAGGTGTAGGAAAAATTTATGAGGCCCCCCACTGCCACGCCCACAAATGGAGATTTTCGTAACTTCCGAAGTAAAAGCGTAGAAGCTTCAAATTCGCAACATAGGTTCACCAAGGCGAATGAAAGGTGTAGGAAAACATTTTGAGGCCCGCCCACTTGCCTACGCCCTTATCAAATGTGACGATTGTTTACGTAATGAAAAAGTGAATTTTTTTGAGAAATTTTTCCAAATCCAAATTTTTCAACTTTGAAGCAAATTTTATCGAATTTGTTCCACTACAAATCCTTCACGTCAGTATTATTTAAGAAAATACATTTAATTTCCAACAAAATTACGTATCAGTCTTTGAAATTGGTTGAAAATATCCGAAGCTATTCAGCATTTTCCAAAAAGTATCTCTAAATTCTCCTTTCAAAATTATGTTATGCTATGCAAATCTTTTAAAAAAAAAAAAAAAACCGTTGGCAAAGGCATTAAAGACAATTTCATTTGAAGTAATTTAGGGCATTAAGATCATCTCATCTACCTGAATATTTTCATCATGTTTCTTCATGAATCACATCGTAATAAAAAAAAATTTTTAATGACCTTTTTAGCGATATCCTGAACATAATTGAAAGAAATGAAACAATCGACCCGAGCTATATAATTGCAGAGCGCGGAATTTCGCCATTGCATTATGCTAGCGGAATGGAAAATGCGGAATTAGGTCTCAGAATGGTCAAAATATTCCTGGAAATGGGTGGTAAGTAAAATCGTTATATCGAAATATAAATAAATTATAATATGAGTAAAGCTACTAAAGAGAATAATAATCCTGCAGCTTCTCCAAATCCAAAAACGTCCGAAAATGTAACTCCACTTCATGTAGCCGCCATACACGGAAGATTAGAGATTGTGCGACTTCTATTGGTAAATAAAACAAAACTATTATTTATAATATTCACTGCTAATTTTGCTAATATTCGAAAACTGAAAACTTACAGCAACATGGCGCCAGAGTAGATATCTACGATGAGGAACGAAAATCTCCTGTTCACTATGCCATCGAAGAGTGCCATTTCGAGGTGCTGCAATTGATGCGTGATCACATATTCCTGGACAAATTCGAACAACGCCAAAAACAACAACGGACAACACAGAAAGACCCCATCAATAAAGAATATCTCAATGACTATGGACCAACTCACAGACAATTTAATTCATATTTACAAAAACCTGCTGCTGCTGATAATCATAATACATCGCCAGTTGAAATCCGCAATAAAAACTTAACAGTTGCAAAACAATCATCGGAAGAAATTGAAAAAGATAAATACACACCCAATCGTTTACACTACAATTATGATAAGACATCGCCATATTATATAAACATAACACATCGCCGGCATAACCCACAGCCGAAATATCCATCACCAAGAAAAAGTGAACTCTCCGATTTAACCACCATTTTGGTAGAGGTATGATCTTGATCTATACATGATACAAGAAAACAAGATAGCGCCACTTCAGTACCGCTATTTTGAGAGCCGAAAATTGAGTTTGTGACGTCGTCACTGAGCGAGAAATTGTTGTTGTTTCCCATGCTATTCAAAAAAGTAAAAAGCCGGTTTAACATGGGAAACAACCAGTGGCGTGTCTAGAGAAATACTGCTTTGATAGTGCTTATATTTTCCACAGTGGTATATTGAACAATTATAAGACATTAACCCAAAAATTTTTTGGGGGGGCGGCTAGAGGAAATTTAGAGAGTTATGGAGCAAAAACCAAAAAAATCCGAAAAATTTATGGCGTCCGATTTGGATGAAAATTTATATATAGAATAAGCGAAAAATGCTAAGAATTTTGACGTCAAAATTTTTTCAAGAAACCGATTACAACTAGTCTAGTTAGGGTCTAGTTCCAAACTGGTCCAGAAAGGATCAGTTTTTTGAAAAAATTTTAGTGCTAAAATTCTTAGAATTTTTCACTTATTCTATATATAAATTTTCATCAAAATCGGACGTTATGAAATTTTCGGATTTTTTTGGTTTTTGGTCCATAACTCTCTAAACTTCCTCTAGCCCCCCCCAAAATTTTTTGCGTTAATGTCTTATAATTGTTCAATATACCACTGTGGAAAATATAAGCACTATCAAAGCAGTATTTCTCTGGACACTCCACTGGAAACAACAACAACGAATCGCGATTTTGAGTTTGTGACGTTTCCTCTCTCAAGTGGCGCTATCTTGTTTTGTATCATGGATCTATATATATAATATATATATACTCCATTTAAGTCCCCCACTAAAAGCTAAAAATTTATTTTTTATAGTCCTCTCCGGAAACCGAAACACGCCCACTTAATATTTTTACACTAACCAAAGAACATATTGAGGAATTCGCATTGGTAAATCAGGCGAAGAATCGCTCACGCATATCCTTGATAGAGGTTTGGCGTGAAAAAGTGAAACGCTCCAATACGCGCAGATCAATATTGCGAGAATTCGATAATGTAACTGATATGGTTGAAACGGTCATGGAGAGTGATCAATTGAATTTCGAGAATACTGTTCTGAATTGCGAGAAATCGCAGATCACAATTAATTCAGATAGTGATAGCGGTGCATGCGATACTGCGCGAACATCATCGAATGAGAATTTCGAATCTCAAGAGATTGGGAATGTTGTTAATGAAAAGAAAATTTACTCTCTGGGACAAATAATACAAAAAGTTGCCCAAGCACATTTGGTTAATGATGATGATATTCAGATTCCGATAACAAAACAGAGTGCCATGCCATGCGTTCAAAGTGATAGTAACTATCTAAAAGTGCCCGAAATAGTTATACAACCTGAATATAAAAGTTCAAATTTTAACCGATCGCCAATTATGGGAAATTATTATTTACAAATGACTGAAGCCTACGTGCATACGGATGATGAGAACGGATTGGTTTTTTACGAAACAAAACTGTTGAGCAATCAGGGCAATTTGTATGTTGTTTCTATATATATATATATATATATATATTTACACATGATTAATACATTTTCGATTTTCCAGTTGTAAGCAAAACAATGCGAAAACTCCGCCTAAATCGGAAACGTCATTTACGAGCCGATCGACTGATTTTACTATACCACTTGATTATGAGACTGACGCTTTAAGAGCAGAGTTGACCACATACGGCGAACCACCAGGTATGCGCTCTTCCATAAACGGATTTGTTATGTGTATTAGAATGTATAAGGGCAGTAGCGTAGCGAGGGGGCAGGCGCTAAATCATATTTCATTTTTTATGAAAGTATCTTTATTGAGGCCGGTTGGAGGATGCAGTATTTCCTGCATTGTGCCACGGGTGCCGAAATGTCTCGCTACGCGGCTGTATCAGGGATTCAAAGATCTCTAAATTCTCGTTTCTAAATTATGGCAAACTATGGAAATTTCAATTGTGCCAGTCATTATTAATATGACTTATTTTTGCTATTGCACAAGCTTATTATGGTTTGTTTACCAATGTGAAGTTTGATCCTTGAGAGGATCAGAGATCACGAGTTTGCTCTGCTTATACTGAATACTTTCATCTCAAATTTTCAATCGTTATCTCAAAGCTATTGATAAATTTATAGCAATTTTCTTTAATTATTTCCATCATAAGGTTTTATATTGGGATATTTTAATAAATTTGATCAGCCCGATTCTTAAGATTCCCGGGGAATTTACTTTTCTCGAGAGTAAAATTCTTCTTTTTTTTAATATTTGGAGGAAGAAATTTGATGGGAAATGGGTATTTGACCCATAACCATAATTTTCCTTACTCTATCTATTTGAAAAAGGAGAATTTTAGTCTCGAGAAAAGTAAATGCAGAATCGGGGGCTGTATATAAATCCAATAAAATAGAGCCAAAACCTTCAAGGTCCGTTAAGGGGGTCTTCTCATTGAAAACCCGTTTTTTGGACCCTTTTTAAAAAAAATTCTTATTTGAAAACGCAAAGAATAATTGAAAACTTTTTTTATTTATTGTATTACAAAAGGTTCAAAGTAAATAAAAAAAAAATTTTTTCCCCTCGATACGTGGGCTGTTCAAAAAGTAATGAGACTTCAAAGTTGGTGGTGAAAAAAAAGGTCACGATTCCGGGTCTCCGGAGCGTCCGAAATGGAAAAAAAAAAACGGGGTTATAATCAGTATAGATGTAATTCTCGGGTGAACCTCAAGCTTAATTTTGTGATTTTTTTTGACAAAATGGCGGCCATTCAAAAAAAAATTTCAATTTCGGGCTTTTTTTTTTGTAGTTTAGTGTAAAAAAAAAATAGTAAAAAATTTTTTTAAATTATGGTCGAGGTTCACCCGAGAATGGTGACAATTCTGCGTCGATTCCACTTTGTTTCATGAAAATCGGTTCAGTTGAACTGGAGATATCATGGCCGCCAGTTCGAAAAACGTGGTTTCGAGATAAACGCGTTTAAAGTTTGAAGCAACGCAAAAATTACTCGTTTTAGCGCAGATCTTGCTCGACAAAGAAGGCTATATCCTCTAAACTATTTCGAATTTCAAAAAATCCTTTTAGGGGCATATTCACAACTACCCAAGCTATAAATAAATGCAAAAAAAAAAAAAAGTCGAAAAAAAAAGTTGCTCAATGAGAAGACCCCCTTAAAAGAAAGTTTAATCAAATCCATTTTCCCCAAAAAAAAAAAACTTCCTCCTTCTACACATTATCAAAATCGTTGAAATCGCTTTTCGTTAATCGCAATATTGCACCTCTTAATTCTTCCATAAGGTCCCATCACGAAATCGACGAAAAGACTCTACATAAAGCGCCTAATCAAATACAAACGAAGAAAAACAACAGAAGAGCTGCAACGGAGCAAGTCGAAAGCCGGTGATGAAAACAAAATAGGCAAGTAAAATGTGAACATTTTTTTCGAATATTTTTTTTTTTTTTCTTCATTTCTAAACCGATTTCAATTGGCGTCAAAATAAAAAAAAAAATCTGAAATTTTATTTAAAAAAAAATTTTTTTTAGGAAATAATTTACATATTTTTTTTTCTTCTCCAAATTTGAAACCAAATTCTCTGTGAATGCCCATTATTCCAATGTGTTCGAATATTTTGAAGCCAAGTGTGTCTGTTTCTTAAAAGTAATCTCAGTTCCTTAACGTTTAATTTTCTTTCCGATTAGAATTTTCCGTAGAGCTATATCGCTCAGTACGTTCCTTGGAGCATTTTCAACGTATCGTTGATTACATGAAATACGATATACAATCGACGGAATATTTTGCAAATCATCAGCAGAAGCAGAAAATGCGTGAAGGACATTTGAAACAAAGCTTTATTTATTTTTTAATCGATCCACGGGTTTCATCCAATTTACCAGGCGAGAGCATTGTAAGTGTCTATCAGAGAGCTGCAACGGATACATAGTGTTTGTGTACACTCGAGTGTGTGGATCAGATTTGGTTTGAATCAAACCCTTTAGTACAACTCGATCGAACACATAGCTGCGGAGTTTGATATTCGACGTGTTCTGAATTTTCAGCAAGGGTGTTCGAACACGCTCGAGCACACTCAAAGCAGTTCTCTGGTGTCTATATCATTTTATCTCTCCTCACATCATGACTTCTCTAATTGAATAAAAAAAAAATTTTTTTTAGTATCTGGAGAAATTCGATGTTTGGAAACGATTTTTGGAATCAATATTCTATGTGGGCAAAGGCAAAACATCTCGTCCTTATTCGCATCTTTATGACGCCATGAAGTTGCATTCGCGTCTAAACAATGCAGCCGCTGCTGCAAAGGATGCGGTGACAGAAAACGAAAAGAAAGTTTCAAGTAAGTATATATGGCTATTTATTATCAGGGCTTGGATTTTGTTGACTTTTATAAATTTAAAGCATACTTTAAGGAGTAAAATTTTTATTTAACTCACACAAAGTTACGACTCAAGTCGATTTTTAACTTCAATATACATTTTTTTGAAGTAAGAAAAGCGGTTGGAATTTCAACTTCGCTAAACTTATTCGTAAAATGTAAGTTACAAAAATTTTTGCTCCTTTAAGTATGCTTCAAATTTATAAAAGTCAACAAAATCCGAGCCCTGTTTATTATAAGTTTAATTTACTTGGAATGAAGCAACATTCGGAAAATATTCGTAGTAAGAAAACAAAAACTCAACATGGAGCTTTTCAAAACGAAGTCAGCACAGCCTGCCAGCGATGGACGATGTGTTTCGCACTCGAAAAAACTCGAAAGAATATCTAGATATATGGGCCAACAGTCAGGGCGTTGTGTGTCTACATGTTTTTCATAATATTATCCCAGCTGAAGCTTATACTCGCGAAGCGGCCATTATCGAGGCACTGGGCCTAACACATTTAACGAATGTTAAGCGAGGAGATTATTATGGCCTAGCGAAGACATGGACTATGCGAGAAAAGAAATTCTATGGCATTGCGCTGCTCTATAAGGCAATGAAAATATACTTGGCCGAAGGTGAATCTCAGCTATCGCCAAGCGATCTTATTTAGTTTGCTTTTTTTTTTTTTTGGGGATAGTATAAGTTCATTCATAGCTGTGATTATTGGATATGATTCCGAATCGACTGAATACATATGTGAAAAAAAGCTTGCGATATCGCTCTTCTTGTCATTAGATTTAAGTTAGAAATTAGTACAAATAAAGTTTTATGTAAGTCAATAAAAGATAAACTCATTTCTTTCTATATATTTCAGGTCATGAATTTTCAAACAGACCCAAATGTGTGCCCTCTGAAAATAGAGATAAAAGCATTGACTGTCAAATACTAACTTTGGAACTTTGCCGATAAATATTTCGGTCTCACTGAAGACATAAAAGATCTTGTCCTGCAAACGCAAAGCATTGAAAAGCGATGAAGTAATAACCAAGATAGGTCCTTTTTCCAATAGTTTTCGCATAAATACAAGTTACCCGTGGTGAAACTATCTTCTGAGATCCAAATGACCCAAATCTTCCTGAGATCATTTCTATTAACTCTTATCGGACCTGTACTATAGGATGATTGGATGTATTGGCCATATATTAAGATATAAAACGTCCTTTGGCGGATGTCACCATTCAATGTAAAGGTATTTGAAGTTTTAAAACATTTCTCCATCACCGCATCACCCACATCTTTAAGACCATTAAGTTATTTTAAGTATTTACCTCATGTCATCTCATCCCTTTTATCATACAATCGTATTCTAAATACTCCTGGGGAATTTTTCCCCGCGGATTTGAAAAAAAAATTCTCCCATTCCTTGAATATAAAAGAGCCCGATTCTGAATATTCCCGGGGAACGAATTCCTGGGGAATTGACTTTTCTCGAGGGCAAACATATTCCTTTTTATATATTTGGGGGAAAAATTTTGATGGGGAATGGGTAATTGACCCATACCCATAATTTTCCTTAGCCCATCTATTTTAAAAAGGAGAATTTTATAGCGCGTTTCCATATGGTGTTTAACTCGAGTTTAAGCGTTTAGGGCCCTAAACGAGGTGTTTAACTCGTGTTTTGCCATACAAAAGTTAAACGCGAAAACGAAGTGTTTATCTCTTAAACACCTCATAAACACTTTAATCGATAGGAAAAAAATAGATTTATCGTATCGGAATTTCATGCATATCTAACTGTCAAAAGAAAATCAAAACAAAAAACGATGGCAATGTTGCCAAAAGCAAAAATAAAAATTCCCTACAGACTACAAAAAAATTCCCTAAATTTTTTTAAGCACGGCAAAATTCGACAAAAAATGTATAATATGTATGCGCAAGGCATAATCTTGTATTGTATGATTCTTGGTAGATTGTCGATGCTGAACGATAGCTTTTACCAAAAATAATAACATTAAGATTATGGGCCATGTCACAGAAATCGATTTCAAATCCGTGTAAAAATCCTCCTAAATTCTTTCAGATATAGTTTTTTCTGGGTTTTCCACTTCCAACTCCACGAGACGAGACGTTTATTTTGTCGTTTTAATTGATCGACAAGAAACTATATTCAAGATATATCTTAATATTTAGAATATACCGAAAATTTCCTAAAATTTTGCCCATTTCAATAAATCTGTCCCTTTTTTCCTTCAAGTGATTTTCCTACAAATGGCAACACTGCTTTCAATTGTAAATAATTATTTATATAAGCTTTTTTTTTTTTTTGCTTATAAGCAAACAGCTGTCAAACTTAAACACCTCGCATAAGTGGAAACGCTCGAAGTGTTTAGCTAAACATCTCAGAGTTAAACACTATATGGAAACGCACTATTAGAATCGAGCTGAAAGAGAGCAGGAATCTCGAAGATTTTGAAACACAGGTCATCACATTAGGGGTATTCACAAAGGCGTGTTAAAAATTTTGGAAAGTCGGAAAAAACTTTTTTGTATCTTGCCAACTTTTTAAGCAAAGTTTTCCGATTTTCCGACGCCATTGTGAATACCCCTATTCTTTCTTTTATTAATGCTTAGAATGCTTCCTTTTTCCTGGGAGAACATTTTCTAGGGATCAAATTCCCGGGGAATATTCATTGAGAATAGACCTGCTCTCTTGGAGTCAAAAGTTTTCTTCCTTTCGGTTCATATATGGATGAACTTACGTAAAATACTTTTACAGCAAATATTCAGAGTCGTAAATGAGCTAATTAACGAATCAAAATGCAGAGTGTGAGCTCTCATTATGAACTCATTTTGGAGTCCGAAATGAACGTGTTTCCCTTCTGGCGAAAGTATGCTTAAATGATTCTTGATCTTGTTTAGCGAATGATACGATATAAGAGCCATATGTGACTCTTACCTCATCCTATTATTCGGTAAGGCATTGCGTTTACTAGAGGAACTATTGTGTTATACCCGATGTATTTTTATCGGAGGGCTTGCATCACTCCGGTAAGTCCTAACCTTTCCTATGTCAAGTTCAAACAGTTCGTTTGTCTATATGACTTCCTTCACTAGCGTAGAAGAGCTGGGCATTTTGCTATAATATGAATAAGAGTCGTAGTGCTCTTTCCTAAATACTTGCTCGAAACACTTCGACAATGTACTTTAAATCAGACCTGTTAAATAATGATTATTTAATTAATGATTAATTAATCAGATTATTTTTTTCTTATGAGTGAAATAGTGATTATTTAATGATTATTTTTGTATGACCTATATTAATCAATGATTGCAATTACCAAATAATCATGAAATAATCAGGATTATTTCAGATTAATGAAAAAAATCATAAAAAATCAAAAAATAATCCCGATTAATTTTAGATTATTTTTGAATATTTTTGAGTTTTTTTTGATTATTTTTGATTTTTCCTGATTATTTTTGGATGTCATAGGCAAGGACATATGGGCCCCTCGCTGTACTACATTTAATTATATTCAATTTCTAATTGAATAACATCGCAACGTAAAATTCGCCTCTCGAAAGTATTGCCGGTGGTTTGACGAGGGGTGGTCCTAACCACAGGTGGCCGGTGAATTCACTTGTCCGGTGCCGGTCCCACGGACTATAGGGAAACTTTGGAAAAACGATGTTATTCAATTACAAATTGAAAATAATTAAAATTAATAAAAAAAAAAATCAGAACAAATCAAAAATAATCAAAAAACCCAAAAATAATCAGGAAAAATCAAAAATAATCAAAAAAAACTCAAAAATATTCAAAAATAATCTAAAATTAATCGGGATTATTTTTTTGATTATTTTTGATTTTTTCTGATTTTTTTCATTAATCTGAAATAGTCCTGATTATTTCACGATTATTTGGTAATCGCAATCATTAATAATCAAAAATTTCAATTTCAGTTAAATTAATAATGATTATGGATTAAAAAAAAGAACAATAATTCATGATTATTAATCTTAATCGGGATTTAACAGGTCTGCTTTAAATTAACATATTTTCTTATTCACTAAAAATCTTCTTCGCATACAAATTTCATATCTCTTTTAAATAATTTTTAATAATATATTCTCCAATTGCCAACCACATTTATTTTTGATGAAAAAGCTACATCGTCGTTTAAGACCCTAAATTACGAATAAAGTGTAGCAATCTTTGATTACTTCTTTTGCTTCTTCTTTTCGGCCTCCTCTTCTTTCTCTTTTTCAATAATATTAACGTATTCCTCAATTTCTGCCGCATCAAGCATTTTCAATGGTTGACCCCTTTCCATAACAGCAATTTCCAAGTTCTTCTGTCCGGATTGTGCCACTTCCAATAACGCCTTAATTACCAATTTCACAGCGCCGCGCTTGTTCTCCACATCGTCCTCTTTATAATGCTTTTCAAGAAATTCGCGTACAGTCTTGGCTGATCTGCCGGTCGCATTCGCTCGCCACTCATAGTAGATTCCCGACGGCTCTGTCTGATATAAATGCGCCGTTCCATCCACATCGAAGCCACCAATTAAACAAGAAATACCAAAAGGCCGACGACCGTTGCTCTGTGTGTACTTTTGCTTCAATTGTGCAATGAATCTGGTAATGTACTCCAGCGTGACAGGATCTTCGAGATTCAGCTTATGACTCTGGCACTCAACCTGTGCCCGATTGATTAGAATCCGAGCGTCAGCAGTGAGCCCGGCAAAGGCCATCACGACATGCGTATCCAGTGGGCAGATTTTCCTTACTGTACGTTCTTCCTGCAATGTGGCAACTGATTTTTTCTCCACTCCTAGCACTACGCAATTGTTGCCACGAACTCCAACCTATTGAAAGCATTTCATTGTTTATTTAATGTTTTTTTAAAAAAAAAAAAAAATTGTTTGTGTGAGTGCTTGCCGCCCAACGAACTAGTACTATTCTAGTGCATAGAATGGGTTTAGAATGTAACTAGTGTTGGTGGCTTTAGCACCAGTCAAGAACTAGTAAATCACTAGTCGCACTGCAGGAATATTGCCGAAAATGCAAATCATTACTTACCGTTGTGGAGCCTTTCCGCACGGCTTCCTGTGCGTATTCCACTTGCAACAGATGGCCATCGGGTGAGAAGATAGTTACGGCGCGATCATAACGTGCGGACATGGTGTATTTTATTTAAAAACTGCGATTTTCCAAATTTCCTCAAAAGCACAATGAGTTTTCAAAAATTGCTGTAGCTGTACAGTGTTGCCAGACTGTATTTTTGATAGTCCGTAGAGCCACGCAGTGATGCCAGACTCTTTCGGCAAAAAACCCCTCAGGAATAAAGCTGAAAATAGTTGACGCGTATCGTATCGCAGCGTGACGTTGCTGAAGAGTAGCTGTTACTGGAACGCGGAAACGTATCAGCTGTTTTTAACAAAAGAAGAAGCGCGCGATTTTGTTTTGTTTTGTGATATTGGCTCCTCATGCCTTATGAATATAATAGCATTGACAGACATATGGTGTAAAGTCTATAGACTTCACACTACATTGAAAGAAGTCTATGTTGGGGTGACACACTATAATTGATTGTGGATTTCTATTGTGGACTTCTTTAAAACAGCTGGTAATTGAAAATTAAAACAACAACAAAAACAATAAACACATTTTGGTAGCATTTAGCCTCGATTTTATCTCAAAAGAATCCATGAAAATATCGTTTGTTTGTTATATAAATCCATACGATGGAATTAATTTCATGCATTTCGCATAAAGTACTTGAAACTAGAAATTTAAACATCTGGTTTCCGATAAAATAATCGATTATTCGTTTAATTTTGTGCAGCGTTACCATATTAATCTAAGAAGTCCACAATAAATCCTCCCTTTCAATGTAGTGTGAAGTCTATAAAAAGTCTATGTTGGCTAAGGTAGACTTTTGAGAAATACCTATATGTGTCACCTAGACTTCACACCATCATCGTGTAAAATACCTATGTCTGTCAGTGCTATAATTCAATTTCATATACAGTATACTTTCAGAGTAAGGCTGGGTACTCACCTGCATATGGAAGTAAATTCCCATATAAAATGTAAGGCGACGAGCTGCAGATGAAGTGTTGTCACACTCAGATCAACAGAACGAACGCTACATTCAGGAGCCGATAAAAGCCAATTAAAATGGCTCCTGATCAAGCTAACTTGACAGAATAAATTAACAATTCAAATTAATTCCAATTTTTATTTTATTTGTTTGTTAAACAATGGGGGTATTCACAAAGGCGTGTTAAAAACGTTGAAAAGTCGGAAAATCGAAAAATTGCGACTTAAAAATTTTTTAAATTTTTTGTGTCTTGCACAACTTTTTAAGCAGTTAAAATTTTCCGATTTTTCGGCTTTCCTATCTTCCGACACCTTTGTGAATACCCCTAATATAATTTCAGAATTAATCAAGAATTTTAGGATTCGACTAAACTGTCAAATTATATGAAATTTTTAGACTTTTTAGTTTCTTTGCAACAACAAAGCTATGTGTTTGTTTTACATTTGTTGTTCTTGTTGTAATATTGATATCACCTTGTTAAACACACTTTGATTAAAAGCAATCGAACATGCAGGGTTGCATTTAAATCATACATTTTCTATATTTCTGTCGAAAATTTCAGCTGTGATTTCCTTTCTTCTCAAGAACGTGCTCTATACTTCCTGCATATCTGCGTAGAGCCCATGACTCTGGACTTACCTGTTCAGGTGAGTACACAGCCTAAATATTAAATCGAATTAATTTGACAACTGAAATTTTTTGTATGAAAACTGCTCAAAGACGCAATGTATGGAGAGTACGCAAACATGCAGCAAAAAATATGTAAAAAGTAAAAGCTTCAATAGAAGCTCAGAGAATATTACACATGAACCATATAATCGAAACTAAAAAATTTACTCCGAAGTCATTTTCTACTTATTCTGCTTGTGGGCACTTTACTTACTTCACACCTGAGTGTAGCCCATTAATCGCAAAACATCTGTTCTGTTCGCCGATTGGCAGCACTGTTGATTCAGAAGAAGGAATTGAGGGAATAGAAAACTTTTTCATTAAAAAAATACACGAATCAGAGCTGGGAGACTATCGATAGTCGTCACCATCGATAGTCACCGATATTGTTGGCTCTGACCATCGATAGCTGTCGATACTACGACATTTAAAATCTAAAAACCCTAGCCAAGTTGGATGTAAAGGTGGAACGTCTGAGATCTCTGCGGAAAAATTCGATATGGAAACTTTTTTTCGTTTATGGACGCACGGGGAAGTGAGAAATGCTCACAATATTTTATATATATAAAAAAAATTCGAAAGTCGAGGTGCCATCGATAGTGTGAAACCATCGATAGTGCCTTCGATAATTTCGACAGTTTCCCAGCTCTAGCGCGAATATTTTAGTGTTTCAGTTTTGTTGTTGGTGCGTACATGTTTTGTTTTTTGGAGTGAGTGCAACAAAATGTGATGATGTGATGTGATGTGATGTGCAACGAAAATAGCAAATAGCGGAGAAATAAAGAGAAAAAAAAGAGAACATCGCATTCTTGCGCTAAAAACTGTCGGTTGCAAAAAGTGAAAAGAAACCAAAAGTGCTCGCGGATAAGGATGGCTTTAC
Source organism: Chlorops oryzae (assembly GCA_020466095.1). NCBI lineage: Eukaryota > Metazoa > Arthropoda > Insecta > Diptera > Chloropidae > Chlorops > Chlorops oryzae. Next base: position 6,540,459 of record CM035808.1, on the reverse strand, counting down.
CTCGGAAGCTGACAGCGAAGATATGTAAGTGTTAAATGATCATGCACTATCGCTACACTATCGATCATATAAGATCATTACTGTGATTCACTACGATTTACGTTCTTTCTAGACGAGATAAAAGCACACAATGCCAACGTAAATTGCTTGGATCTTGGCGAAACGGGTCGTGTCTTGGTTACAGGTGGTCAGGATCGCAATGTTAATCTGTGGGCAATTGGACAACAGGAGTGTTTTATGGTATGTGTTCATCATTATGGTATGATCTTTCTCGTTACCTAAAATCTTTGTTTTTTTTTTGTAACTTTAGTCATTGACTGGCCATAATCGTCCAATTGATTGCGTTCGATTTGCCTATAATGATGATTTCGTTTATTCGGCGGATGATATTGGAATCATACGACGCTGGGATCTGAATGCACAGACCATTTGTTCAACGCTGAATGGACATATGAAAAGTGTACGCACACTGGATTTCAATCCATCGGGTGAATACGTTGTATCGGGTAGCAATGATACAACCGTCAGGTAAGTTAGACGTCATTCGATACAATCCCAAAAAGAGCAAAAGCAAAAACCGAAACAAAAACTTCTATGAATAGAAAATTGTCGGTTTCGGATTCGGATCTCGGATCTCGTTCATTGAGCAATTGCCTATTGTGTGTGTGTTGTGTGCTAAACTCAACTGACAACATTTGCCCACCTACGTCAGTTTGAAAATATTTCTCGTTTTTTTTTAATTTGTTTTCTTTAAATTTGATGTGCTAATTCGAGAGTTTTGAGATTTTATTCGCTATTCCTTATTGAATGTAGTGCGTATAGTTGTCGGTCAATGACATTGTTTACTGCATGCACGCTGGTGAAGCTGGAGTTCCGGTGTATTTGTTTCTTTTCATTTATTTCGAGAGGTTTTGCTTGGAATCAATTTTGAATTTCTGACTCAGAACGTTATTTTTTGAAAGGCGTTCACTAAAATGCTTAATTGATTTCTCAGAAGTCTTATCTCAAATGTAGAATTTCCCATTTCAGCGAAAGTGAGCCTAATTATTCTTGTAGTTATCAGCTGCCCTTCATGGAAAGACATCTAGCGGCTTTGAACTTTTTGATAAAATTAAAAAGTTGCCAATAGAAGCAAGTTCTGGGTTCTTAGGTCCGGTTTAGACTAGGCAATTCAGATTGAAGAGTTGCCCACATTTCAATGGCGAGGAAGCGATGGGGAGTATACTCGATTCCTCCACTATCCGACAAATGTGGGCAACTCTTCAATCAGAATTGCCTAGTCTAAACCGGACTTTAAGGGAGTTCGACATCGCGGAAAGGTCTCTATCAGGCATGTTGGTGGATTTAGGGTGCTACCACTGAAAATTGCATAAATTGTACAAAATATATAAACGTGTGATATTTTTCAATATTTTTTTTAAATTAATAATATAGCCAGCAACGATTCGTTTAATAGTGGTAAGATCATTCATTTTTACTGGCATGCACGGTGGATATTGAGTACTTCTCAAATTCTGATGACTGGTCATTTAGATTTTTCATGACATTTTCTAATGGCGTGTCAATGAGGAATGGCGTTATTCAATCTCGAAGTGCTTAGTCTGCAAACGAGAGTCCTCTGATAGCGATGGAGCAATTTATTCCTTCGAGACCCACCCTACATAAAAATCATTATGCGGCCAAGGCTTTGTCTAAATTCTTGAAAGTTGCAATAGAACAGAGTGTCGGGTACCAGCTTAGACCTCAGCCATTTCATTCGACTAATTTGCTCCTTTCGAATGTACCAAGGACAAATTGTACTAATGTACTTGGCTGTGTGGCAAACGTGGCCGAACAAAGTCCTGCTAACCATTTGTTCCAGAAACTGCTATCAGGCATCTCTAGAAACGAATTCATAAAAATATTCGACACATATGGCATAAAATCATTCTATGTGAATCAAATGACTTCGAAACTTTTAATTCGATAGATTTCAGAAAGCATAGCCTGCTAGATGGGCCACCCTGTATTTTGTCTTATGGATCGTTACTATTTATTTTGAATTCCATAAAAGCCGAATAGTTTCCATATCCTATAGCAAAGGTCAGATCGCTTGTGGTACTACGATTTCAACCGCAACTGTAAATAAGAAAAAGCCATTGTCACACCTTAACGCTTAAAAGGCAAAAAAACCAAAATTGCTTTTTAGCAAAAGTCGACTCGTTTTGGGCGTCCTCCTATAAAAAGCATTTGACACAAGATTTTTCACGCCAAAATGAACACGCTTTCGATCGCGAGAGTAAAAGAGCTTTTTTTCGCGAAAAAATAATTTGTCTTAAAGCCTTTTTGGATGTCTCATAATGTAAGAGGAGTTTTATGAATAATGAATTTGGGCCCTTAGCGAAACTCCTCAAAAAAAAAATCCCTCATTAAGAGTTGGCAGAGAGATTTAACTGTTCTTTCCAAACCTACAAATAAAACGCTCGACTCCTCCAGCGATTATCTCAATTTTCTTAAATCCGTCGGCACCGTTAAACTAAAAACAAATTGGCGAACAATGCGATTTAGCGGTTCATATTTGGAAAGTTTATTAAGAACGCTTCGTTGAATATTTTTTCATGGTCACGAGCAGAGGTCTCAAACCTTTTTTTCTCTTTCTTTAGAAAGGTCTCAATTCATACCTGATGTAATTAACTTATTTGTCTCATATTATAACGATTCATTCCCCTTAATGTGGAAGTACCTAAAATAAATATAGGAAACGAAAAACCAAGCTTCATTAATAATTCCCATCGCAGCAAAATATTGAAAACACTTAAGCAAATAAGCAAACATATCTGTTTTCAAAAAAAAGAAAAGCAATCTTGTATGCGATAGCAAGAGAGAAGAAAGGCAGCGGTTTCAGTGTCGCGAAAAAAAGATTCTTTTTAATTATTATTCAAAAGGGTCGTGTTGCAATTTGGCCAGCGCTCTCAGACGAACTTAAGTAAACTATATTTCCATTTTGTCAACAATTGAAATTTCGATAGCGGTGTGAAGCAATAAATTTGCTAATGTAGGCGCTATTGTTGTCTTTGATTGGATCTTTGTGAAAATTTGTCGTAATGCTTTGGCCTTTTTTTTTCGTCTTCTTCTGTTTGCTCTTATTGTTTAGAGTAAGCGACTTCCTACTTTTTCGCGATGTGTTTTATTTTATTTTATTTTTTTTTCATAATCAATTCGTACCAAATTGTAATGTAACGAAGCTTGACGCTTTAGGAGTGACGTCTGACGTTTGAATCGTCGTTGATGGTTAAGACATTCGGCAAAAGCAAACGCGCTAACGTTGATGGCTGTGACGACGAAGACGGCGACGATGGCGATAGCAATGACGATGACGCTGACGACGATGCATGTAATGCTTATTTCGTATAACAATATGCAAAACTAGACACAGTCTTTCAATTCGAATTTGTTTTTCTCTTTATTATAGTGTTTTCTTATTTAATTTATTTATTTAGTTATATATTATTGTGTTATTTTTGTTTGTTTTTTTCTTTTCAAAAACCCTTGATGACTCTTGTTTCGCTCATAGCGAACACCAATGTCGGTTCTTTAAACGCGTTGTTACGCTTGTCTTTTCGCTTTTGCGAGTTTTGCTTTCTGTTTCCATTTTTGTAATGTTGCTCTTTACATTCCAAGCGATCTTGGCTACCAATTTGGATATGATTTTTTTTTTGTTATTTTTTTTAAGAATTGTAGTTACGTGGAAGTGGGTGGATTATGCTGCCTGCAATAACACTTAAACTGTTTGCCATTAATTTTGTTAAATTGATTCGATTTATGGTTTTCTAATGTTAGGATGATGTTAGAAGTTAAGTAATTGTGTCTCATTTCAAAGTCAATTCGTTTTTACGTGACTTGTTTTTTTTGTCTTTTTCGAATCATTGAGAATTTTCCTGATCATAATTGCCATAAAAATTTCATAATCATGCCATAATCAGAATCAAACTTGAATCAACGCATATCGGATCCAGTCATCGATCGATCGAATCGATGAGAGGAAAAGGAAAGGAGCGAAGCAAAGGTCGTCATCGAACATGTTTAGAATCTCGATTGAACTTTATAGTAGAGCATTTTGGGGGTCTTCTTAGTGCTCTCAGTATTTTGGGGGTCTTCTTAGTGCTCCAGTATTTTGGGTGAATTTTTCTTCTTTTCATAATTTGATCATTTCAATTGTGGGGAATAAAAATTTAAGACAATGAAAATAGTAAAATTTTTTTTTAATTCCAAAAATTAGTTCATTAAATTAGGCAAAATTAGTAAATAAAGGATTTTTATTTACATTTAACTTAGGACCAAAAAGCTCAAGATTAACAAAAGTTTAACAATAAATTCCATTTCATAAACAACTCTAAAGCTGGCAAAATTATTTCTCAATTCATATGACAAAAGCGTTCGGATTCCTTCGTAGAACAATTGGATTTCAAATATTTTTCTATAAAGTAATTGATACTGCCTTTTCCATTCAGACGAAGTTTTCATTCAATGGATCATTCGGAGAAATAAAATTTGCATAATTCATCTTAATGAAATACGAAACGCTTGCGAGTGTCTTCGATTGTTTCTGTACATTGATGCGGACAGGTGTGATTACGAGTATTCGGACAGCGTAGAAATAAAGATAGCCAATCTGTTGATTTTTTTGTTTGTTCTTTTTTTCAAAATCTCAATCTCTTTTACACTAAGCCAAGCGTTGATTGTTTCATTTTAAAGTATTTTCTCGATTCTGTTGATCGCAGAAGCCCACGCAATACTTCGGCTTCGTCTCTGATTTGTGTGCTGCCAACTTTTCGAACCAGATTGTGATGAAACTCATTCGATTTGTAGCGCACTTAGCACAATAGTGACCTGCTTGTTTTGACGGTTAATAAAGTTGACTCACGTTTTTTTATACCCGACACACTCTGTGTCGAGGGTATATTGCGTTTGTGTGGTTGTGTGTAACACCCAGGTCGAGATAGACAATACAAAATATATATAGAAATGATCAGCGTCACCAGGAGATTCGATTTAGCCATGTCCGTCGTCGTCTGTCCTGTCTGTTTGTATACAGTTTTCTTATCGAAGGAGTTGAGCTATCTTGACAAAATTTGGTATGCGTGCTCACGGGGACATGAGTAAGAACAAGTTCGAGAATGGACCCGATCGGACCATTTTTAGGGGTACCTCCAGTACTAGGGTCTGTTACGAAAATCACAAAAACTGCTCTAAAACCGGAGTTTTTCAAGATAATGGGATTGAATTTGACATTTGAACATATCTAAGGGCAATTAATAGCGATTTCTAAAAATTGGAAAAGTGGGCGTGGCAGAAGGGCGTTTTTCGAAAACTCCTACACCCGAAATTCAAATGGGACTTGAACGAAATTCGGCACTTTTGCTGCCTTTGTAGCCATAAACATCTTCCAAAAAATTTCTTGATCGGTCCATTATTAAGGGTACCTCCAGTACTAGGGTCTGTCACAAAAATCCCAAAACTGCCCCAAAATCGGACTTTTTCGAAATATTTCAATGAAACTTAGAATTTGAGCGTATATTTAAGCTTCCGATTAGAATTCCGAAAAATTGGAAAAGTGGGCGTGGCAAAGGGGCGGTTTTCATAAAGAAATTAAACAAATGTCGGTATATGGGGCCCCTAATGGCCTTAAACACCTCTTGATATTAGAAATTATTTGAAGATGTGTGTCTGTGTCGGGTATTCTATTGTCAGGCTCGCCTGACTATAACACCCTTACTTGTTTTATTTTATTTATTTTATTTTTTTTTATTTTTTTAAATTTTTTTTTTTTGTATTTTCGTGAAATAATCTAAGTTTTGTTGTTGTGGAAATTGCTCATAAAAAAAAGAGTTCGATTTTATTTCCTATTTTTTTTTTACAACTAAATTACTTCTACTGCCAAATCGGGAGATTTTCTAGCTTATTCGTAGAATGTCCGGTTTTTGCACAAAAGCGTCACAATTTCTTTTTCATCGTTACAAGTTTATGTTTATTATTATTTATTATTATTATTGGTTATTAACGTTCCCGAAAGGCACGAGTGGAAAGCTGTTAATTGTCGCTTTTACTTTTTAGTGCAGCAAAACTTTCGTCTTAAAGAAAAATCCCTTAAAGTTTTTAGCTCCAGCAGTCCATTTATGTATGTATGTATGGTCTGTGTTTAATGTTTTCATTGCTATTGTTATTGTTATTGTTATTATCGTGTACTGTTGACTGGCGCGGGTACATATTCATTTCTTGAGACTTGTCTTCACGTTTTGACATAAATGTTTATCAGCTCATTAAATAGTTGTTAGCAATGAGCCGAATGTCGAATGTGGTCGGTCGTGTTGGTACAAATGTTTGTTCGTTCGGCTACCATTATTCGCCAGAGGCGGTTACACTTTTCACTTATCCAAGTCAATTACGCTTTAGAAAGCTCCTTCTTATTACCAAAGGTGTAGGTCGTTTCTTTGATTGGTTTTTGTTTTCCTTCTTTTTTTTTATCGAAGCTCTTAACTACATTAAAAAGTAATTTAATTTAATATCTCTTATTTGTACCATATTCAAAACATTATTTTTTTTTTTAATAAAAGTCGACCTTGACTGCTGTTGTAGAATTGAAGTTGATTTCCATTTGAAATTGGAATCATTTTATGATTTTGAAGATTGTGCAAGAAGGTATTCGAATTATCTCGGCTTACTGAAGGTCATATGGTAATTTGAGGAAGTGATGATGGTCCACGGTTTGTTTCGATTCAGTTCATGTAAAAAGAAATGCAAGTTGCTTTCTGAACCTCGTTGAAAGACGATATTACAATCTGCGGTTGTCAATGATAGGAAGAATATCGTGTCATTTACGAGGAACTATTAATTTACGCTATTGTTATAGCCTTCTTATAGAATTGTGTTCTTTCTCAAGATTGAATAGAATATTTTAGTGGTTTTCTGAATATATTTCTCCGAGTGTCTTTGGGAAATGAAAAACAATTATTCAGCCCTATTCTAAATGAATATTCCCCGGATTTTCACCCGAAATTTTCCCTTTCCCTAGAAATTTTTCTCCGTTGAAAGAGGAAGGCTTCTAAGTGTCAATAAGAGCGTGAATGTGATGACCTCAGCTTAAATATGTTCGAAATTCTTGCTCATTGTGTATTCTCTTCCTAGTGTGCTAAAAATCGTTCCTTTTGTGGACTTGTAGTGTAAGTGCCTAGCTGTTCGACGGCTTGTTTGACGAAGTTTAAAATCATTTGTTTTTTTCGCTTATAGTACGAAAGATTGCTATTTTAGTGGAGGAGTTTGATAGATTTTTTACTTTTCCCTATTTCTTGAACTGGCAGGATCGCCGAATGAAATTCTGTTCATCAAAATGACTAAGGAAGAAAAATTCCTGCATATAAAATTGATATTTGATGTAAAATGTGGGGGCGCTCTTTGAAAGTTAGTGGCGAGGCATCCTAACTGCAGTACAATCGCAATCGTACGATAGATTGTATAGTTAATGGGCAGCATAAGAATGGAAGATTTTTTTTCCAAATCCACAGGGGAAAATTTCTCGGGAATATTTAGAATCGGGCTCAATTTAAGCTATCGAAACATATCTTCCCAATTTAATTCTATTGTACGTTTTATGAGGACACTCAGTTCTGTTCTTACATTGCCTTTTTTTACACGGGTTTGATTTAACACGGTCTTGAAAGTAATTGATTCCGTTTTTACACGAAAAAATCTCTTTGATTGTAAATTTTTACTAATCTTTATATTTTAAAAATTTAGTTAGGGAGTTCCCCTATTTAATCTATTTACAATTACACTATAAGTGAAAAATGAGGGACCCAAAAGCCCAAAATAATTATAAATAAAATATATAGATGGTCAAATAAAAACATTTAACAATAAGGCGGGCACGCCAATGGTGTATATATGCACAATTTAGCCGACCTACTACGTCACATCGCTGAGGTGGTCATAGTGGTTAAGGGTTGGTTAAAGATACCTGATGATGAACCAGTAAGCTTGGTTCGAAACCGGTCGTATCGGCTTTCCACACTTCTCGGCAATTTATGAAAAAAAAAATTTTTTTTTCAATTGCCAAAAATTGCATTTTTCACTATCAGCCCGATTCTGAATATTCCCGGGGAACGACTTCCCAGGGAATTTAATTTTCTTGAGACTAAAATTCCCCTTTTTTTAAATAGATAGGGAAGGGAAAATTATGGGTATGGGTCAAATTCCCATTCCCCATCAAACTTATTCCCCCAAATTATTTGAAAAAGAAGAAGTTTACTCTCGAGAAAAGTAAATTCCTCGGGAATTCGTTCCACGGGAATATTCAGAATCGGGCTGTATAAGTAAAAAATGAGGGACCCAAAAGCCCAAATAATAATTATAAAAAAAAAAAATTCCAATATATTTCTTTATATACAAATATTTCATATACAGTCGAATCTGGATCGTTATATACAGATTCGACTGTATATATTTTGAACGGTTTTTTCTGGAAAGTATTTATTTTTCAATTACTTGTCGAAACTACGGTCCACTCGGGATGGAGTGAACTAATATATTCAAGGCCTGTTCATCTTACCTAGTTTGTTCACACTATCGAGGCTTGCTATGCTTTATTTGGTTCAAATATGTACAAAAATGTACATGGCATCCGAACTTTTATACCATATAATCAATTTATTACACACTTTTGAAAGTCTTTTGTCTTGGTCAACTCTCTTCTTCTTTTTCTAGCGTGTTCTTTCCCGGCTTATACCGGGGTCCGCATGTGTTGAATTTTTTCTCCATTTTCTTCTATCCGATTCTTAGATCAATTTGCTTGTAGGTCCCTTTTCAAAATGTTGTTTTGGTCGTCCTCTTGGTCAACTGAATCTCCAATAAATCGTCAACTCCACTCACTTTCTCAACTAATATTTGAAACTACAAATCCTCTCAGTTTGGGAGTCGAGATAAATTATTGTTTGTGGGCGTGGTTGAGGAAGATCCACGCTCGTTGTTTGTAGGGATGTTGCTTCGCCTGCTGTTTCTTGGGTTAAGAAAATGCTTTTCAATGAAAGTTGTTCAATGGATCTCGTGTTAAGCATTTATATAATTTCTAGGCGTAAAAATGGCGTCAACTCTCGTCCACTTTGGCTACTCCGAAAAACGGCTGATATTGTTACGTGCAAATGTTCTAATACAAAGACGATTTCTTGATGACCAAAAATTATTTCGGTCTTATCTTCTTAGCAAAACAATTACATACAGCTAAAAACTGGAAAATGATAAGATTGTTTAATGCGCACGAAATTATAAGATATTAAACAAATACAAGTTAAATGATTTTGCGAAAAATTTCACTTTTTTACTTATTTTTAAAATGATTAACAGCGATATAAAAAATGTACAATCACGCCCATAAAATCCCAACACATATAGCTTGTTTTTTTTTTTTTTTTAACTCAAAACTCTCAAAGTTCTTTACAGTTTAGCGCTGACTTCCTTCAGTTCGACGTAAGCGCCATTAATGACTTCCTTTCCGGTTTCAGCGACAAGAGTTCGGAAATGTACGCGTTTTCCTGCCTTCCACATTTCAACTTTGAGACTTTGACCTGGTAAAACTGGTGCCGTGAAACGAACTTTGACCGCCTTGAAGAGCGCAGCATTATTATTAGCATATTGTGCCAAAACGGCTCGCACCGAGAAACCCAAAGTGCAAAGGCCATGCAATATTGGTGTTTTAAAACCAGCAATGGCTGCAAAATTCGGATCAATGTGCAATGGATTCAAATCACCCGATAGACGATAGAGCGATGCTTGATCGTCGCTAGTCTTATATTGAATAGTTGCGTCCGGCGAACGTTTGGGTGTTGGAATTACCGGTATGACTCCAGCGATTGGATTCTTTTTGCCACCAAAATTTCCAGCGCCCACAACGAAAGTTGAACTTTGATTTTTAATCAAGAGACGTCCGTTCTCATCATACGAATCACAATTGGTAACAACAACCGCACCAGAGCCCTTATCCATGACATCCAAAACTTTGCCAACTGTATTTAAAGTTCCACTCGTTGGCATTTCATCGCATAGCTCCAAGTATTGTTCTCCATGAAGAATATTTGTGAAATCTGCATTTCCTTTCAAAGATGAGCTCACTAAATTTGTGGTCAAACCAATCATAAGTCCTGGCAGAACAAAGAATGTTGGCAAGGCCGAGAAATCCGGATGGCTTTCGTAAAGGAACTTAAAGTCATCGCTATTTTTAACGCTTGCACCAATTCCCAAAGCATAAAGTATCAAATCCTTCGCCGAGTACTGATACAAGTCTTGAGCATCACCAGTTCGACCTTCTTTAAGATCCTCAACTACTTCCAATAAACTACCGGATGCACTTGCGATGGTATCTAAATGTTTGGCATGTGTCATATCGGTTACTTTTTCCCAGCGTGCCTTTACATCTTCGGGGGTAACAACTTGTTGATCTATCGATGTACGAAGCAGAGCACCTTTTCCACGTACTGTGTGCACTTTTGTTGCCCAGCCAGCAGCACTTTCAATATAGGAACCTATAACAATAAAATCATATCCATGAAAAGGAAATTAGAAGTCGAAATTGGAGCTCGCTCTTACCATTATCCTCACACGACTCGTGACATAAATAAACAACGACTGGAGCAATTAGACGAGGCTTTAATTCCTTAAAGAGAATCTCAGGCAATATATCCTCAGTCATACGACTGGCGGCACTTGGAATAATAACATTGCAGTGTATATTGTTCTTTGCACCCTCGATAGCAACAGTATTCGCCAGGCCAACCAAACCCATTTTTGCAGACGAGTAATTAGCCTGACCGAAATTTCCATAAATACCAGAATTCGACGATGTCATGATGATGCGTCCATAGTTCTGTTTTCTCATGTACGGCCAAGCAGCTTGAGTGCACTTGAAACTGCCTTTTAAGTGGACATCGTGGACAAGATTCCAATCTTGTTCACTGGTTTTTGCAATACTTCTGTCACGTAATATTCCGGCATTGTTAATGAGTATATCGATACGTCCGAAATTCTTGATTGCCGTCTCGATGACCTTTGCACCATCGACAACCGAATTATAGTCGGCAACGGCGATACCACCCAAAGCCTCGATTTCATCAACGACCACATCGGCTGCACGCTTCGAGGCACCTTCGCCCTGGAAACTGCCACCAAGATCGTTGACCACGACTTGAGCACCTCGCGATGCAAGTAGGAGGGCATATTCACGACCCAAACCGGCACCAGCGCCAGTAACGACAGCTACACGACCGTCATAACGTAGTGGTGGTTGGCTCGACATTTTGTCTATGTTGTTGTTGTTGTTTTAGGTTGGAGCAGTGACTGTTCCTTTGAGTGGTAGCGACAAAACTGAAGGTGGTTTTGCTGGAATGTTTTTAAAGAAATTATTCTTAATCGTGCGAAAATCTGAGACAAAGTTCACTTTCTGGTTGCTGAGTGATGTGTAGATGTGTGGTAGTGTACTATCGGCGTGTGAGAGTCAGTATTGGGGGTTTGATAAGCCGCCGACAACAAGAGAAAAAAAGAGAGAAGTTTACCCAATAGGAAATATATAGCCCAATGAATGTGGTCCGAAATAGGGGTTTGTAATCCATAAAAGCTTAAATCATCCATTTTAAAGGGTGTTAATTTAGAGAAATTTATAAATTTCTCGGTCCAGAGATGTAAAGGTCAAAACCTGTTATTTGTGTAATTTCAAAATATCAAGGATTTTGTCTTCAATTGTTGAGTGAAGGAATTATTGAGAAGGAGCGAAAAGGTCAAACTTTGCATTTTTTCAAATTTTTCCTCGAGATTTATTTATAAGATGACAATATAATACCCGACACAGACAAATAGTTAGCTACATATATATGTATGTTTTAATGGAAGGCTGTAGAAGAAGCTCAAATTCAAAATTTCATTGAGAAATCTCAAAAACGAGCAATTTTTCTGACACACCCTTAGTACTGGAAGTGCCTCTAATAATGGACCGATGGAGATCATGTTTATGACTATGGAGTAAGCATATAACTTCAACTATTCAAATCCCATCTGAATTTCAGGTGAAAGAGACAATTTTCGAAAAACGCTCTTCTGCCACGCCCACTTTTCAAATTTTAAAATTATACAAAATTATACAAAATTTTTAAATTATCAAATTTCATCAAAATATCTAAAAAAAATTTCTTTAAGAATAGTTTTTGTGGTTTTCGTAACAGACCCTAGTACTAGAGGTGCTCTTAAAAATGGTCCGGTCAAACCCATTCTCGAAGTTTTACACACAACCGCACAAACGCAATGTACCCTCAACACAGAAAGTGTCGGGTATAAAAACAGTACTTTATGTCAGTCACTAGTGATGGCGTTGTCGACTGGGTATTTATTTTGTCGTATTTGTTGTTTCATGACTTTTCGTTGAATTTCTTGAGATTTATCCAATTATATCTCTCGAGAGTATATTTGAAATTATCGTGCTCACTTGAGAATAATCTTCAAACTTCTTACCTCTTAAAACAACAGCAAATATCGGAATAACTAGCAAAACGAAATAACTTTCCTTGTTTCTCTTTTATTTTGACGTTTCCTCTTTCGCTTTGACATTCTTTTTCGTAATGTTGACAATTGGCATCATCTTTTTAGTGTACGATGATGGGTAGCACTTTTCAATTGATATTTCCGTTACGTTTGCGGCCGTTTAAACGTACGTCTGTGGAAAAGACGCTAGAGGGCTTTTGTTGAACGTACTCGGCTTCATACACCAGTTTCTTGGCATATTATTCCATACAAAAGTTTCGTTACATTTTTTCATTCCATACACCAGTTTCTTAACAAATTCATCGATATACCAGTTTCTCTTTGTTCCCATCTTCTTTGTGCCTGAGAGTTTTTGTTTTTGCATTGCTAAATTAAAATTGCATTGTTTCATCGGTATCATGAAATTATAATTTTTTTCCTTTTAGATTATGGGATGTACGAAATCAAAATAAATGCATTAAAGTCTATCGTGGACACATTTCATATGTGAATTCAGTTAAATTTTCCCCGGATGGTCTATGGATAGCATCTGCTGGAACAGAGGGATCCGTCATAATATGGGATATACGAAAGAGCAAACAGATCATGGAATTTATTGATCAACCACCGATGGCGGCGATAACATGCATACAATTCCATCCTTTCGAATTTTTGCTAGCAGTAGGTCGCATAGATGGAACAGTTTGTATCTATGACTTGGAAAGGCTCGTTTGCATATCCCGGACAGATGCAACTAGTCAATTTTATGGGAACGCGATCAAATGCGTAACTTTTAGGTGAGTTTTTGTTTTTTTATTTTATCAATAATTATATTTTGGAAGATAGCTACAAACGAATCTTATAATCGAAATATGTAGTGACAATGGTGAATGCCTCTTTGTGGGTACAGCGGCAGGATTATCAGTTATTGGTTGGGAGCCCGATCGTGAGTTCGATCATATAAAATCAACATGGACAGCATTAGGTGATATGAAAGTCGTGAATAAGAAATTGGTGAGTAAATCTAAAATTGAATATGGAAGTATTTTTAATTGAATTATCTTTTTGATTGCAGTTTTGTGGTTGTTATGAAAACGATTATGTAGCAATAAATGCGTTAAGCATTGATCGTGTTATACCGTTTTATAATCCCTCCAATAATCCGCCCGCCTTTAATCCTCATTCAACGCAGCGCAAAAGCTTTTCGCGAGGAACACAAAAACTACGTTTATCAATAACCGGTACAAAGCCAACGCGCCTAATCGAAGAGAACGAAGATAATAAGAGCTCGAGTCTGGAAGGGCAATCATCTCCGAATTTAAGTCTTGAATTAGTCGATGAAACGACGAACGTAGTATTGCATTCACCGCCACCACTACAAACACCAAATAAATTTAATGGTTATGCCAATAAAAGTGAAAATGTGATGAATAGCAATGTCCATACATTCGAAAATGTCTACCCAACGACGCCTTATACGTTTTCCAACTACTCATCAACTATCGGTTTTAATTCACTTGGTGATAATGCGCTTAACGGAACGGGCTTTGAAGGACCTTGCTCATTACAAATCGCCGGTGAACGAGATTTGTATCAATTCGATAGGCTAGCCCATCCTTATGATGATGATGATGATGATGAGCATGAGTATAATCCAAACGATAGTAATCCTCCCATTATATCAAATTACGAGCATACTGAAATGGTCGAAGATTTTCCCGTCAATCAGAATTTACAGCCAAATGGTGTTAGTAGCCATACCTATAGTAGTTCAGCGTCTTCGTCGGTTAGCCATGCGACGGCAAAGACAACAAAACCGAAAACAAATTCACATGTACAAAAGCGTAGCACACAAATTAGTATCGCAAGCGGTCGTTCAACGAGCTCTGGCCTTCAGCAGCGTGGCAAACTATCGCAGGTGTCGTCAGTCAGCTCAACTGATCTTCATAAGCTTGATGATAATATGGTACTGAAGAAATCGATGTCTTCGAATTTTGTAGCAAATCGAGGTAAACGTCCCATACACGATGCACAGTCGCAATTGAATAAGGAAAATGCACGCAATAAGAATATTACTGTACAATTTATAACAAAGCCACCTACCCGATCGCGCACATCCTTAGAGCTGCGAACATCACCACAGAACCAACAGACATCTGCTGCGCAACGTCAATCTTATGTGAGTATTAACATTCACACAGTGGCTTATTCGCTGGCAGTCTTCATAGTGGAAATCTAATGTTGTAAATTTTTTTACAGCGTATTTCCAGCCAAAACATGGATAGCAATAATACATCAAATGTGTGTACTATATATTTTATATGCTATTGCTTTCGAAATTGCATGTTAATTATTCATTTTCTCAAATTAAATTGTTTTAATTTTTCAAAATTTATAGATTCCAGTCAGCTATCGGGTTGATCAAACGTTACTCGCACAGTCACAGAATATAAACCAGCGAAGCTTCAATGGGCGTAACATGATGGATGATAGTTCCGAAATTCAAATGCTTTCAGTTTCACATGAACAAGTGTACCAGGAACTAAGCAATCGGCATGCAACGCTCCAATTGATACGTAATTCAACAAGGTGGGTGGATAAAATGAAATATGATTTTATAATTTTAATATCCTCTTGCCGTCCCTTTTCAGATCTCATGATATTGTACACGCCTTAAAGCAAGCCATCAAATTGAGTGGCCGTTCAGTATTTGTAGATTTACTGGGCGCAATATTGGAAAAGACGTAAGTAATTTTTATAAGATTCCATGTCCGAAATAAGGCTCTGCGAAAATAAGATCAAAGTGTTCTGTACAGCGGTTGAATCATTTACCATTCCGAATGTCTTTAATAATAGGCCGTTTACATATGCCGTTTTATTCGCGTTTTAGTAACTTTGCCCGTTTTAGGTCTAAAACAACTTAGATTTTTCCCGTTTTATCATACAAAACTAAAACGAGAAACTTTCCTGTTTTAATTTAAAACAAGTAGCTAAACAAGATAAATCCTGCTTATAACTGATAAAAATATCGAAATCTGAGTGTCATCACTATAAAAATGCAAAACATATGGTCATTGAAATTTCTAATTTAAAAATTGTGAGGTTAATTCCACAACCAATGTAGAAAACGAACGCAATTTCAATAATTGTTTCTATTCTAAATTACAATATTCACTCATATTTCACGTGTTAAGCAAACAAAAGATAACCACAAAATGACAAAACGACATGCGCATATGTAAACACCCCGTTTTGACTTAGTCGTTTTAGCTTAAACGAGGAGCGCTAAAACGTATATGTAAATGCCCTATAAGAGTCTTAATTTGTTTTTTCATTCAACTCTTATCAAAACATTTTTTTCTATATTTATTTGTAGCTCATCTTGGAATTTAGATTTATGCCTGCTGCTCTTACCTGAAATCTATGAACTGCTTCAAAGCTCATCATAAATTGTAAGTGTTTTCGAAATTCAACTTTCAAAGAGTTTTATTAATATCTTTATTTGTTGGTTTCAGTCATTATACGCGCGCTTGTGATACTTTACGTGTAATTTTATCCAACTTCTTGCCAATTATACAAGAAAATATCGATCCATGGGCAGCTAGTGGCCTCGGTGTTGATGTTACGCGCGAAGAACGTCAGCGCAAATGTCTCGAATGCCAACGATGGCTACTACAAATCACGTAATATACCCGATAGTAATCACTGCGGGACAACACTAACACAATTACAAAACATGATTACAATTTAAGTGAGTGTGCATGCATTTTAATTTCATTTTTTCATTTTTTCGTTTTATGTTTATTCTTCAATTATATGATATGTTTGATTGCATTTTGTTTTAAGGTTTTCTTTGATTAATTGTTTCTTTCGTTCCATTTTAAGTTTTGTATTGTGGTAAAGTGATTAATTAATCTGTAAGGATACATATCCCGCGCATGGCCCCTGAGAGATCCTTTATATTCCCCCATTTTGTAGGCAACTAGCGGCCAATTTTGCTCTTAAGGCTAAGGCCGCAAAATTATAGTGGAAGCAAAGCTAAAGCTGAAGCGTAAGCTGTCATGTATTTGTTGTTGCGAAAATACAAAAAAACACATGACAGCATTACGCTTCAGCTTCAGCTTTGCTTCCACTATAATTTTGCGGCCTAATGCTTTTGGGAAAGCTAATAGCATTGAAATTAAGTAACCGTCTTCACAGTCCCATTCCATTTTTTTTTTTTTTTAATAGATTATTTTCGCTTCCTTTAAAAAATTCCTTTTATGTTCCTGTTTTAAGAATCAAAATCCTGATAATGTTGTTCATTGAAGAACACTATTGAAATTACTAAATGAATCATTATAATCCTGTGTGAGTATGTATATTGTGGTGCGATTGTAAATATAACTAGGTGTGAGTGTTATTATAATTTTAAAAATTAATACTTTCAATATCATAAAACGTAAAACGGTTTTTTTTTTGAAGCAAATGCGATGTAGCTATTTAGCAATTAGAGCAACATCAGGCGTCCGTACTTAATATTTATAAAAAATATCCATAAGCATAGATTTTAAACATGAACGAGAACTCCTCATACAAGCAATAAATACCTATAAATATTATTTTTAAAAATTGAGAAAGGAATTGTTTTGCAGCGATGCAAGTGATTTTAGGTAATGACTCGGGTTTATTATAACAGGACATTGCCCAATTTGTCTAAAAAATAATTGGAATTCTTTGAAATCGTTGGAATTAAGTCGGTAAATTAAGAAACAAACAAAAAAAAAAAAAAAATATTTTCTCAAATCGAAAATTTTGGGAAATTCGTGAGACATTTTTGAGAAGAGCGTTTTATAAAATTTGAGTAGACTTTCGCCGAGCAACAGACTAATGCCATTCTAGGACTTTTTGTCAATCGTAAATGTTTACAAAATAATTGATTTTTTTTTACTATAATATTAATGGCTGGGACACAGTCAGGTCCACATATGCCAGGTTAAACTTTTAGAATGTTAAATCTTCGATTTTATGACCGGCGTCAGGCACTGATACGAGAATGTACGAATGTATGCGTAATTGCCCCTTCACCACCGCCCTCAGACGTAGTGCAGGCAAAGGAGCAAAATGGCCGCCGCCAAGAATTGAGTGCGAATTGAGTGCCATTGAGTACTTATATTCCTCTTTGACACTCTTTCGACTCAGTAAATTGATTGATTAATTTCCCGTTTTATATGACCCCGGCGTCAGCTAAAATTCAAAATGGCGAAAAATTGAAACGTTGAGCCCGGCCCGGACGTAAACGAGAGTCCTATGTTACCTCGTTGACGAACGTTACGAATCTGCAAAATAATGGATTTACAGCAATGCTATTAAGACATTAATATATCGTCCCCTCAGAAAACGACTGTCGTATGTCCCATAAGAAATACATGCGAGATATGACAGTCGTTTTCTGAGGGGACAATATAGAATTGGATTGAATTATTTCAATTTTTTTTTGAAGTTCTTTAGAAGTGCTTTACGATTGGCAACACATGTAAGGATGGCATTAGTATATAACTTTTGAAATTGCTCAATTAATGAACTGTGTGTCCTTTGACTTCATTTCATTTTTATTTTTACTTTTGTTTTGGAGAGTGCCTTTTTCGAACCGAAAAGAAACTGATGAAACATTTGCTGTTAGAGTAGACACTTTCGTTTTAAACAAAAAAAAAGAAAGAAAAAACAAACAAATCCGTTTTCTACAAACGTGAAACAATAAAATTGTGAGAATAATGTAAGCACTTTTGATACCACGTAGAGTAATGTAGACGCGAAACATTTTAAAGTAATTCGAACCCGAAAAGTGAATTTTGTAAAACACAGGACAATTGAATGAAAAATAAGACTTGAAAGCACTTTTAAATTGAAAGAATATATATTTAAAAGAAATAAGTATTTTTTTATGACAGAAAAATATAAAATTCAATTTAAATGCAAAAAAAAAAACAATTAAAATAGACAACGATAAATGCTGCAAACAGCATCATCACATATCACAAAAAGAGGTTAAAAAATGCTTTAAAAAAATGTTATATCCATAGTTTTCGATCGTTGTCAACGTAAGAAAAGAAATGAAAAAACCCAAAAATTGGAAAACATATTTTCATATGTACATAAACATAGATTTAAAAAAAATAAAAAAATAAAAATCAATTATAACCGCAAGGAAATAACATGCAATCAAAATATTTACGCCTTCCGAACACAATTTCCCCTCATAGCTATTTTCAAATCTCTATACTCCAATATTTATAATAATAATAAAAAAATTTGCATTTTATTATTGAATATAATTTCAAATAAAAATTACTCTTCAGTTAACTAGCTTTATAGCATTTTAATATAATTATACTAAGTAATTTCGAAGATAGTTTTTCTGACTAAGCTACTTCAAATATGCAAGCTAAAAATAAATAAAAATTAATTTAATTTACCTCCTTAACGTTACGATTAAAATATTAATACAATTTAAAACAGTAGAATTTACAAACTGTATTAGTTGTAACCGAATAAAATTTTTCAAAACATACATTACGATATCTTATTTTTTTTTAGAGTAAATTCATTGAATTTCAAGATGTCAAGTAATAATTTGATAAGAAAAATATTTGAATCGGGTATGTGATTGTTTTTTTTTTTTCCCGAGGAATCGAATTCCATTCCCAAATTGATCTGTAAAATTGTAAGAATTTCATTCATATACGCTGGTATGGACACGTCCTGAGAGCAAATGAGAGACTTTGGCTACGCACTGGAAATTCAAGGTTGCAGAAAACGGGGGCGTCCGAAACAGCGCTGGATGGACACAATAAAATGGGACCTAGAGGCTGTAGGACTTACCTCGGATGATGCAACCGACAGAAAAAAAATGGAGGAACTGGTCGCGTTTTGCGGACTCCGGGATACACCGGGATAGTTAAACACGCAAGAAGAAAAAAAAATTCCTAATAATTTCAGATTCATGTTTTTCTATCCGAACTTAGTCTTATCTGAACTTTTCAGTGAAAAAAAAAATTTGTGGCATTAGAGGGTTAAATATTTAATTCGAACTATCCATCTATCTTGGTAAAGGGAAATAAATCCCATCAATTTGGGAGTGGAATTCATTTGACCGGGAAAGGGACAACAATCACATACCCGAGTATGTTTTTTTCGAAAGGCTTAGATTCAAGTTTGACCATCGACTTTGTACGTTAAGGGGGTCTTCTCATTGAAAACCCGTTTTTTGGACCCTTTTTAAAAAAATTCTTATTTGAAAACGCAAAGAATAATTGAAAACTTTTTTTATTTATTGTATTACAAAAGGTTCAAAGTAAATAAAAAAAATTTTTTTGCCTCGATACGTGGGCTGTTCAAAAAGTAATGAGACTTCAAAGTTGGTGGTGAAAAAAAAGGTGTCGTCACGGCGGCCACGATTCCGGGTCTCCGGAGCGTCCGAAATGGAAAAAAAAACGGGGTTATAATCAGTATAGATGTAATTCTCGGGTGAACCTCAAGCTTAATTTTGTGATTTTTTTTTGACAAAATGGCGGCCATTCAAAAAAAAATTTCAATTTCGGGCTTTTTTTTTTGTAGTTTAGTGTAAAAAAAAAATAGTAAAAAATTTTTTAAAATTATGGTCGAGGTTCACCCAAGAATGGTGACAATTCTGCGTCGATTCCACTTTGGTTCAGTTGAACTGGAGATATCATGGCCGCCAGTTCGAAAAACGTGGTTTCGAGATAAACGCGTTTAAAGTTTGAAGCAACGCAAAAATTACTCGTTTTAGCGCAGATCTTCCTCGACAAAGAAGGCTATATCCTCTAAACTATTTCGAATTTCAAAAAATCCTTTTAGGGGCATATTCACAACTACCCAAGCTATAAATAAATGCAAAAAAAAAAAGTGAAAAAAAAAGTTGCTCAATGAGAAGACCCCCTTAAGGCTCCTAGTCTCCATCGAAGGTGAACATTTTTTAAAGGTTTAAAAATTCAAATGATAAGAGACAGAGACTCTTATTATCATCTTTTAGACCAGGTGTATGACTGTTTCCGGGATGTCATTAAATTTTATATAAAAATTTTTGAAAAATTCGAAAATATCAAGCGAATTTTATTTATTTATTTATTTATTTCAACTTTCGAAATTCATAAATCGACATGAAGATTACGACCCTAAGCTAAGGCACCCCTATGACTCTTGAAATGTATTTAAAATTTATAAAATTTTAAATATATTGCAATGAACCCACTGGCAGGGCAATTAGTTGGTATAAAGTCTATAAAATCAATCCAAATCATAGTTCAGTAATTAATAATATTAAGAAAATTGGTAAGAAATTTTAGAATGAATATCGTAAGTCTATTTTAAAACAATGAAATTTATAATATTTTGATTTTTTTCATCTTATCTTTAAAGGGTAAAGAAGAATGGCGATATATTTAAAAGGCAACAAAAGCATTCTAATGATTAAGTTCTATAACAAAAACAAAAAAAAAAAAAAAACTTCGCAAAAAGGAATACTTTAGAAATGGTTGAAAGCGCGGAGTCGAAAATCTGCTCGAAGTCGGCTTCTTTATAAAAATCAGAGGTAAGTACGCAGTAGAAACTAGTTGAGTATGGTTAGTCGTTAAAGTCAGAGCTTCGAAAATCCACTTTGAAGAAAATAAGAAATATAAAAAGAAAAAGACGAAAACAAACATTCTTTCAATAACTGTCAAGATAATGATGCGAAATGATAATTTGCGGTCCAGAGACAAACGAAGTGTCATGTACTGAATGTGGTGGTCAGCGGAGAAAGTGAATTGCTGTGAGGCTGACATTATTTTGTGTGGGTCAAACAAAGTACCATAAAGACAAAATGGGAATTGACAAGCGAATGCTTTTAATTTGTTTTTGGACAAATTTCATTTTCATCGTTCAGATTGAAACAAAAGAGCTGGCCTCAAAGCAAAGAACTTTTATCAAAACCATTAACAGCGGCTTTTGGCCTTTTGAAAGTGATATTATGCCATTTACTGTGCTCCAGCGTTTAATGCACGAAGAATATCGGCTGCAACAACAACAACAACAACAAAACAACAACAAAACAACAACAACAACAACAACAACACAACAACACACAACAACAACAACAACAACAACAAACAACAACAACAACATCACCATCACACAACAACAACAACACACAACAACAACAACAACAACACATCAACAACAACAACAACTCAAAAAGAAAATAATTTTAATCAGTATTTAATCAGGCAAAAGCCAAAAAATATCCTAGAACTTGCAAAACGTTTAGGAACTATCGAAGCGCATAATGATGGAAAGCTTCAAAACCGATCAATCAATAGAAGAACTATTGTCAGCTTGATAAATCGACATCAATGGAATGAACAGTATTACAATAATAACCTAATAAAATTTAAATCACAATCATCGGATCACAATAATTCGAAACATTTTAAAATCTTCGATTCCGATGGGGAATATCTTTTGGATTTGCACTACTATCACAATGCCGGCGACAATGATCATTATCGAAATGATGGCGTTAAAACGGACCCTAAAACATTAACTGGTCGCGTTCAAATTGGCACATCGAATGGAATCAACGGTTTGACCTACAATATGCAAGACAAAAACCTAAATAACCACTACAATAACCATCGACAGCCAGAGGCATTATGGAAATTCACAAGAGCGCAGGTGAATAGATTAACGATGAAGCCGACGACGACCACTCGTAAAATTTCGACAAAAGCCGAAAAAGTCATCAAACATATTTATGTATATTTGTACAAATAGAGATGTGTGGGAATTAAGAAATCACGCGGAGGAATTGATCATTTTCATTTCATTGCATGAACCGAATCTGTCAAAATCCCATGATAATGTGGACACTTTGAATAAATTATGATGAAAGAAGTTAAAGATTATGTACGTACGGGGAGTGCTTTGTTTTCGTAACGGACCATAATAGCGGGGAATGTGAATTTATTAAAAAGTTTTTCCCCCCATCCTCGTTGGTGATCATGTTATGCTGTGGATTCCGAGTTCAAGGTCAATGGATTTAGTCACTGGGGGAAAAGTGATTGACTGCTGTTTCCATGAATTTCGAAATTTTATTTGGCTAATTCCCATGAAATTGTCTTATTTTTCATTAAATTTTTACAAGAGATAGTACCTACTAGGTACTACCTAGTTAGACCTATTTAAAATGATAAAATCAGAGTCATTGGAGATCAGTTATTTATCGTCAGATTTTACAAAATTTCCTTTTTTAAGGTCCAGGCTGATTGCATTAAAAAAAATATTTGACCAACCAATTTATTTAGGGAATTCCCCTTTTTTATTTTTTGATTTATTTTGATTCTACCCGAACGAATAATCCCGGGAATTTACTTTTTTCGATACTAAAATTCTCCTTTTTTAAATAGAAAGGGCAAGAAAAATTATGGGTATGGGTCGAATACCTATTCCCCATTAAATTTCCTCCCCCAAATATTTAAAAAACAAGAACTTTACTCTCGAGAAAAGTTAATTCCCCTGGAATTTGTTCCCCGGGAATTTGTTCCCCGGGAATTTGATCCCCGGGAATTTGTATCCCCGGGAATTTGTTCCCCGGGAATTTGTTCCCCGGGAATTTGTTCCCCGGGAATTTGTTCCCCGGAATTTGTTCCCCGGGAATTTGTTCCCCGGGAATTTGATCCCCGGAATTTGTTCCCCGGGAATTTGTTCCCCGGGAATTTGTTCCCCGGGAATTTGTTCCCGGGAATTTGTTCCCCGGGAATTTGTTCCCGGGAATTTGTTCCCGGGAATTTGTTCCCCGGAATTTGTTCCCCGGGAATTTGATCCCCGGGAATTTGATCCCCGGGAATTTGTTCCCCGGGAATTTGTTGTCCCCGGGAATTCGTTCCCTGGGAATTTGTTCCCGGGAATTTGTTCCCCGGGAATTTGTTCCCCGGGAATTTGTTCCCCGGGACTATTCAGAATCTCGGGCTGAGATCTATGTTTTCGCTGTACTTCTGATAAGAAGCTTCTTATTTTTAAGGAAGAACTAACTATATTTAAGAGTTTAAATTTAGAATAAAATACGTTGACGTTTCAAAGATGTAAACCCTAAAGCAGTCCAAGCTTACTGCCACCCATTTCGGCTATTTGAATAACCATTTTTAGCATGGCCGCCCTTTAGGCGTATCAATTTGATGGTTTTTACCGATGAATGCACTGGATGTGGCCCCGAAGCTTTATTTTGTGTTATTACTTTGAAGGTTTTCACTTTTGCTCCTTGATGTTTTGGGGTAGCTTGATATTGAGGGGCAGCATTATGTATTATAACTTTATAGGTTTTTACTGCTCCAAGATTTCCTCCGCCGCCACCGCCACTGTGTTTGTTTTTAACCGGATAGATGAAGCCATCACCGATGCCGCCTTTTATGTGATTTTGATGTGCTGAATTGTGCTGACTATGTGCCAGACGTGGCGGTCCATATTGGCGATGTCCACCTCCGGAATTGATACTTAGACCAGCAATTGCCAAACTCACAGATATGGAGAGTAAAAGAAAAATTTCCACCGTCTGCGAAAAGTATGGATATTCGATTGAATGAGGTTGAAAAAAAAAAAAATGAGTTCCAGAAAGCAATCACTACTAACCTTCATTTTGTAAAAATGGCTGCAGCATTTGTCGTTTCCAATTTGCAACTGAGCTTAGGAAAACGTTCGACTTTTCATTTATACTCGAATGATCCGGCACACAAGTTCGATGGTCTATGCATCCGTGGGTATTTTGTATACTGTAATCTTATACAAAGCGTAAGGTTGATTGAAAGTTATGAAAAAAAAAAGAAATTCATTGCGATATCTCATCGCGACTGTGATGAACAGAGAGATGGGAAGGTACTCAACTCAAACTTATGACATTCGGCCTCATCTTGAGTGGTGGTAACGGCACTCAACGCGGAAGACAACACAATGTAATGTTCGAGATGTTGTTGCAGTCGCAACTTGTTAGTCGATGAACGCAGAAGTTCATGTTTTAGCCAGCGGGAGCAGCTTCAAACAAGTTCAGTAGGTAAAGACGACGAAAAGGTAATGGGAAATGTGAGAGAATCGATCGGAGGTTGCATAGTATGACGAATTTATGAATTTTTTTTCTTCTTGTATTGCGAACAGTTTTAACAGGCTGGCCCACCAAACAGTTCAAAAGGTCACAGCTTAAAAGGGAAATTCAAAAATTAATATTCCTCTTTAACAATTAGGTAATAAAATAGTTTGATTTTAATTAGTTTTTTTCTTTTATTACCAATCGAAAATATATACAATTATTGACTGATTTTTTCTTGTACTAACAACTTAATAATAAATAACATATGGCAACGTGAGGATTTTAGTGAGGCGGAAGATATTCGTTTGAAACACTTGGCGGTGGGAGGTATTCATTGGAAACACCTCCTCCAATTGCACCACCGTGACCTCCGGCCGAACCTCCATGACCACCGCCATGGCTGTATCCACTCCAACTGAACCTCCTCCAACTGAACCTCCTTGTTCGTGTATAACTTTGATGGTCTTTACGCCACCGCCTCCGCCCCCATGGCCTCCAGACGAACCTCCATGTCCACCACCGTAGCTGTAGCCACCTCCGCCCGATCCTCCATGACCCCCTCCGACTGAACCTCCTTGTTCGTGTATAACTTTGATGGTCTTTACGCCACCGCCTCCGCCCCCATGGCCTCCAGACGAACCGCCATGTCCACCACCGTAGCTGTAGCCACCTCCGCCATGACCACCTCCGCCATGACCACCTCCGACTGAACCTCCTTGTTCGTGTATAACTTTGATGGTCTTTACGCCACCGCCTCCGCCCCCATGGCCTCCAGACGAACCGCCATGTCCACCACCGTAGCTGTAGCCACCTCCGCCATGACCACCTCCCCATGACCACCTCCGACTGAACCTCCTTGTTCGTGTATAACCTTGATGGTCTTTACGCCACCGCCTCCGCCCCCATGGCCGCCAGACGAACCTCCATGTCCACCACCGTAGCTATAGCCACCTCCGCCATGACCACCTCCGCCTGAACCTCCTTGTTGGTGAATGACTTTGATGGTCTTTACGCTACCGCCACCGCCCCCATGGCCTCCAGACGAACCGCCATGTCCACCACCGTAGCTGTAGCCACCTCCGCCATGACCACCTCCGCCATGACCTCCTCCGACTGAACCTCCTTGTTCGTGTATGACTTGCACTGTCTGAATTTCACCGCCGTCATCGCCGCCGCCATATCCGCCATCGTGGCCTCCGCCGTGTCCGCCATCGTGTCCTCCGCCGTATCCGCCATCGTGGCCTCCACCATGTCCGCCATCGCCACCACTTTCTTCAATAACTTGAATTGTTTGTACGGATCCGCCGTCGCCACCTCCATGTCCTCCACCATGTCCTCCACCATGTCCTCCACCATGTCCTCCGCCATGTCCTCCACCATGTCCCCCACCGTCTCCTCCACCATGACCGCCACCAGACTCAAAAAGAAAGCCGGCTGAGCTTGTTGCAATCATTGCAGCCAAAATGCAAACGAAGAACTGAAAAAAAGGGACGATTTTTCGTTAGTCGAAATTCCATTTTCTCCAATAGCGTCGGAATACACACCTTCATTTTCCCGTGCAATTCGTTTGAGCTGCGATATTATTTGGTCTACTTAACGTTTCCACAAAAATTGGAAACTAATACCATCTGCTCGTGATGCATCGAATTTATAGTCAAAATTTTGTGCGGCCTAACAAATCTATTTCCAAACCAACAAATGTAACAAATAAATTTCAAATATAATGAGCTGGAATTATTACTCAACCGGCGGCAAAATGTAACTTTGACCGGGGCCCTCAGGTGATTTAACGATTGTTTTGGCTCAAAAATCAGCCCTTCTTTCTATCACTTCTATCTCTTGTTTTCATTCGTTTCGGTTACTGTTATCGAATTTATTAAAATTTAAATCTCATTTAATCTTTAATGCCCTAAACTTGTTTACGCCACGAATTAATGCTATGATCGGATATGATCTGGCGATCCGGCGATCCGCCTCGTCGTTGAGAGAGAGAGAGAGAGAGAGGTCAATGAAATGTGGTAACCGCAGTCTTTGGGCGGGCTTACTTTTCTCTTGTTCAGCTCTTTTCATTACTTTTTTCGTCATCTGAATACGATATTAATGCAAACCGATCGTGTCTATTCATGTAAGCCATTGAAAACTTTTTATGCAACCGAAATCGATATAAAATTTACAGAGAATAATTATAAGCAAAGCAAGAGATTTTCGCTAGATTGCAGCGAAAATTTTGCCCGAACCAGTCGATGGAGCAACAAATTAACAATCTTTCGTTGCATATTCCATTCGTTCGGGAAATTTATTCTTGCAATAGTTTATTGCATGGTTTCTATGGAGGTAACTATCTAAACTAGAGGAATGGAAACCGGGAACGCTGAATAGAGGAATAATAAGTCTTTGCTGGTTATTTAAAAAAAACAATTTATTCCAAATAAATTACAGTCAAACTTCCATACCTCGAGCTTCTACAATTCGATTTTTCTATAACTCAAACTGAATGAGGTGGAAATAGCGAATAGTTTATCAGCCCGATTCTAAATATTCCCAGGGAGTTTTTCCGTGCGGATTTGAAAAAAAAAATCTGCCTTTCTAGGAAAACTGGGGAAACGAATACTAAAGAGCGATTACACGATATGATGGTTACTGACCAAACGTTTGGCTGCTTTCATTTGGCTAAAATTTAATACATATGCTCATTTGGCTACAAGTCGTATGTTTGGTTTTTATACGATATGCGCCATTTGTCCCAAAACATATGTATGCCGTCCTTTTTCGTTTGCGTCCAAATGTAATTTGGTCACAATTTCGCTAAAAAATTTGTCACCAACATTTGGTTGGGATGTTACACGATATGGCTGCATTGCAAACAAACGTTTGGTTGCCTCGTGAACAAATGCGATCAAATGCCATATGGCCATACGTATGTTTGGTAATTACACAATTTCGTTTCGATTGGGACAAAATTTGTTCGAAAAACAGCCGAAAATTTGGTCAGTAACCATATCGTGTATTCAGCCCTTAAGGAATCAAGTTTAATGAACATTTTTAAGAAAAGGTCATCAAATTTTTTCTTTTATTGACGCATTAGGAACATTCCTTTTTTCGCGGAGAAAAATTTCTGGAGGAAAAAACTCACTAGGGGAATATATCATTTAGAATAGTGGCTTATATAAAAATTTCATTTCACTTTCTAACAATCTCTTTCATAATAACTATTTATTTTTTCTTTAATTTAGAATAATAGTGGTTAGAGTTATGGAAGTTTGACTGTATAACTATTTACAAAAAATAAAAAATACTTTCTTTCAGAATATTAGTTAGGGAGCGTTCAAGAATTACGTAAGAGATAATCTTATGCTGGCGTACCTTATATTTGGTCAAGTTTGAAGATCGGGATGTGGTATGGAGAGTTTTTTTTGATTTTCCCTTTGCGTCCCTCTCCCTAAAAACTTTAAAGAGGAAAATTAAGGTTTCCAGGGTTTCGTGAAGTTGGACATTTTCTAATGAAATCAGCTGTTTTATCATATGTTTATTCTTACAAATAACAAAGTGCGAAACTCAGAATTTTGGTTACTTCATCTTGGATGAACGTTCTTTAATTGGTTTTTCATCCTCTTGTTTAATTTTGGTTCCACTTAGATACGGGCTTAAAAGGATAAACCACATAAAAAATATATGCCAGTTAGAAAGAGATTTTACTCGGCAGGCAAAAAAAGAGCAAAAGAGAAATACTTTTGGTGAGTACTTAAGGGAAAAATGCTCATTTTGGTGGGTACCCAAGGCCTTGGTGGGTACCCAAGACCGTGGTTAGAAGAGTCAAAATGGAAACGGCTCCTGAGTGACATATATAGTTATATATGGGGTAACCAAAACGCAATACAGGGACGTCGAACTTGGACATTATACATGAAAGCCCTTTCTTCAGCGGCTACTTTGCTCTTTTGCTACTTACACTGGTGTAGTAAAGTAGCAAGATTCGTGGCAAAACTTTTTGCATGTATTTTGTTTTTTAATCTTGCTACTTCACCACTTTACCACGATACCATGATTTTGCTACTTTCAGTGAATACCCATATTGAATTTGTTGAATTTCACCTTCACCGTTCTCATAAGATGTTAGGAACTTTTTGCTATCATCGATTTAATAGACGTTATTACACTTTTTGATAACTGTTGTAATAACTTACCCAAGTTAACTCCATCTTGTGGCTACAAGTAGCATAAATCTCACAATTTTCATAATTTTTTCACCTCCTTTTAACATTTTTTTGAACAAATATTCAGTGAAATTACTTTAATGGTAATTTATTAATAGGGGTATTCACAAAGGTGTCGGAAAATAAGAAAGTCGGAAAATTGGAAAATTTTAACTGCAAGATACAAAAAAAGTTTAATAATTATTTAAAAAGTAGCATTTTCCCGATTTTCCGATTTTCCAACGTTTTTAACACGCCTTCGTGAATACCCCTAATATTTTTCTTGGAAGTCCCAAATAACGGATGTACATAAACAGGTACATTAATAAAAAACAAGTAAAGAAGTTTACATCGGCTAAGCCGATTGCACACATACCTTTTCCTCAGCCTGAAATATGTTAAAACATTACCTTAGCAAAAATTCCTGCCGTTCCTAGCTTGGATATCTATTTATACCTTCTAAGACTCGAGATTATTATTAAGCACAAAATTTTCGCGGATGGTGAGCATGGTCAAATTTTAACCGCTAGAGGACATTTTGTCTAGCTGCGAAAACCTCAATTCAAAATAGTGAAAATAAAAATTTTTGCGAATTTCGCGAATGGTGATCATGGTCAAGTTTTAACCGTTAGAGGACATTTTGTATAGCTGCGAAATCCTCAATTCAAAATAGTGAAAATAAAATTTTTGCGAATTTCGCGAATGGTGGTCATGGTCAAATTTTAACCGTTAGAGGACATTTTGTCTAGCTGCGAAATACTCAATTCAAAATAGTGAAAATAAAATTTTTGCGAATTTCGCGAATGGTGGTCATGGTCAAAATTTAACCGTAAGAGGACATTTTTTCTAGCTGCGAAAACCTCAATTCAAAATAGTGAAAATTAAATTTTTTCGAAATTCGCGAATGGTGGTCATGGTCAAAATTTAACCGTTAGAGGAAATTTTGTCTAGCTGAGAAAACCTCAATTCAAAATAGTGAAAATAAAATTTTTGCGAATTTCGCGGATGGTGGTCTTGATCAAATTTTAACCCTTAGAGGACATTTTGTTTAGCTGCGAAATACTCAATTAAAAATAGTGAAAATCAGGTTTTCGCGAATTTCGCGGATGGTGGTCTTGATCAAATTTTAACCCTTAGAGGACATTTTGTTTAACTGCGAAATACTCAATTCAAACTAGTGAAAATCAAATTTTCGCGATTTTCGCGGATGGTGGTCTTGATCAAATTTTAACCCTTAGAGGACATTTTGTTTAGCTGCGAAATACTCAATTCAAAATAGTGAAAATCAATTTTTGCGAATTTCGCGAAATGTGGTCATGGTCAAAATTTATCCATAATGGACGACTTTATTTGGTGGAAAAATACACAATCAGAAGAAGCAAAAAAATAATTTTTGTATTCAGATATGAGAATAAGAGAAAGAGTGTTTTTTTCTATTGTGTAGGATGATGACCATAGTTATAGCGATGTCGCAATTTTTTTCAGCGAAAGCTTAAGTCTACATAGTAGCTATACACTCACCAAATTTCAATAAGCTGGGATGTATAGTCAAAAAGTTATCCAGGAAAAACGTTAAAAATCGTGATTTTTGAAACTTCTGAACCACTTCCCACGACCCAAGAAGGGACTACGAAAAAAATTTGTATGCAGTTTTTCGGACATTTACCTGGTTGAAGTCCATGCCAAATTTCAATATGATATCTTTCATGGCTTAGGAGTAAATTACGAAAAACTAAAGTGTGACCGACAGACAGACAGACAGACAGACAGAACAGACAGACAGACAGACAGACAGACAGACAGACAGACAGACAGACAGACAGACATGGCTAGATCGATTCCTCTTGTCACCCTGATCAAGAATATATATATATGTCTATATCTACCGCGACTCCTTTGGTATGTTACATACACCGTGCCAAACTTAATATACCCTTTCCTTCGGAAAAGGTATAAAAATATATATAAAAATTTTTTTCAAACATTTTATTAATAAATAATAAATAAAAAAAATTACGTTTTTAATTACAATTCGATTTTATGGGCCACATTTTAATTTATATCTAAATTTGAATGTATTTACAACTTAAAACAAAAATTCCTATTTAATATAAATTAAGCGATTCTTATGTACAATGAGAAACGAATAAGGCTTAAATATTTCTCTCTAAGCACAAAAATGCGATCCATTTTTATGCGAACTTCAAGACCGATTTCTAAATTTAATATTTTTCACTCATTCAGGCATTAATTCATTTTGACTAGGGTACTTTTTATATACATCTCTAGGGGTACTCACGCCAGTCTCTTATTTTTTCTTTTTGGTTTATTTATCTTTGTAAGCTCATTTGCACAAAAACAAAGTCTACGCAAGATTAACCAAATTTTCCATGGCTTGTTTAAGTATCCCCAATGTTATATTCTTGAATTTTTTATTTCACCACATTTTATAAACGTAAAATAATATAGAATTCCTATTTCTCTTACATTCACTAAATCAATAGTTATAAGTAAATACTGAATAAATATAAGCTTTTAAAATTAATTAATTAATGATGCTGATGCTAGATCTTCGCTGCAGACGAAATCGTTAGCTATTCTGAAGCTTTAATTTTAGTCTAGCGCTATATGAGGATTTGTATAGGTAAAACCAAGGAACTGCTTCTGGTCCATTGATTGTAGAATATCCCTATCGATGGGTGTCAAACATACACGCTCCTTGGTAAAGACACGATCAAAATATTGCGTGTCCAGAGGATGTTTCTGTAAATATAGAATTTTCGTATGATAATGAGGATTTTCAAGGATAATGATGATTATTTTTTGTTTTCAAAACTTACGACTTGCGGCCTGAATGGCGGCTTCAGTTCACGCTTTTCCAATAGATTCCAATCGATGGGTCTGAAAAATTTATGATCTTTTACATCACCAGCAGGACTATAATGAGTTCCGATTCGTTTCGTATAGTCCTTTTCCAAGAGCTGCAAATGAAGAGATAAATAATTTGCATGATTTCATTATAATTAATTTATTAATTTAACATTTAAAATAGAAATTAAGATAATTGGATTACTCAGATAGGATAGATATACTCAGAGATGGAAAAACATACGGGTAAATGGATGAATGAATAGCCAGATATATAAATGAACTGGTAGGTGGGACCTTAGATGAAACTGATATATTCATAGATAAATAGATTTATAGATGGATAAATGTAAAGATAGATATTTGCATATATGAGTAGATGCATATATAAACAAACGTATAGATGGATAGATGGATAGGTGGATGGATAGGTGGATGGATAGGTGGATGGATAGATAGATGGGTAGGTGGATGGATAGATAGATGGATAGATAGATGGATAGGTGAGATGGATGGATAGATGGATGGATAGATGGATGGATAGATGGATAGATAGATGGATATGGTGATAGATGGATATATAGATGGATAGATAGATAGATAGGATAGATAGATAGATGGATGGATAGATAGATGGATAGGATTGATAGATGGATTGATAGATGAATGGATGGATGGATGGATATATGGATAGATAGATGGATTGATAGATGGATTGATAGATGGATTGATAGATGGATGGATGGATGGATAGATGGATATATAGATAGACAGATGGATATATAGATAGATGGATAGATGGATAGGTGGATAGATGGATAGGTGGATAGATGGATAGGTGGATAGATGGATAGGTGGATAGATGGATAGTGATAGATGGATAGGTGGATAGATGGATAGATAATGATAGGTGGATAGGATGGATAGATAGATAGATAGATAGATAAATGATAGATAGATAGATAGATAAATCGATAGATAGATAGATAGATAGATAGAATAGATAGATAGATAGATAAGTGATTAGATAGATGAAGATAGTATATGATAAGATGAATGATAGATAGATTAATAGAAGATTAAACAACTACCTTCAGATATGATAGATGCTGATGGATAGATAGACAGGATAGACAGAAGTGCATATAATAAATGGACAGAATGATCGATCGTCATCACAACCACTATGATTGCCCATAACTATTTATAAGCATAGAACTGACATGCGATCAAATGTATTGATAAGTGATTAGCCTAGATGGAATACACTAATGAATGAGATAGACAAATTAATAGTACAAGTAAAATTTGAAGAACAATTCTTACCCCTTTCAATATGCTTAATGCTTCAGATGATATATAAACAGGGAACCATGGAATTTCATTACATATTGACCAGAATAGTTCATCTTCATCACAACCACTGAATGGCGATTGCCCAATTAACATTTCATAAAGCAAAACACCGAACGACCACCAGTCAACATTTTGATTGTATTTCTCGCCCTGTTGGATTCAATTCAAAGATAGAAAAAAAAGTACAAGTAAAAAAAAACTAACAAAAAATTCTTGCTCTCATTGTTTTCATCGCACTCACCTTTATGATTTCAGGCGCCATATAGTCTGGTGTACCGCAGAAGCTGTCTGCCGTCTTATCCAAATAAATTTGTAGTTTGCACATACCGAAATCGGCAATACGCACATGACCTTCATAGTCCAACAGAACGTTATCTAATTTCAAATCTCTGCGGGTTAAAAGAGATCAAAAAATAAAATTTCCATTTTGAAGAGAACTCAACGAAAAGATTTCTGTTGTACCTGTAAATAATGCCCTTTTTATGTAGGAATTTCAGACCCGAGATAATCTCCGCACCATAGAAACGTGCACGCTCCTCTGTAAATCGTCCACTCTCTTGAATATGGAACATTAGATCGCCACCGTTGAGATACTCCATCACAAAGAATAAATGACTCTGCGGGTAGATAAAAAAAGAAATACTTGACATTGACATTTAAAACGTCTAGCCTCGATGATCATAAACAATTAAAATTCTTAATTCTGTTTATAAATAAAATCAATGCGCGCCAAGTGGGGAGATGAACTCATTAGAAAGTATATTGAATACCAAAAAAAAAAAAAAAAAAATATCGAAAAGAAAAAGAAGAAAACCAAGATAAATTCAAATGGATTCTGAGACAGTTAAGAGGGCGGTCATTTCTTTTAGGTCTATGAAAAAGTTCGTGCCTATGTCTTAAAAAAAAAAAAAAAGCTCCATAAGTTTATTTCTGTGGCATAGTTCGAAGAGACTATAACCCGTAATTCCGTTTGAGTTTGAGTACCGGCGCGGGTAAGCTTGATGGATGGTATTCTTTATTGTCAAATATAGAGGGATAGATAGATTTAGATGGCTCGATATATAGATGGACAGATAGGTGGATAGATAGGTGGATAGATAGGTGGATAGATAGGTGGATAGATAGGTGGATAGATAGGTGGATAGATAGGTGGATAGATAGGTGGATAATAGGTGGAAAGATAGGTGGATAGATAGGTGGAAAGATAGATAGAGAGATAGATGGAAAGATAAATGGAAAGATATATGGATGGATAGTTAAAAAGATAGGCGGATAGATAGATAGACGGATAGATAGATAGACGGATAGATAGATAGACGGATAGATAGATAGACGGATAGATAGATAGATGGATAGATAGATAGATGGATAGATAGATAGACGGATAGCTGAATGGATAGATGGATGGATAGATGGATGGATATATAGATGGATGGATATATAGATGGATGGATATATAGATGGATGGATATATAGATGGATGGATATATAGATGGATGGATATATAGATGGATGGATATATAGATGGATAGATAGATAGATGTATACATTGATAGATAGATCGATGGTTAACAGTTAGACGATAGACAAACAGATGGATAGATGGATATATGGATAGATAGTTAGACAGATAAACAGATAGGTATACGAAAAAAGTAGACGATAGAAAAAGATAATCTATTGAGGTGCACTCTGGGTAATTCTAAACGATTTGCCATTCATAAAGCCTTTGCATTGGCACCTATTATTAATATTATATTTTTTGGTATAACTGCACTCTTCTATCTCTGCATTTATCTAAAAATAGAAATTAATGAAGGATTTTTTTTTTAATTTTAAAAAATTTACTGTATGAATTTTTTTCTGTGATTTATTTATTTTTTTGTTTGTTTAGTCTTCACTAAATATCTGCCTCATGAAAATTCAAATGACCATCGTACACCCAATTAGTGTCGAATTTAGTCTATGTCACGTAAAATCAATGGCCAATATACTGAATTAATTTTAGAATTTCACCTTTTCTATGCCGACGTTTTGATGAAAATTTGGCACCGTTCTCTCATATAGATTTTCTAGGCTCATTAGAACAGGTGTAACCGTGCCTCTTTGCCACGGAACCGTTTGTCTCTAAACGATCGAATGAAAATTCGAATTTCTTCAAAGCGCTTCTTGTTAGTGTTGAAAATTAATAAATTTCAATTTGATCTCAAAGAAAGAAATTATTGTTAATTGTCAAATAGATTGCTCAAAAAAAAAAAAATCTAATGAAAATGATTCAATAATTGAAGAAAAACAGCGATTGTGCCGTAATTAGTGGCAATCGAATGATTAATTGTATCCCAAATGCTTGAGAAAACGTGCCACGACGGTCTATATATATATAAAAATAAACCTTCGGTGCGCCAGGAATATAAAATTTTAAATGTAAATTCTAATCTCTATAATTCTATAACACGTAAATAAAGATGTTGATGATTTGTTGCTGTGAAAATTATATTTTGTTGACGTTCTTCCAACCTACCTCAGTTTGAAATGTGCAAAATAGATGACAGAGGTATGGATGTTTGGTTCCCAGCGCTAGAACTTTACGTTCGATCAGCGTTGAATCGACGTCATCGTCTTCTAGGACGACATCCTTTTTTGAGACACTTCACAGCGTAGTAGTAGGTTGTACCGCGTAATTCCGCCAAGAGAACCTATAACAGATGGCATCCATTTTTTATATAATTTATTTTCTCTTAAATTTTTTGAATTTTCCACCAACCTTGCCGAAGCTTCCTTTACCGAGTACGGCCAAGAAGTGGAAATCGTCAACACAGTAATTCTTAAATTTGGGTATAACTGTTGCCGGCTCTGTAAACCGTCCAGATTTGGAATTCTGAGTATGTGTGTGAGGTTTCTAAGGATTTTTTTTTAAATATATTATTATTAAATTATATAATTATTAAATTAAATTAAATTGGATTAAAAGATTCTTTGCATATGGTAGACTTTTGCGTAATAAAACGCGCAGACTTTCTCTTCTGATCTACTGACCGACTGGTTAGATTTATATATATTTTTTTTTTCTGCTTTCAAATAAATAATATATTATAATATATATTATATAATAAATATATTATATTTTTAATTTCCCATAAAAGAGAAATTATTGCAGAAACAAGAAATTAAGTCCATAAATCATGAGGTGTTTTAAATTTTTTTTCAGAATATTTTTAAATTAAAATTCTTTTTTTTTATTAGTGGTATTCAAACAGCTGTGGAAATTGAAGTGTGCAAATTTTGCACAAGCAAATTTCGTCCTTTTGTATGAACGCCCCTGCGAAGAACGAGTGCGATAACATGGCGCAAATTTTGCCCATCAAAATCGATGTGCAATATTTGCCCGGCCGCGGAATTTTTTTTTCCATACAAACAAATTTGCACAAACGCAAAATTTGCGAGGGTGCAAAATTGAACACCTGCTTGAATCCCACTATTAGTGGTATTCAAGCAACAGTGCAAATCGCAGTGTGCAATATTTGCACTGTAAATTTTTCGTACCAGAAAATGACAGTGCAAATATTGCACACTGCGATTTGCACTGTTGCTTGAATACCACTAATGTGTGCATTTGGAATACTCGTAGCAAAATACTTTGAAATAAAAATATCAATGGTATTTACTAAGGATAAATTTTTCAAGGATCAACTTTCCTATGAAAATGGATCAGTATTGAAATAATAACCCAGTAAAAAAATAAGATCATCACAAAGATTAAACTCTTGATCGTCTTTGCGAATAATGGATTACTCCATAAATCTACGAGCCTCGTGCATTTGGGAACTCCTTTTAGCATTGCATATCCTTAAAGCCTGAAATACACTATAGAGTTTTTTTACGTAGAGAAAAGTATGTAGAGTATAGAGATTGTACCTTTGTTGTATACACTGAAGACCGTCTCTGCAATTCTAAAGCTCTACGTAAGGCTGTCGTCGACATATTTAGAGTACAGCTGTTGTATGTGCTCCACGACTACATACACTGCCAAAGTAATTTTCTCTACTTTAGAGTCGTAGAGAAAACATTCTTTTGCAGTTTAAATAGCCACGGAGCACATGGAAGAGCTCTAATAAAAAATATGTCGACTGCAGCTCTACGTGGAGCTGTAGAATTGTAGAGAATGTCTTCAGTGTACACAATAAAGGTAGATTCTCTAAACTCTACAATATTTTCTCTACGTAAAAAACTCTATAGTGGATTTTAGGCTTAAGGGCGAGTAATACTTTTTAGCTCCTAATTCATTCTGAACACAATAACAAAAAAATAAAAAAAAAAATTAATTTGAAAAACCTCTTTTCGATTTCTCTCAGGAAGTTTTTAAAAACTGGTCCAAAAACAGCCTCGGAAGGAGACAACCAATTAGGGAGCTATACCCATATGAAACTCAAAAACCATCTATCCTGTTTTTATATTTATTTTTTTATTTATTTATGAAAAACCCCTGAAGTATGCTTCGAAATATTTAGAATACTAACAAAACAATAAATGATTTTTGAATTTTAAATGGGTATAGATCCCTAATGCGGCATTTTATCATAACGGTATTTGTGGAAGAATTACTTGGCATATCTCAGAGTATACTTTGATGTTAATTAAGAATATCAATCTTGAACTCGTACACAGAAATGCGCCAAAAAACTGGAGTAAAAAACTAAAAAATTTTTTTTTTTATGAAACCGTAATTGTGACTCAAAAAACTAATGATGCAGTTCGATTCCACGTCGCCGAAATAAGGGGAAATCTTTGGATTCAAGTCAGTTTGATTTTTGGACTATTACAGTGTTATTTTTTTTTTTAGCCTTTTTTGATGTACGAGCTTTCGAGGCAAATAAATTTTTAAGCAAAATCACCTAATTTCTAATGAGAAAAGTTTCTTGTATGTTAATTGATAAGAGTGGTTATAAATTTTCAATGTTCATATTTGTATAAGGTCTTAAGAACATCCACCAATCCATCCAATTCTCTAAAAAATTTTCTATTTTTTCTTTTTATAGGTTTACCGGTTCGGATGTTTGCTAAACAATGTTTTGCGCAGTGTTGCTTCCCTGCAGTAAAAAGGAATTAAACTCCCCAAAAGTGAGTACATCTGGCGCACAAGAAATGTAAGTAGTAAAATTTTTCATTATTTAATTTATGAGAATCGACTGGACTCTCGGAGTGCCATCGGTGTAAAATTACATATTTTAGTTTTCCTTTAACTCGATTTTACCTCCAGTCGATCAGTAGAGTAGAGTTACATGCGTGATTTAAAATTTTCATATGATAGCTCAATGCTGAACAAGACACTTGAAAAAATTACATTTACTGAGAAATCAAGAGCGCGAAGTATTGAAATATTTTTGACTAGAAACACGGTTACCCGTTTTTTAGAGTAATACTTCCCCTGAATGTCTCAAAACAAGGTCAAAATTTCTTAAAATTTAATTTTGAAATCTTGTAAAAACAAAAACTTCGTCCCATAAAATTTTCCCTAATCACTTTTCTACCCTAAGAGTCCACTAAAGATCAAAAATGCAAAAATGCCTACACTGGCAACATATTCTAAAAAGTGAGTAGTAGGAAAGTGTTCGAAGTGTTCCTACAGGGTATAAAGAAGGTAACTCTGTATCTGAAAAGTTCCCTGCAGAAATATGAACTAGTGCTGTAGTAGTTTACTAGTGCAAAAGCTACCAGTACTAGTTCTTTTCTATACCCCTGTCCATGTAAAATTCAGTAGAAAATCAGTATAACATCTGTACAGGAAAGCACTAGTGCAGTATGCAGCAGAATTATTCTAGTACTTTTATAGGCAATTGGGTACATTTGCAACAGTTAAATACCAGTTCTGTTTACGGGAAAAAGGTACTAGAAACGTTGATTTTTCCTCCTCTTTCCTTAAGTAAATAATGTGAAGAAGCATTTATGCTCAGTCACTATCGATTGATTTGTAGTTCAACTTTGATGAACGGATACGATTGTTCCAATTATCACTAGTCTATTTATGGCGGAAGCTTATATGGGCATTTCCAAACGGACGCGACACTTAAATGAGCAATTTTAAACCCTGAATTCAAGTATGTGATAAATAGCACTTTTGCTTCTCAGCACAATCGTGCAGCTTACGTGAACTTTTATATTTTTCAAAATTTCTATGCAGTCCCGAATGGTAATCAGCTATATACGGACGCGACAAAAAGTTTACTTTCTCTGGAAATGCCCATATGGGAAAAGTACTAGTTCCTTTCAGAGAATTGCCCAACTGTTTACTACAGGGTTGTAACTCTGTCGAAAACTCTTCTCTAGGAAGGACCAGATTTTATTTATCGCTCCTGTCATGCACGTTTTAAATGTTTTAATGTTTGTGTGTATTTTTTTTTTTTTTGTATTGGGCTAATAACCTTTTCTGGTATTGTTGCCTTAAAGATTCATAAACATTTGAGTACACGGTACAG
Organism: Chlorops oryzae; assembly: GCA_020466095.1. Classification (NCBI taxonomy): domain Eukaryota; kingdom Metazoa; phylum Arthropoda; class Insecta; order Diptera; family Chloropidae; genus Chlorops; species Chlorops oryzae. The sequence goes on along the minus strand of CM035808.1, from coordinate 6,500,923 downwards.
CACGTGAAATGTAAACAAAATTACTGCAGTTCTTGAAAGTAATTGATACATGTAGCAAATCCCTATATTTAGTTTTGCTAGATTCGCTACAGGAAAATTTTAAATCAATTTTGAAAAGTGTGGCCGAGAATTAAGTTGCGCATTTACTTATGGCCATATCTCGGAAACGGTTCAATATTTTATTTTCTGGTCTACTACAAAGTTTGAGTTTTCGACATGGAGAAAAGAACTTTTTTAAATAACTGACCCGAGAAAGCTCCATCTTGTGGCCACAAATCGCATAAATCAAATTATAGTGAAAATTTTTTAATTTTTTCACCTCATTTTACAATTTTTCGGTCGTAGCTCCTAAGCCGGTTCGAATTTTATAAGTATATTTTGTATTCTACTATCGGCAACGAATATTTTTCTTTCATTTCTATAATCTATTAATATAAAAATCAATGTACAATAAGAGTTGCATACCATCTTCTTCTTCCACATTGGTGTCGATTTTGTAAGCAGGATTTAAGCTAGGCGGAGTGCTGGGCGAATCTCTTGCTTCACGCGCACCTGGTTCGGAGTTAATTTCTTATTTTTTATTTTTCAAAATTTTTTTTAAAGATGTCACAAACAAAATGAAGCAAAAATTGACATTTTTTTCTCACGCGATCTAGTTTTTTGACATTTTTTTTTTAGGGCGAAAAATAAAAAAAAATTATTGAGATCATTTTTGACACATTTTTCAAGGAAATTGGGAGAAATTAATGTATTGAATTGTCGAAAAAGTGGCACAAAATTGGTCGTCGGCTAAAATATATTCCAAGAAAATGATTCTTCTTCGACGACAGTTTGTCAAAATTAACATTTCCGTGACACTAGAAAAATGATCAAAAATTTTAAGAAAAATAACACGGAAAGAAATGTTGAATAATTTAATGTCCGATTTGCTTCATTAATTGCTTGTAAAATTAATTTACACCAATTGGGGGAACACGCTTCCTTGTTATCCCAACGTACCTCGTTTGACGTGTGCCAAAGCTTCCACAATTAATTTTTGATTGACGCCGCATAAATTCGCTGTAAGGCGTTCGCACTTTTTATGGCAATTAACGTCGCAGTCTGGCAGCGAAAAATTTCCCAAGTGGGCGTTAAATTCGCGACGATCAGGTGTGAAAATGTTTGAAGTGTAGATTATATAAAAATTTTGCAATTTTTCTTTTCACAATAATTAAGAATATATGTTTGTGGAAATTCTCATGGAACACGTTCATTCAAAGATGGTCATTTAATATTTTTAATAAAAAAAAAAATTCAAAAAAAATGCTATGAATTTCCTCAAAGGCTGTTCTTTTGTGTTACTAGAATTCTTAGACCACGGCAGCGGATTCTCATGAAATTCATTTCATTTACTTAACTGAATCAATCGGTCACTAGAATGTTGCTAATTTTGGTATGCATGCACTTATATCTATATATATATACTTGCGTATATAGGTACATGTTTATAGATAAACATATAAAAATGTTGACGTATGGCGGCGAATGGGCCTGATGACGTCAATGCGATTCTTTTTTTCCCCCGCATCGAATTCAAATGAAATTCTTTGCTTTCTTTTAAATCCGTAGGCAGTTGGATCTTTTAATCTTTTAGCGTTGTTTTATTTGCGTTCTTTTTGTTTGTGTTGATTTCTTTCGATTCTATTTGCTTGATTGTTTGATATTGTTGCTGCTCATGAGCTCTTTTGAGCTCTTTGAAATTCGATTCTCTTGCATTCTTGATCGTTCAAATATGTTTGGAAAACATTTCATATTAAGATATTTGTTGACAATTAGATACCTATACAATTTGAAGTGGTTTTCTCTGGTTTTTTGTTTATTTCGGTGCAATAGAAAAACAAATAAGTTATTTTGTGTAAAAATTGAAAAGTGAAAAAAAAGAAGAAGAAAAACATCCGTCTTGGCAGATTATATTGCATTCACGAGGAAAACTTATGCATACGACGTATAAAAATAAAGAATTTAAACAGACATCGACCTTCATCCGATCAATCAGCAAGGGATGACTAGTCCGATGCAACAATAGAAAAAAAATAAAATAAAATAAAATTAAATAAATATAAAAACAAAATTTAACGTGCGACAACGTTGCATGCATAAATTGAATTCAATCGAAAAGGAAGAATTCATCATCGTTTTATTTAGAAAGTGATAATTCAATCAGATGGCGAAGCGAGCACAAAAAACAAAAACCTACTAAAATGCCCCAAAATGTTTAATCAAATAAATAAAAATTAAGACAATAATCTACGACTTAACACACATCTGACCGATGTATGCAGTGATAAAATATGGAAAAAAAATTAATTAAAATTATCGAAACATATATTTAAATGTTAACAATCGTAAGGAAGAAAATGCGACCGCTTTGGGACAACCGGATTTTCTCTGAGTAGCTTAAACATTTTTTTCATAAATTTTCTTATTTTTTTATTTTTATTTTAAGTTTGATAAAGCACGAAAAAGAACCAGACCTTTTTTTTTGGTTGGTGACTGAGTCACATTAAAGTTCCCCTGCTGGAAAAGCGAGTAGTCCAATAGTAGCTAGCTACTCCCTCAGTATTGCTGTTCACAGTGTTTTCGGACCTTGCAAGGCATTCTCTTTCTTGCTTTTATTTTTTTAAATTTTTTTTATTTTTTTATATTTTTTTTAAATTTTTTAAATATTTTTAAAATATTTTTTTAATATTTTTTAAATATTTTTTTAAATTTTTTAATATTTTTATTTATTTATTTATTTTTTTTTTTTAATTTTTTTTTTTTAACTTCCATATTTATTAACAACTGTCGAGGGATATCTAGTGAATAATTTAAAAGCTATTCAGGCATTTATTTTACGACCATTTTATTTTTGGTGCTTTTTGTTTTGACATTTTCCAAACCTTCTAATAGGTAAGCTTTGAATTTTCACTTGTCAATAAATCTAAAAGTATTCTTGGATTCTTCAAACGATGGGGCAGGAGTTCATAGATCCTTACATTGCAATACTTCTATACTCATCATTTATGAGATCTAATCTTGAATAGGCTTCACCAGTAACACCAGAATCCTTTACAAAAAATTATACTCTGAGATGTTGGAATCAGTTCAGAAACAATTTCTCGATTGATCGTCTGAAATCAATAAGAATTACAACTTTTTCTACACGCAGAAAAGCTTTAAACGTCGTCTTACTTCATAATCGGAGTCAGGATTTTTGGACCCTCAGCATTAGTTAGCTCGATTTTCTTTCTTTGTGTCTCGCAGTCTTTCCCGACATCATTAGGCAATTTTACAAATTCTTCTCAAATTACTTTTGAATTTATACCCTGATAGAATGAGTAGATTTTATAATTTTATTATATTCAGCTCTAAAAAAACTCACTTTAGTTGGGGATAAATTTAAAAGGGATTTTCGAAGATTTTGTGAATTGGCCTATATGTTCCAATAAGATAAAATTTGAGAGAAAATAAAGCTGATCTAGATCTCTTTGGCAATGTTTGAAGGAATTACATACAACGCACTATAATGAGTTGACAGGGTTGCATTCGAACTTTTGGCTTAACGTCTTCATGAGAAACTAACACATTTGACTTTTTATGGGAGCCCTGTAGGAAATGTCAATAGTGAATCTATACTCTTCTTCTACTGACCGCGTCAACGTCACTACTGACCAGTTATAACCGCCCCAAGCCTTTGCCTATTGACATTTTATCATTGAGTGGGCATTGCATGTCAACAATTGACTGAAGAAATATTGACGAACTATTGACGTCGGTACAATTATATAGACAGAAGGAGTACTCTTTCGTTTTTATAAGGAGACACGTTCTTGACATAGTCAATAAAGATGAACTGTACCTCTTGACAGTACAGTTTCTCTAATGACACTGCCTATAAATACTGTTGACGTTGGAACTAGTTCTCTTGTCTATATTGACGTCAATATAGACATGGGGCCATATGGCGACAGGCTTCCTGCAGGGGGGTTAACGTTAGAACAGATGATTCCGTTTTATATTTCGAAGAGAAAACCGACTTCGAAGCTGTAAACTTTTTCGACCAGTTTGAAGAATTCGAGAAGATCGAATGTAGTCGACTCTCTGAGTCTTTTGAAGGTTACAGTTAGTTTACTACTTGCTTTTTTTGTGCAAGTACTTACTTCATATCCGGTCAAATGAATTCCACTCCCAAAATGATGTGATTTATTTCCCTTTACAAAGATAGATGGATAATTCGAATTACCTCGATATTATGCTTCGGAAATGAATTTTCTCAATTGACACAGCGGGAAATGTCCCGCGGACATCCCCGATGATGCCCTAGTGACTTCGGAGCCGGAATGCATGCTATTTTCGGAGACACTTTGTATGACATTTACACAGGAGCTGAGAGGGACTTCAGCGGTGAAATTATCACCGGAAGATTAGAAAATGTCACTGGTCATGCTTGGGGATGCGATGGCGGAAAAAACATTTGAGAGCAGCACATTGCTCTTTTCTCTCTAAATGTCAGTTTATAGAAACCAGTTTGATAACTCTCTTCTTTGCCCTCTCTTTGAATGTTTCGAAAATATTTAAAAACCTATTTTTAACAATTTTTGCTCGCCTCTGCCAGGGATCGAACCCGCGATCTTCGGATTGTGAGTCGAGCACTCATCATCTACGCCACTTCAAGCTAACGCTGAACTGACGCCAAAACCATATTTAAATTTCAGTAGTCAATGAGAGTCAAGCACATTAACAGCATCCCTCCACGATGACTTGTCCTCAAAGATGTCACACATGACAATGTCACCTATATGTCATCGATGACATCACTGATGACATTGTCATGCAGGAGATAATTTCCCGCTGGGGAGGTATTAAAATTTCCCCTCAATCTTGGTGGAGTAAAAATAATCACATCAATTTGGGAGTAGAATTCATTTACCCCGGAAAGGGAAAAAAATCACATACCCGAATAAAATAGTTTCGAATAACTTTTCACTAGAACTCTTATGAAAAAGTATAAATTTTTCTTTATTCTAAAATTATTTTTTTATATCCGAAAGAACTCTCAAAAGTCTAAAATAATTTGGAGAAATTCTCATTCCGAATTCTCAACCGCAACGCATCGCAATCGTTCGAAGTTGAATGACTTTTCATGCATTCATGACACGAAATATTAATAGCCAAAAGGGGGCAAAAAAAAAAAACTTTTAATGTGCAGATAGTCCGGAAAATTGCGTATGACTTTTAATGCGGAAAATATTCATTGGGGGTTTTTTTTTTTCTTATTGAATAAACACAATTTTTAGTGTGAAATTGCATTTATTTCGAAATTTCGACCTTTTTGTCAATACCAAGAAAAACGAAGGAAAATTGCAAAAATTTCGCTTCGAGGAATTCAAAGAAATTTTACAATAATTTTTTGATTGACGGCACAATCGGTTTTTGAATCGCAAACGCAAATGTTTATTTTGTTTACAATTTATTTATATGTATGTATGTGCCTTCTTTGGTGCATGTACTTGCTTTAAAGTGAGAAATATAGTATAAAATTTAAATAAAATTGTTTTCAAACATGGTCACCTTAGGAGCTTATGAGATTCCTGCAAATATTTCAATTGTAGGCGTGCATTTTGATTTCTTTATAAAATTGAAGAAAAGGAAACTCTGAGGAATGAAATTGATATTAATAATTATTTAATAATAATCATTAATTATATTAAATAACTTTGAATTGAAGCTTTATGGAAAAAAGAATAGGTTGGCTATCATATCATAAGTTGAAAATCGCTCAGTATCAATAAAACTGACGAGAATTATTGATGTTCATCCTTTAAGGTAATCCTTCCACTAAAGTTTTTCATGTCCAAAATAACTTTACCCTTGCAGTTATACTTCTCGCATGCCATTGTTTTTCCCCTGACTATCCTTCTCTTCATCCCACACTATGGGATATAAATTGAACTACAATCAAACAATCCACTTTAAAGAAACTCTTTTTTCTTTAAGAAAAAATCTGGTTTAAAAGGATCAAGAGCCTTTGAGGACAAGAAATTAAATAAGTAGTAAAAATATGTCTATTTTTGAGGCAGAAAATTTTCTTCCCGTTTTGAGGACTTCATATCAAACATAGAAGTTTTAGACCTTTCCCAGCGACAAGTTAAGGAATGAAATACTTTTTAACCCCTATGTGAGAGACTAGGTACCCGGGTACCTTTTCCGCTTTCAAATGTATTTTTTTTTTTTTTTTGTATTAGGAAGGGATCTAGAAAACTGAAAGTCTGGGAGAATATATTGTGTTATATTTTCTGCATATTAATCAAAAAATCTCATTTAGTAGTTTGCTTAAAAGACCCGGGTATCTTGGTATTCTTTTGAAGATGTTTTTTGTCACTCACATAACGGTTAATCGCTACGCCTTAAATATTAGGTGTAGTAAAAAGAAATCCACTATTTTTCCAATAGACGGCGTTATATATCTGCATCTCGCGTTGTATTAGTCCGATCGTGTTCCGCTAGGGGGCATTAGAAAGATGACAGTTCCTACTAAAAAAGCATTTTTGACACTTTTTTGATTGATTGATTCAGTTTTGTTTGAGAGCTTGTCAAAGATGGACATCAGCAAAGAGAAAATTCGCTACATTTTACAGTTTTTCTTCGATAAGGGAGAAAACGCAAGCCAGGCGGCTGAAAATGTGAATAGCGTTTATGGACCTGATACTGTAACAGCCAATCATGCGCAATTTTGGTTTCGTCGATTCCGTTCCGGTAACTTCGATGTCAAGGATGCACCACGCACTGGAAGGCCAATTGTCGAAAATGTCGATAAAATCATGGAAATTATCGAGTCCGACCGTCATGTTAGCACTGTTTCGATTGCAAAAGAGCTAAAGATTGCACAAAAAACCGTTTGGAACCATTTGAATAAGGCTGGATACACAAAGAAGCTCGATGTATGGGTGCCACACGAGTTAACGCAAAAAAAACCTCACAGACCGAATTTCCATCTGCGAATCGCTGCTGAACCGCAACAAAATCGACCCATTTCTGAAGCGGTTGGTGACTGGTGATGAAAAGTGGGTCACTTACGACAACGTAAAGCGAAAACGGTCGTGGTCGAAACACGGTGAACCGGCGGAAACGGTGGCCAAGCCAGGATTGACGGCCAGGAAGGTTTTGCTGTGTGTTTGGTGGGATTGGCAGGGAATTATCTACTATGAGCTGCTCCCATACGGCAAAACTCTTAACTCGGAACTCTACTGTCAACAATTGGACCGTCTGAAGGAAGCAATCGCCCATAAGCGGCCAGCTTTGGCCAATAGGAGAGGAATTGTGTTCCATCAGGACAACGTCAGGCCACACACATCAATAGTGACTCGCCAGAAGCTCCGAGAGTTTGGTTGGGAGGTTCTTCTGCATCCACCTTATAGTCCGGACCTGGCACCAAGTGATTTCCATCTGTTCCTGTCCATGGCGAACAATTTAGCTGGTGAAACATTCGCTTCAAGAGAGGCTTCTGAAATTCGACAGTCTCAATTTTTCGCTAATAGGAACGAGGGCTTCTATGAGAGAGGGATAATGAAATTACCTTTAAAATGGCAACAAGTTATCGAACAAAACGGCGCATATTTGACCTAAATCGGGTCATTCTAACTATCTTTAAAAAAGCCCTCAATTTAATGCAAAAATAATGGATTTCTTTTTACTACACCTAATATGTCGGAATGAAATGTTAACATGAGTACTTTATTACTTTAACATAACATTGGCTGCCTTGTAACCAGTGTTCTTTCCAAAGCTTTTTACTTTTAAACAAAGAAGTATTCCATTACTGCGGGAAAAATAGAAATTCATAAAAAAAAACCTTGATGCAACCCTGAATGCGACATTTGTGAAGGTAACCTATTACATGTATGCTTTTGGCAATGAATTTTGTGGCCTCGCTGCTGGTTTTTTCTAAAGAGATTTCGGACTCTTGTGAAAATGGGGAATCGCAGTGAATTGCCCCGAAGGATAAATTGTGGAAGAATAGCAAAACGTATTTCATAATTTTGGGCTTTTAAGGGGGCTGTCTCATTCGATAAAAATTTTTTTTTCGATTTTTTCCCCAATTTTTTTTTATAGATTGGATATTTGGGAATATCGTGCTAAAAGGATTTTTCGAAATTCAAAATAGTTTAGAAGATATAGCCTTCTTTGACGAGCAAGGTTGCGGTAAAACAAGTAATTTTTTGTTGCTCTAAACTTTAAACCACTTTTTTGAACTGGCGGTCATGCTTTCTCTAGTTAAACTGGACCGATTTTAATGAAAGAAAATGGATTCGACCCAGAATTGTGACCATTATGACCGGACCCTCAATCATAATTTTAACAAATTTTTTACAATTTTTTTTTTTTACACTGAACTACAAAAAAATATACCCAAAATCCATGTTTCATTTTTCAATGGCCGCCATTTTGTCAAAAAAAATTGCAAATTTTTTTTTCGAGCTTTCGGCCATAATGACATCTTTCCTGATTATAATCCCGTTTTTCTTTTTCATTTCGGACAACTTGGAGACGAGAAATTGTGACCGCCAGCACTAACTCTCCTTTTGGAGTCTCCACTTTGACGGCCGAGATCTGTTTGAACCGCCCTCACATAAAAAAAGTGTTTCTTTACTAATTTTCATTAATTCTGAACACAATCAGAAATATTGAAAACCTCTTTTCGTTTTCTATCAGGAATTTTTTTGAAAAATGGTCTACAAATAGCCTCGCGAAGGAAACAACCCCTTTAAGATCCATTAGCTTCCTCATAAATGTTGTCTAAAGTATGCCTTCTTGAGAACGGCCGCGAAGGGGCTAAAAATCTTAAAAATCATTAGAAAAAATTAACCAAAAATTTTAATTATATTTTGATAGGATCTATGGGAAAAATTAGAGATACGCAAAAGAAAATACATTTTCAGTAAATAAACATGTTTCCGGCATGTGTAAAATGGAAAACTTTTTTCTTTTTAGACAAAAAAAAATTAGCATCTGCTTATTTTGTTTGAACTTAAAAATTAATGTTTCCGAATTTAGTGTCTGCCGTTAGCGGGAAAATTGAAGAATTCACATTAAGCTTCATAGCACAGCGTTATGCATTTGAAATGTGTACCTAACAATGAAAGCGCTGTACATCGATGTGCTGAAGGCCTTTGAAATTTATACTTATTCTTTAAGTATCCAGGGCTATTTAAATGAAATATTCCTAAAATACGCGCAATTAAATTGTCGTAATTGCTTTCTGGCTGCAATCAAATAATTTGCCTTCGAGTGGGTGGTTGAATTTATCAAAAAAAAAAAAAAAAAAAAAAAAAAAAATCAGAAAAATTTGATGAAAATTTTGTAGGAAGAACTTTTTTCTTTCACTTGGTCTTCTCTTCCGTGGTCACACGTGCCAATAATTAAAAAAAAAAAAAATGTACTCAAAATTGAAATCGATAAATAAACTTATTCCTTGACCATAGACCAGCGGGAAATTCTATCAACCTACAATTAAAAATATGTGCATTTTTTGACTTTGAATGCCCCTCACTGCAATAATTGCGCCTCAAATTATACTCCGATAGCGATTTTAGGATCTTGTTTTTCCACATTCCGATGTATTTTTCTTTCTACCATATGCAAGAATATCCTCTCAACAATTTCCCATTGAATTTCTTTTACTCACCAAGCATTTTCTTGGGACTTGATGGTGCGGTTCCACCTTCGAAACCAGAATCATTGCTGCAGGTACTCATACGTATGACGGAAACTTTCGTTGCAACCGGAGTTCCTCCGCTGGCCACTATTCCCAGATCGTCCTCGTACTCCTCGGATGTTGTGCACTCCTCGCTGTCTTCGGTTGTCTCCGCATTGGAGCCCGTATCACTTTCACTTTCTTCACTATCGGTATCATCGTCGGGATATTCGATTTTTTCGCGCCTCCAAAGCGGCCGTGGTGTCGCGACAAGAGGAAATCTTGGTTTCTCCTCCTTAACGTAACATTTGTTTTTCACATCGATTTTGATTTTCTTTTGCGGATCGAATTGAGCCTTTTCGGCTTTGCGTTCCTTCTTTTTCTTCAGTTTCAATTTCTTTTTCATACTTGCCGAGAGATTCTCACAATCGTCCGGACTCGATATATCACTTAAATTGCTATCGCCGTCACTCAATTCCGCCGACGAGGAATAATAATCTTCGATATCAGCGTCCACGTCTAGTAAACACTGCGCCAAATCGGATACTGTGGCGAATTTCGCCAAATTGCTACTACTTTCTTTTTTGCTATCGCCGCTCTTGATGGCGATTTTCGCCGCACTCGCATTCTCGGCTACACTCCCGTCGCCGTCGCTGTCGCCGTTTCCGTCGTTGTAGTTTGCAATGCAGCTGTAATTGTTGTTGATGATGTTGCCGTCGCAACATTTGTCGTTGTAGTTTTAATTGTTGTTTCTGCCGTTGTTGTTGTTGTTTTTGTTGCCGTTGCGTTTTGTCGCTGATGGTTGCAGCTGTTTTTATTTTTTGTTGATTCGATTTTGCCGGCGAGGGAATTTTTTTGGCTTTGTTGATTTTCGGTGACGTTGCAGCAATAGTTTTCGGTGCTGCTGTTTTCGCTGGCGGCGGTGCCACCATTATAAATTGATCGGCATTGAGTGGTGTCGCGCCTGATGATGGTGATGATTCTGGTGCGATCGATGATTTTGCTGTTACTTTTGGCTTCGCTAACGGTAGTTTCGCTTTCTCGGTATCGATTGTCGACTTGGGGTCATCGGTGCATTTCTTTTCTGTCTTCGTTCCTTCCGTCACTTTTTTGACTCTATTGGCTTCCGGTTGAAGGTGTTTTTCGATTGAGGGTGGGGTCTGTGGCGTAATATGGCTCGTGGTTGTTGTTGTTGTTGTGATTGCTGTTATTGTTTCTGAAACGGCAGGCGTCGATACATTAGCATCTTGGTCGTCGTCGTCGTCGTCGCGCCCGCTGACGTGAAAGCATTATTAATGGACGTTCGGTCGGACGTTTCGGCGGCTGTGAAGCTGTATGCCTCAGAAGCTGTCCGATTTTCAGGTGACTTGGCTTCTTGCCCGATGTTTATTTTCGGCGACGTAGCCGCAGTGGCAGTCGTAGCCGTAGCCGTAGTTTTCTCGCCGATTGTAGTCTTTATTCCCGTAGACGCTTCTGTCATTTTTGGGGCAATTAATTGTACATCTTCGGGGATTTCTTTTTCGTTGCAAGTAGTTGCCATGTTTTCGGATGGTGTCTTCATTGCTTCGGTGCCTTTTGAAAGCGTCGGACTTGTTTTCTTTTCGGAGTTACTTTTTTAATGAGTTTTTCTTCTTTTTGCTTGGTTGGAGTTGTTTTTTCTGGCGTCAGTAATGTTTTCTCCCTTGAAGTTTTCGATTCATTCTCAGTATCATCCTCTTCCACCGGTTTCCATTGTATTTCATGCAATGATTTCTTACGGATTTCCATGTAAATTGTCTCGCGGCTACCGATTTGTGCCCAGAAATCTTCGCCACTCTCGGATTTTTGTACACCCTTTCGGATGGGTTTGGGCGTTGCGATACCCGGTTCTTTGCTAATCTCTTTGGGTCTCGAGTTATAGCCAATGTCAAGCGACACAGTACTCTGGAAGATGCCAGTCTGTGATGGTGTTGTTGTATCCTCGAGTGGTGTTGCCTTTTGATCTTTTGGAGTTGATTTTGTATTTGATGTTTCATCGGAAATAGCTTGAAAAGATTTCGATTTGGGCAGAGTCGATGAGAGGGTTGGACTTTTTCTTTTGCTGGAAAGTTCTAATGATGCTGATGTAGTTAGAGTCAATGATGATGGCATTGGAGCGTCTTTTGGCGGACTTGGAGTTTTTAGCTTCTTTTCTTGTTGCTGAACTGTGGAGAGAATAGCATTTACTGGTTTTGGTGTGTCTATTGGTGCAACGTTCGTTTTTGTTGAGGCTGGAATTTCAATATTTTCCAATTTTTCTTTATCTGAAATTGTTGCGTTTATTGGTTTTGCCGATTGTACTGGCGTTTTCGTAGACTTTGTTGCCTTCGAAGCTTCAATCGTTTTTATTGTTTGCTTCAACAATGGCTTCTCTTCGGCTTCACAGTTTGTTAGGGTTGCATTTAATGGATTTGGTGATTCAATGTGTGTTGTATGAACTTTTGTTGCATCCACAATATCAATAATTTCAATTTTCTCTTTGTTTTCAACAATTTCAGAAGTCGATAAGACCGCCACATCCGGTTTCGGGGGATTCACTGAAGTTTCTTCAGACTTTGTTGATTTGGACATTTCGAATTTCGATATTTTTTCTTTTGACGAGAGCGTTGCATTCTTCGGTTTGGTTGAATCCATTGCTGTTTCTATTGACTTTGCTGATATTGCAGACTTTTCGATTTTTTGTCTTGATGCAAGAATTGCGTTTTTGGGTTTCGGTGAATCTGTTGGTGTTGCTGCTTTCGATTTCGGTAAATTAATATTTTCAATATTTTGTTTATCGAATTCTGGTGTCTTTGGTGTTTCAACATTCGCCATTTGTGCCTCATTGGCTTCGATGCTTTTCTGCGAGAAAGTGAAAATCTCTGCTGTACTAACGAAATTCTGTGCCGCTTTCGGTTCGACTTCTTCCGTTGCTTTGGTTTTTGTTGTTGTCTTTTTGATGATCTTCTTCTTGGGCAACTTAAAGATTTTATTAACCTCATCGTGCTCCTCGACTGAGTCAACGTTAAAGGTGAATTTTGGTTTTGGTGTTGCGGTCTTTAAAGCAGGCGTTACGGCGTCCTCATCTCTTTCCACCAACACGGGCATCTGAACTGGATTCTCAAAATCGACGGTGGCTGTAATTTTGTGACGAATTTTTTTGCTTTTCTTATGCTTCGGCTTCCCGCCAATGAGTAACGTTTCATCTGGCTGACTGTCGTGGCTACCGCGTCGTTCCAGATGTATCAGCTGAAAAGTTCCTGATCCAGACTGCTGGAGCTGGTTCAATATTTCTTGCTCCTGTTCCTGCAGCAGCGAAGCACGTCGACGCAGCTCACCAGCATTTAGATCATCATCGATCTTATCCGATGAGATATCCTCACAGATGTCATGAAACGAAGGACATTGCGGCAGACTCAGGCGACGTATGGTATGATGCAAAGGATCGAGTTCGACGACAACTTGTTCGATTGTTTGTGGTATGCCGGGGATCTTGATAACGTCTCTTTTGGGCACTTCGACGACGGCTGGTTTTTCCTCTTGTATCAAGTAACGTTCGCGTATAAGATCGCCGGGTGATTTTCTAATTGGAAAAGCCGGTATGCTCGCCAAATCTTCGGCGAGTCGTTGTCGCCAACCGATATTTTCCTGTACAAAATCCGGTACACGTGGTAGATCGTGGAATTTATTTTCCGATGACTCATTGATATCATTACTGAGGTCTTTGCTATTGGCGCGAATCATCGATAGTCGCACAACTGGACGATTCCGTCGAATTGTCGAGCGTGCTGCAGGTCTACTGCGATCAGTGCTTTCGGGAGTTACTGTTGGTGTTAGTGTATCCTTTGGCTTTTCTTTGCTACCACGTTTCGTCGATCCCGATGGAGATGGTGTTGTCGAATTGGATTTGGAAGGCTTCCTTTTTCTTAGCTTCTTTTTGAACTTCGGCCTCCTTATGCTTGCGATAACGCGAAGCCGACACGTCTATATCCGCTGTATTGATCGAGATCGGACGCGGTGGTATGTAACGGCTCGAATTCAACGTTGTCGTGCTTGTGCTCGGTGTGGAGTATGTGGAAAATTTGGGAGACTGTATGCGTGTGAGTGGCATGATTCCGTGATGTCGTGAGCTACTACCGATGAGCGGCGAGGACTCGGTGATGGTTGTCAATTTGGGCTGATAGCGCGACGAAAGACCATGCGATGTTGTATAGGTACTACTTGGTGGACGTGATAGACTTGAAAGCGGCATACTGTAGCTGCCACCGATCATACGGTTATATGTTGAGGAGTACGGAACGGAGTAAGAATTCGAGGTCGGTGTGGTTGGATAGTACGGCGAATAGAGTTGGCTACTGCCACCAATGTAGTAATAATTTGAATCCGAATAGAGCGGCATTTTGAGGCTTCGTTAATTTATTTTTTATTGGAAAAAATTTTCTTGTTTTCTCGTAGTTTCTCGTCCCTCTTTTACTACTTCTTTTAGCGTTTATTTAGGTTTTCCTTTTTTTTATTTTTGAATTTTTATGTTTTGTGTCTAAATACAAATCAGAACATTCCTGAGTCGTTTAGGGCTAAAATTAAATCTTCACATTCATTGCACTTTCACAAATGCTTTGAAATTACCCGAGCGTTTATTCTTAAAATAAGACATCGCCGGTTTCTCGCGTTGTTAAAATTTGTTTAAATAGGCTTTTATTTTTTTTTTTTTTTCCTTTAGTCAATGGTGAACTGCTGGTTCAGTTCCAAGCATTGAAAAAAATTCGTGGATTTGAATATATATGTACATGTATATATATGTCAGTTTTTGATTTTTTTCTCATTTTTCAACAAAACAGTCTTCTTCGTTTTTTAATGGACGCTAAAATTTCGTTCTAAAAAAGAAAACCAAAACACTTAGATCACATTCACAGTTAGGTGTGTAGATATTTTCAGTATTTTCGCTGGGAAGAATTTGTCAAGCTCGTCGCATTCGATTTTTTCAGCGTCGCACATTTTTTAAAATTTTTTATTTTTTATTTAAAAATTTTTTTTTTTTGGTTTAAAAATCCATTTTCCACATTTTTTTCTTTTTGTGTTAATTTTCTTTATTCATTTAACATTCGTTTTTATTGTCTCATCATTTTGTGATTTCCTTAATATAAAAAAAAAACAAATTATTACTTCGCTTTGATGGTTTTTTTTTTGTTTTTTTTTTGTTTTAATTTTGAAGGTTGCGACATTCAAAATAGAAAGAAAGCATTTCATATTTATTTGAAAAAAATATTTTTTTTGAAATTACGTTACTTTATCAATAAATCATATTCCATTTAATCTGCGTATTGATAATTTTTTCCCCAACGGCGTTACTCATACGACGGTTAGGCCCATAGTAAAAATGAATTTTGTAGGCAAATCAGTTTCGTGTGAAACAAGTGTTGCTACTAGTTGGCCATAAGAAATAGATTATTGATCTGTGCATACGAGATGGATATCCTTGTGAATAAGGATAAAGGATTAAGCATAAATTCCGCTCAAGTCACTCTGAAGTCGACGGTTTTGGTATTAATCGAAAACAGACTGCCAAACAAAACGCGAATAGTTCAAAAAGTTATCATGATGATGACGATGATGATGAAGAAGCAAATTATGATGATGAGGGCTCGGATATATATGCATTTATAAATTTAAAGCATACTTTATGGCGGGAAAAAACTTTTCTTACCAACAATTTGCGAATAAGTCTAGTGAAGTTGAACTTCAAACGGCATTTCTAGCTTCATAAAAATTCTTATTGAAGTTAAAAATCTATTTGAATCTTAACTTTATGTGAGTTGAACAAAATTTTTACTCCATAAAGTATGCTTTAAATTTATAAATGCATATATATCCGAGCCCTGATGATGATTATGATTAGGGGGATTATGATTGGGGTGATGATGATGTTGAAGATTTGAAATGTGCCTTGAGAATTTCAAACAAAAAATTAGCTTTTATTCATTTTTCTGAAAAAATATATCTTCATTGTATTCCCTGGATATAAGCACTATAAAAAAAAACCAACAAATTCGTCGTTTTAAGTGAGGAAAGCTTGTAACCAAATGAATTAAGTAAATAAAGAACGACAATGGCACAGTTTCAAAGTTTTAATGTGGGATATGAAAGACATTCGGCCTGCATGACATCCAAGGAATATTGTAAATAGAACTTGTGAGAGTTTTTGTGAATTTTGTGACCTTTTAATTGAGCACGCAAGGGCAAAATCGGATACATTTGGGATATTTTGTGGGAAACACACTGAAGAAATTGTCCCAAAACTGAATTCCGAATTTTTTTGTTGGAATTTAGAGGGTTCGCCTCTCCCTTTGGAGACCATTAGACGTTTTAGTCATACAGATTTAAAAAGAATGATATTATTTTTTTTGTGGCGACCAAGTGATTATAGTCGACGGACAATATTGATAATTTTCTTTGAAACGTAATTTCATGAAGTCATTTTTAAAGCCTAGAAAATATACAAATAAAAAATCGGAAATTTTCAAATGATTCTTCCGAATCCCAATTCATTTCATTAACAAAATTTTCGAACAAATTTTATATAAAAGAAACCCCAACAAACGAACAAAAGAGGGGAGTACTGAAGTATATTTTTTTCTCAAGTTCGCAAAATTTATAACCGGCCATATGCCAATCAGATAATTTTTATTAAGTGCTTGTTTTCATTTGTCCGCGGTGAACGTCAAACGGTTATTAAAAAAAAAAAAAAACATACGAAATCGTTCAGTTTTTATGTATATTATTGAATATGTTGTTCCAAATGCTGCCAAGAAATGATTTATTAAATTACTTTTATACAAAATAGTCTGAAAATATGTGACGTAACATGTTTTGCAATATTTTCTCAAAATTTAAACTGCCTTCTTTCTTATAAAAGAAATTCAACTGGTTAAAAAAAAAAATGAAAATAAATCCATTTTATAATAAAATATGGAGCACTTTATCCGCTTTATTGCGTTTTTATGTTCATGATTTATCGTTGTATAAGCTTTAAGCTTTTTTTATATGAATATTTATTTATTTTTTTATTTTTTATTTTTGAATTTTTACTTTTTTGGAACACAGATTTTTAGGTTTTTTTTTTTTACTTTCAAATTTCGTAATTCTTTCACCTCAATTTATTGTGAATTGAAATAATTTCCCCGTCCATCGTTACCGACAAAAAGAAAAAGCAAAAAAAAAAACTTTCTTCGACGACGCGTTACTCAAAAGTGTCAGATCAGAACTAGAACGGCGATATTTTTGATTTTTTGAAAATTCTGCAAAGGAATTCAGCCTCTCGGACTAGATCTGCGAATGCAGTGTGCCTCGACTTGCTTGTACGGCGTACGGCTAACAAACTCGCACTGAGCGAGAAAATGTGGAAAAAACATTTCGGGCTTTTCGGGTTGTTAAAGTCAAAATCGGAAAATTGGAGAAAAAAATCGTCCGAAGGAAAATGAAAAGAGATCGGCTGAAGAGCAGAGCAAATTTTCGCAAATGTTTATGTCCAATATTTTTTAGTTTTTTTTTTTTTTAATCACAAACGAATTTTTGTCACATGAGTGACCAGTTTATCATTCGGAAAGACTCTTAAAATCACCTCTTCATAGAATTATTCTCTCAATATACATATAGATCTTGTTCTCTTGCGAAAAGATTCAGCATCATAAATATAAAGGCATATATAGAGGATATATTATAAATAAATAAATTTATCATTCGAAGGCATCACTGAGTGACGTACGAGATGTTAAGTTGGCTGCTTTTCTGTCACTACGTGTGTGACTGTGACGTTCACGAGCCCATTTCACACTGAGTGTGTGTGTGTGCTTCCGTGTGCGTTTATGTGTGTGCGTTCGTGTGACCGCGCGCCTGCGGTGAGCGTTAAAATGGCTTTATAATTTCTTCTCCAACGGCTCGTAGTGCCCAAACTACTAGGTGTAGGATGATAATATTCTTCACAATTTTAGCTTCAAGCATCGATTTGGCAAATCGCATAAATGCAATTGTTTGGTATTTTAAATACCATTTCCCTCTGCTAGACTTGTCTATGTCGAAATTATGAAAATTATTTATCTTTCTGTATTTTATATTATAACGATAGGTTTTTCTGTTTCCAACGCAAATATAGAGTGATTTAATAATACGAAAATAGTGCCGATTTATTTTCAGTACCGAAAGTGCTAGATGCCATAAATCAACAAGCTATTAGGGTAGCTTATTTTCTTTCGAGTATCTCGTCCAATAATATTCAAGCTTTGATAGTTTCGCCAAGGAAAATTATTTCGAATGCATTTTCAGGTAGAAAATTTAATTAATGCAAATTAAATTCCAATGTACCGAGTTCTGCGATTATTTGAAGAAAATATTTACAGCTTAATATATTTTTATATAATTTGGAAAAATTTATTTTAGGTCTTTGGGTATTTCTGCCGTGTTTTATACGAAGTTGAAATAATATTAAAAAAAAAAAAAAAACTAAGAGACACTAAGGCTTTAGAAACCATTTTACAAAAGGCCCTCAATGGCAAATTGTCTTCAATACAATTCGACTAATTGCATAATTTCAACCCAGTAAATACAGACTATAATAGGTTCTATGTAATCCTCTCCTCAGTCTCTGTTACTACGAAAGAGTCTCATTTAATGTCCAGAGCCCACTGCCAGGATAGCGTTGGTAGCTTATGAATATACGGGGTATGACTTTAAGAGGCTAGTTTCGTCCTAACGTCGGCTTAAAGAAGTCCACTTTTAACCGATTCTGACTTTTTTGATGTCATTCGAAAGAAAAAAGCACACTGCATCGTCAGGCAAAAAAATTATTTCACATTGTAAATACGGAGAAATTGGTGATGAGTAAAACTGCTTAGTCCAACTGTGGTCAAAGTTCACAGCTAACACCAATAAGTGACTCCAACGTAGCTTTTGTATAGTGCACAGAATTGAATTTAGGAGAAAAATGCAAAATACACCATCCATATTTTGGGTTCCCTTCCGAAGCTTTAAGTCTTCAAAAAAAAAAAAAAAAAAAAAATGGTTTTTGTTCACCCTGTAACGTTTTGAAATTGTTTGTTAGCAGGTTCACACTTTAAGCCGACGATAAGTTCTTGAAATGAGGCATTTAAGGAGATTTATCACTGAATTTATTTTTCAAAATTTTCAATGGCTCATTGATTGAGGAAGCCAGTAGTATATGGAGAGTGGTAAATATGGACTATAAGCGATGAAAATGGGAATGTTCTTTGAGATTCTTCTTCTTGCGTATTCAAATGTCGCGGCCTATCCCGTGGTCCCCAAGGGAATGCTTCTTGAAATATTCAAACGTTATTGATTTTTATTTATTTTGTTTTTGTATTTATTTTTGACTTCACTTAAGTTTTATTGAAAGTTAATATTGCCTCAGTCAGTTCCAAAACCAGCGTATCATCCATTATTTCTGCTTGATCTTTGATAGTACGAAAAATCCCAATGTTTATATTAGATCCTCCTACAGAAAATCTCCTAAGAGAATAACACAAAAAATGGCATGGCCAGTAGGCCCAGATTTAGGGGGTGTCAAGGCGGGCAAATGCCAAGAGTGGCACCTTGAGAAACGGGAATTTCACATAGTCCCGCTTTAAACAGGGAAACAAAAAACTGGGATGGAATGTCTTTCGTCTCTGTCACTCTCATGTGTTTCCTTCCAGTGTCTCTCTTAATCTAAACACGGACATAGTCGATACGTGAAAACAGTACCCCATTAATGACATCATAGGGGCGGCAAAACAGCTCGATCGGGCGCTGGTAACCAGCGTGGGAAGTCAAAGCTCTTGTAATCATAGAAGTGACCGTCTAGAGAAATACATGTAGCAGTTTAAAGATCAATAAACTATTGAATGTTATAGTTGTAAATTTAAGTTTATATAAAAACGAATTTTTCCATCACCACGAGGCAAGTCTCTGCTCGAGTAACCAAATTGTTCGTTTTTTTTTTTTTTTTTTTGCACTTGAAAAAACAGAATAAGTTTTCCATTGTTTTTTTGTGAATTTCTAGAAGAAAAATATCGTCGTTTTTATAAAAGTTAATCGTTCCCTCCTGCTGCTTCATGATCAAAAATAAATTCTCTCAAAATATTTACTTTCAGTTCAAATTAAGCAGAAATTAAATCAGCGAAATTACGTTTAAAATCGAAACGAATCGCCAGAAAACACATAAATGAGGTAAACAAAAGGATTTTTTAATAAATCTTTTTTCTTTTAAAAAAAATAAGCGATTAAATAATTGAGAAGAGTGCAGAAACATTTTTTATTATTAGCTTTTGTGTTTGCGCGAACAATCCAAGTATGAAATTATTCGAGGAAATTTTTCAAACAATTGAAGTTCTTCTGAAGCCCGAAGGATTTCTATGAAAATTCCTTTATAAGTTTGAAAAATTGGCATTAAAACGGAATGAGTACGATTCGCTCAATTTTTTGTTTATGCCATATGTGAATGCAGAAATTATTGCGATCGCCTCATTTAAATTTTTTTCTATAAAAGAAAACGAGAAAAAGATTTAAAAAAATAGACGGTGATAAAACGTGAACGATTTTGCCTTTTTAAGAATTTAATTAAGCGTCAAAGATATGTCATGAGAAGTCCATTTTGGCAACACGATGAATCGTGAATTGCGCTCTTATTTTCTGACACTTTCTTTTGTGCATTGCCCCAGAGTACGAGGCGAAGAATGTTTTGAAAACATTTGAATTTTATTAACAAAAATTTTTTCAATATTTTATTTTTTTAGCAAATCTTTTTTTTTGTTCAACTCGCTTCAAATCAGATTTTATTGTTGCCATCAATTTCGGTTGAAAGGTGCGTAGAAATTTAAAATTGCATTTCGAGCATGCGATGAATTAATCGTGGGCGGATTGCATTCTTGCTTTTTTTTAGAATAAGAGAATATTTTTGATTGCGATTCTTGATTATTTTTATTCGCTGTGCTTAGCGTTGGAAATTCTTATTGAATTTCTAATTTATATTAATTTATATTATTGAAATTTTTTATAATTTACTTTGATTTTTATTTTATTATTAATTTATTTTGATTTTTATTTTATTTAATTTTGGTATTTTTTATTTTAATTAATTTATTTTGTTTTTGTCTCCTTCGTGAGGCTGTTTTTGGGCCGATTTTTAAAATGCCCGATAGAAAACGGAAAGAGGTTTTTCAATTTTTTACAAATTGTGTTCAGAATTAATGTAAATTCGTAAAGAAAAACACTTTTTTTATGTGAGGGGGGTTCAAAAAGTTCTCGTCCCTCAAAGTGGAGACTCCAAAAAGAGGAGTAGTGCTAACGGGCACGATTTCTTGTCTCCAAGATGTCCGAAATCAAATAGAAAAACGGGATTATAATCAGATAAAATGTCATTATAGCCGAAAGCTCGAACAGAATTTTGCGATTTTTTGTTGACAAAATGGCGGCCATTGAAAAATGAAACATCGATTTTGGGTATATTTTTTTATAGTTCAGTGTAAAAAAAAATAGTAAAAAATTTGTTAAAATTATGATTGAGGATCCGGTCTTAATGGTGACAATTCTGGGTCGATTCCACTTTGTTTCATTAAAATCGGTCCAGTTGAACTGGAGAAAGCATGGCCGCGGTTCAAAAAGAAGTGATTTCGTGATAAATGCGTTTAAAGTTTAGAGCAAAAAATACTCATTTTAGCACGGACCTTGTTCGTCAAAGAAGGCTATATCTTCCAAACTATTTCGAATTTCGAAAAATCCTTTTAGCACGTTATTCCCAAATATCCAATCGGTAAAAAAAAAATGAAAAAAATGTTTAGTAGAAGGGAGGTGGCTGGGTTTCGACCCACAGCCCTCGAAACCTTCGTTGTCCACGCATAAGCTCGCCCATACCGCCCACCAAATGCAACTCTGATTCGGCTGCGGGCAAGTAGCTGCGAATAGTTAAACCTCAATTGCAGAACGAATGTTACAATTGCATTTCTATCTGTTCCGCTACAGCTCAAGATTTAATCACAGACTCGCGTAACTCGTTTATAACTCAACTTTACTCATGTTACGCAACCAAATTAAAATATATGCGGCATACTTTTAGGGAAGCAATTAAAATTTTAAAAGTTCGCGTCCGAGCTAAATCTGTTTGTGTCCGAGCTAGATCTATACAACAAAAGTTTGCGTCTTTTCTAAGTTAGTTTGTATCTGGGATAGATCTCTACAACAGAGGTTAGCGTCCGAGATAGGTATTTACCACAAATATTTACCGATTTTTTGAATTTTGATTTTTCACATTAGGGGTATTCACAAAAGGTGTGTTAAAAACGTTGTAAGTCGGAAATCGGAAAATTGAGACTTCTTAAAATTTTTTTAAAAATTTTTTTATATCTCGCACAACTTTTTAAGCAGTTAAAATTTTCCTATTTTCCGATGCCTTTGTGAATACCCCTATTATTTTTTATTTTTTGTGCAAAAATTTTTCTCGGCGTAAAATTCATAAATTTTGTTTTAGATTCTGTGTTTTATTAAAAACTATTCACCGATTTTTCATCTTTTTATCTTGATATATAAAATTTTGAAAAATGGCTTAGAAGGATTTTCCAAGGATACTTCAAGGAAACCAGGCAATAAGAATCTAAAAATCTGTTTCTACACTCTTTTTGAAGAAGACTCTTTTTAAAGAACACATTTTTTTGTATTTTTACGTGCCTCGTGCGTTCGAAAAGTGTTAGGAAATTCAAAAAATATAATCAAATCGATAAATAAAGCGGGTTCAATGGAACTCGGAAAGTATGTGGGTGTGACCGATGATTAATTTTGATGTCATTCGAAAGCGACATTCGCAATTTTATCATTTTACTGGATAACAAATTCGCATCGATTATCATAAAATTAGCAACATCTTTCTTGAAATTTTTAATAATTTTTCTGATTAAATATCCTTTAACAACCATCAAAGAACGTGTTCCATGTTTGTATGTGAACGTTTGTGTATAAGAGTTGACTCACTTACCCTCGCATTTTAGGCCTTGTATAAAAAAGCCACCCATTAGAGAGCCGCAATGATCACAGAATGTGGGTGACATAAAATTGTATGGCTTGAAGCGATGTGGCATATCAATTTTGAAGCGTTCGCGCAGTAACTGAGAGAATTTCAAAATTATTTATAAACATTTTATAGTAGATAAATTTATTGAGAAATCTTTTCCCCATTTGAACTTACGATTGTGCTTTCTGAATTGAAAACGGACCCGGAACATTTGCCCAATAATTTATCATGGCATTTCTTGTGCACAACAGTTTGGCAAGCTTAAAAAAAAAAATGGTTATAAAGAAAATTAAATAATAAAAAATAATAAAAAAATAATAAATAAAAAAAAAAATTAAAAAAATTTTAAAAAAAAATTAAAAAAAAATTAAAAAAAAAATTTTTTTAAATAAAAAAAAAAATTTTTTTTAATTAAAAAAAAAATAAAAAAAAATTAAATAAAAATCTTATTAAAGTTTTAAAAAATTAAAAAAAATCATAAAAAATTTAAAAAAAAAAATTAAAAAAAAAAAAAAAAAACATTTAAAAAAAATAAAAATTAAGGACCCAGAGAAACAATCAACCAACATTCCTCACTCACTTATGCATTGGTAGCCCTGCTTGCCGAAGCCCCACATAAAGAGATTACAAAACGCACAAAACGTGGGCTGCCGAAAGAACTTGGCCACGAAGCGATGTCCATTGAAGTCATGCGTTCTAGAATAAACAAAAAAAGGAACAAAAAAAAAAAAAACAAAAGTTAAACGCATTAGCGCCAATTAAATGCCGGTTAATCTCCTTGAAGTATGCCTCACTTTTGTTGCTTTATAGCACCGCGTCGGTTTGTTATACTACGTGGCCGCGTTCGCCTATCGAGGCTTTCGCATTCGTATGCCGTTGGTGAATAGGAGTGTTTGTGATAATAATTATCCTCTCTGCAGTGGTTATCCGGTAGTTCGAAGGAATGATGTTTGCTATAAAAGCGATACTGCTTTTGGCGATTCATTGGCAGTGTGTAGGTGCAGCTACCGGGATGATCATCATAGTTGAATTCACGTTGTCTTTCACGATCGCGCGCTCTTTCTCTTTCTCTGTCCCTGTCCCGATCGCGATCGCGATCCCAATCTCTGTCTCTATCTCTATCATATTCATAGTCTAATCTATCGCGATCACGTTCCTTACACCGTCCATCACTCGATGAGCTAGCGCTGTTCGGGTTCGCATAGTGCAGCTGTGAAACAAAATAATTGAATTACTTTTTCTTTTCGATTTTCCCTTTTTCGGTTTGTAAACAATTTATGATATATATATATATATGTATATTTACATCGTAAACGTAATCCTCGGAACGTTGACGTGCAAGTTGATTGCATGCGTGTGCACGTGCCTTCTGCTTGCCAGTGTTTATATAAACATTGGTAATTATGTTTATTTTTTGAAACGATTGCGAAAAAAAAAAGAAATTTAATTGTTTGAAATTTTTTATTTCATTTAGTTGTTATTATTTTTAAATATTTTTTTTTTTTTGGACGTGATAAAGTCTATTAAATCGATGATAGCAAATCAGGGAGAGAAATCCGCTGACAACGGCGAATTCAAGATGTTTTCAACATAGTCGCCGTTCATAATGGGCGATAAATAAGCGACAACATGGTTCGTTTTACGGAGAGGGACGCACAGGGAAGAAAAAGAACCGCTCCCATACCACATCTCCGAACGTCCCTCACCAACAAACCATTCAAGTACGAAAAGGTACGAACCGGTTTGACCACAGTATAAAGAGAGTAAATCCTCTCAATCGTCTCGTCTAGGGTATGGGGTTGGGGGGTTGGTTGGTTGGGGTTGGTGGCGCTAAGAATCCTCAAAGTTCTAATAAAAGAATTTTTCTGGTGTGACATTCCATCAGAAACCTCCTCTCTCAGCCAAATTTCGAACCATCAACAATAAAGTTATCAAGGACATCTTGTCCCGAATTTTTGTATACCAAACATATCCGCTTTGCTAGTATCCTAATTTCCATATAAATCCCTACAATGGTTATATACCCTCAGTTAAATCATCTTTAGTTTCCAAAATTGACGCCTTTTACCTCGATTTGTGGGGAGAAATTTTTTTAAAAATTAAATTCTTTTGGAGCAGTTAAGCGAAGCGAGTCATCCAATCGGAATCCGCAAAACATTCCATCGACTTCTGAAAACTTATCCAGAATTGTTGAACAGGCTTAGCAGCCAAGAAAAATTATGATTTCATCGAACAATCCAAGCTTACTTGAATTCTCCTTTGTCCTATATTTCGATCATCAAAATTTTTCCCACATTTTGGTCATTCTGGCTTTGTGGCCCCAATCGATAATTATAGCCCATAAATCACTTACTCAAATATTAGATCTGTTCCCGTACTGCACGAAACTACCTAAAACTGCCCCAAATTTTTCGAAAACTGTATGAAAACTGGGTAGTTTCATTTAGTACGGGAGCAGACCTATTAATGAATATAAATCACATTCTCAAATATTAGGTCTGTTCCCGTACTGCACGAAACTACCCAAAACTGCCCCAAAGTTTTCGAAAACTGTATGAAAATTGGGCAGTTTCATTTAGTACGGGAGCAGACCTATTAATGAATATAAATCACTTTCTCAAATATTAGATCTGTTCCCGTACTGCACGAAACTACCCAAAACTGCCCCAAAGTTTTCGAAAACTGTATGAAAATCGGGCAAAATTGGGCAGCAGTACGGGAACAGACCTATTATTAATTTTCTATTGATCCCGCACAATAAATAAAATGGTTCGTAGCCGTGATTTTCTCTGGAAAATCCCCCCCACCAACTGTTTGTAAATACTTTCCCAAAGGTTTTTCCTATGAATCTTTATTTATTTTCTTTTCCTATTTAGTTTTGAACATTAGATCCATTAGATTTATGTCCAGATTCGAGTTCAAAGTAAAATATATTTCACCTTATCTGATACAGAGCTGATGCTAGGTTCAATCTCACCTTTGTTGTGGTATCCACTGGCTTTTTTTTATCCACCTTTTTCGGTTTGCGCACTTGGGCGCGTGTAAACATCATCTTTGCCCCGTTTTTGGATTGCCCTAACTTCTTTGTTTGCTTCTTTTTGATCTTTCTTTTTACTTGTTTTTTTTATTTTTATTTTTTATTATTATTTAGTTGAGTTTTTTCTTGCTGATGCCGATTGTTTTTCCTCTTTTAATTTGCGTTTACCGGTTTATCGCTTCTATTTGTGTTCTTCATCAAGGGAAAAGATTATAAAATAAAAAGAGAACAATCGCCAAATCTCGCTTGTGCGCACATACAAGACCATTGTGAATGATATTTTTCTGCCAGCTTTTCATTTTTATGGTTGTCAATCTGTAAAAAAATAAAAAATAAAAATACAAAAATAATTTTAATTTACATCTGAATCGTTCGCAGCATGAATTTTCCTTTTCCCTAAATGATTTATTCAAACTTAAATTCTCGAGAAAAAAAAAAATAACAAAAAGAAATCGTCCCAATGTTAAAGTCCAATGGAATTATAAAAATATAATTTATTGACAAAAAAAAAAACATAAATTAAGAATAAAAAATTTCCAATGTTACGCAAAAAAAAAAGAAAAATATTTAATTCGTGACGCATTTTATATGTGGTCGGTCAGCTTGAGAAATTTTAATAAATTTAATAACACTTGTTTACAGCATTTTTTCCCGGGACATCTTAACGCACTTTTCATTGCCTTTAAATCCTTGCCTAAAAGATTATAACTTCGCTGTTTATGCATAGATTTGGAAGATTAATATCATATTGTATTGGGTAAAAATCAAATTATTTTGCTTGGGATAGATTCATGAAAAATGTGATGAACTTTTTTTCTAAAAAGATGCTTAAACTTCTACAAAATCGTATTTTTTTTTAAAACTATCTTAAAACTTTGAAAGAAAAATAGTTAGATGTGCTTATTTTCTCTAATTTGAGGGATAATTTATTCGAATCGGATGATGCATTGTCGAGTTATGCTCGAGAAAGCTGCTATACCTAAAAATTTAAAAATTTTTCAAAAATCAATATAAACAAGTAAGGGTGTTATAGTCAGGCGAGCCTTAAAATAAAATACCCGACACCAACACACATGTTTAAATAGTTTTTAAAACACGCCTAAAAACAGGATCATTAAGAAAGAATATCCAAGAGACTTTTAAGGCCATCAGAGGAGGCCCCATATACCGACTTTTGTAAAATTTCTTTATGAAAACTGGCCCTTTGCCACGCCCACTTTTTTTAATTCTAATCAGCGGTTTAAATATACGCTAAAATTTTAAGATTCATTCAATTATTTCGAAAAAGTCAGATTTTGGGACAGTTTTGGGATTTTTGTGACAGACCCTAGTACTGGAGGTACCCTTAATAATGGACCGGTCAGGAATATTTTTTGGGAAGAAGTTTATGACTACAAAGGAAGCATAAGTGCCAACTTTTGTTCAAGTCCCATTTGAATTTCAGGTGTAGGAGACAATTTTCGAAAAACGCCCCTCTGCCACGCCCACTTTTGCAATTTTTGGAAATCGTATTACTTGCCTTTAAACATGTTCAAATGTCAAAATTCATCAAAATATCTTCAAAAACTTCAATTTTAGAGCAGTTTTTGTGATTTTCATAACAGACCCTAGTACTGGAGGTACCCCTAAAAATGGTCCGATCGGGTTCATTCTCGAACTTACTCTTGCTCATGTGCCTGTGAGTTTGCATACCAAATTATGTCAAGATAACTCAACTTCTTCGATAAGAAAACTGGATACAAACAGACGGACAGACGGACATGGCTAAATCGAATCTCCTGGTGACGCTGATCATTTCCAAATATATTTTGTATGGTCTATCTCGACTGGTTCTGGGTGTGTCGGGTATAAAAACCCCTCCAGAAAGATTTTCTAAAATATGATCTTCGTGTTTGGAAGCCCAAAGTCCATAAGAAATGTGCCTTTAGGTGTTCAACAAAAAAAAAAAAAAAAAAATTATTATTTGTAAACTAGTGTAATTTTATAAATTCTTTAAAATTTTTGAATTATTATTAGAACTCAATACTTAATGTTGAGTCAATTTAGAACAGTAGAAATTTTTTTTTGGTTCCGCTTGACATCAACTTTCAAAGCACCCCATGAAGTGAACATTCAGATTTTTGAATATTTTTGCTTAGCAAAGAATAGTTCGGATTTTAGAGATTTAGGAGCTGGTCCGTAGGCAGAAAATTTGGAGATAGGGTATTTTTGAAACAGGAGGCCTTTTGGCGTTTTCTAGAAGTACAAACAGCTTCGGCGGATATCGAAGAGTCTGGGCCCTTTCAAGAAGTATAGATCGGGTCCAATCATCCCATTTATTCCCCATCTATATACTCGTAGGTCTGAATAGGAGTATGACCTCGAGGCAGATGTCCGAAGTTATAGTACTAAGCGGTCGATGTTTTTTTTTTATGAACCGAAATTACCTGACAAAGCTACTTGAATCAAAAGAGAGAGAGACAGAGCGTACGGACAGTTCCAAGAGTTATTTTTCTTTAAACCAGCACAAGCTTAGGAGAATATCTCCCTAAATGAAAGGGAACTTCTGGCCCTTGGGGGAGATTAAAGGGAGAAAAGTCTTGATCGCAATTTTGTTTTGAGATCAAGGTTTTTGTGTTAGAAGAGTTCATAATCAAAAGGAGAATTACGACCTTTTTCGAGTGACCCAAGGGATATATCCCTTAAGATAAAAGACTTTCAGAGATTTTGCTTCTTAATGCAGTTTATTTGGGGGCTATGCTCGAACTTGGAAATAAATAGCTGTGGTTTCTGAACCGATGTCATAATTATAGTAAAAGGTGTAGTGGAATGGCACCCAATATCCGTAATGGCCGTTTCTTTGCCTACATTAAGGCTCTAAGACACTCCACAGATATTTACAGTTGTAGCTAAAAATGTTCCAAAAATAAAATGAATACTTCTAGTGAGTGGGTTGTAAAATTGTCCTACTTCAATGAGGTCGTTTTGAAGGCCAAAACAATGATGATTATGGTGATGAAGATGATGATGACGATGATGATTAGGATGCCAAATTTCTCAAAGAACAAATGAAAAAAATTAAATTAATTTATTTCAAGTAAACAATTATTTTATTACACAAAAGAAAGCTTACATGAGAAATTCAATTTTTTTTTCTTCTTCGAACTAAGGATTTTCTATAGATTTTCTAGAAGTTTTGATGCCTCAAAGCTCTTCATGTCCATGAAAAATTGAAATTTGTTTATTCTTATTGGCATTAAGATGTTCTCTCGTTTGCTATTCATTGTTATTTTTATGTGGCGATAAGAAAATTTGAAAAATATATTTTCTTAATTTTTTTTTTTTTCGTTTCGTTCCAAACCGACAGCTACCTATTAGCCCGGGAGTAATTGATCTTGGGGATGCGGATAAAAAGAAGAAAAAGAAAACAATAGAATATAAACGAAAATGCCCAAAATTCCTTCGCCTAAAATCATTAACAAATCACTTTCAATTTGAAATTAATTTTGTTTTGGCATGTAATTTATTATTTTCCAGATGCTTGAGATGAAGCCAGCGGTCGAAATAGCGAAAGAATTTATAAACATAAATTTGCTTATTTTATTTTTATGCTTGAAAATTTATTTTCTATAGAGAAATCATAGATTATTATTAATTGGACATAAAAAAAGTCTTAATAGTTTCTTCGAGGGTTTGAGTCATCATCAGTGTCTAATAAAAGATCTGATCTGAGGAAATCCACTCATTTTTATTCTTCCTAATGATCTAAGCCAGGTCTGATTTCTTTTCGAGCTAACTCTTCATATCTTTTTGTTCGAGATATCGACTTCAGAAACTACTGCTGAACTCTTTTTTGGGCGGCCCAACAGTCTTCATCTTCAATTTTTGATGAAATCTTCCACGAGCTCATATGTGTACCTTAGAGGCTTAAAATATTTCCTTCTTGGAATACATCAATGAGTTATTCCAAATAATTCGTTATAAAGAACCTCAAAATCATGTTAAATAGGTTAGTCAAACGGCCGGAGCAGGAGGGATAGCTCAACGGTGGTTAACACGAATATCCTTCCACGCTCGGCGTTTTTCTATGAGCGCTTCCTCGATCACCGTGACTCATACATATGGAAGTCTTTATTGTAATTTTAGGATGCTTTAAGCCCCTTTTATTTGAAAGCACTGTCCTACATACCTATGGAAGAAATTTATAAGCGGCACAAGCACTTTCTGAATTCTTCTCAGTTCAACCATACGGAATCATTGTTAAAAAACATTCAGAGTTTGTATACGGAGTGCTCATATCATCTCGGGGACACAGCAATATTTCGAAAGTATCAGAATACTTCCGGTCCTCGGAAAGTTTCACACTAGCCCTTCTCTACACTCAAATTGAGTAACAAATACTCTATACGCCTATACTCGTTAATGTGGTAGCTAGGAACAAATGGTTAAGTCGACATAAGCTCAACATAAACATTTGACACAGTTTCATTCCTCTGAGGAAAATATTAGCGAAGATCGGTGCCAGCAATAAAAATAGCAATAAAAAGAATTTTTTCAATGAGAAGCCATAATGTTTCAAAGCGTTTTTTTTTTCTTTCTCAAAATTAATTTATCGACTTAAGCAGTTTTTGATTTTCAACACAGACAATAAGATTTTTTCTTTTTTTGAAAATTTTAAAGCGGGAGAAATTTAATTTTGTTGATGTTGCTTAGCAAATTTTTTATTTGCATTTATTATTTTTTTAAAATTTATTATACACAAGTTAAAGGAATAAAATGCGTGAATTTATATTATGGGTTAAAGTGTTTGCGGTATAAATATACATATTATATTATTATTATAGAAGCTTTTAAAAATAGAAATCATTTTAGAAAATACGAAAATATAAATTTATGACAAGCGGACATATTAGGTGTAGTAAAAAGAAATCCATCATTTTTGCATTAAATTGAGGGCTTTATTTAAGATAGTTAGAATGACCCGATTTAGGTCAAATATGCGCCGTTTTGTTCGATAACTTGTTGCCATTTTAAAAGTAATTTCATTATGCCTCTCTCATAGAAGCCCTCGTTCCTATTAGCAAAAAATTGAGACAGTCGAATTTCAGAAGCCTCTCTTGAAGCGAATGTTTCACCAGCAAAATTGTTCGCCATGGACAGGAACAGATGGAAATCAATTGGTGCCAGGTCCGGACTATAAGGTGGATGCAGAAGAACCTCCCAACCAAACTCCCGGAGCTTCTGGCGAGTCACTATCGATGTGTGTGGCCTGGCGTTGTCCTGATGGAACACAATTCCTCTCCTATTGGGCAAAGCTGGCCGCTTATGGGCGATTGCTTCCTTCAGACGGTCCAATTGTTGACAGTAGAGTTCCGAGTTAAGAGTTTGGCCGTATGGGAGCAGCTCATAGTAGATAATTCCCTACCAATCCCACCAAACACACAGCAAAACCTTCCTGGCCGTCAATCCTGGCTTGGCCACCGTTTCCGCCGGTTCACCGTGTTTCGACCACGACCGTTTTCGCTTGACGTTGTCGTAAGTGACCCACTTTTCATCACCAGTCACCAACCGCTTCAGAAATGGGTCGATTTTGTTGAGGTTCAGCAGCGATTCGCAGATGGAAATTCGGTCTATGAGGTTTTTTTGCGTTAACTCGTGTGGCACCCATACATCGAGCTTCTTTGTGTATCCAGCCTTATTCAAATGGTTCCAAACGGTTGTTTGTGCAATCTTTAGCTCTTTTGCAATCGAAACAGTGCTAACATGACGGTCGGACTCGATAATTTCCATGATTTTATCGACATTTTCGACAATTGGCCTTCCAGTGCGTGGTGCATCCTTGACATCGAAGTTACCGGAACGGAATCGACGAAACCAAAATTGCGCATGATTGGCTGTTACAGTATCAGGTGCATAAACCCTATTCACATTTTCAGCTGCCTGGCTTGCGTTTTCTCCCTTATCGAAGAAAAACTGTAAAATGTAGCGAATTTTCTCTTTGCTGATGTCCATCTTTGACAAGCTCTCAAACAAAACTGAATCAATCAATCAAAAAAGTGTCGAAAAAGCTTTTTTAGTAGGAACTGTCATCTTTCTAATGCCCCCTAGCGGAACACGATCGGACTTATACAACGCGAGATGCAGATAAATAACGCCATCTATTGGAAAAATAATGGATTTCTTTTTACTACACCTAATATTTGATTGTGAGATTCATTTTGAAAGCATGAGCGTTAAACACAAATTCAAAAACATGAACATAAACATAAACATAATCATAAACATAAAGTCATCATCATCTAATTTTTCTCATTTCCTTCTTATACCCGACACGCTCTGTGTGAGGGTATATTGAATTTGTGCGTACGTGTGTAACACCCAAAATCAGGCGAGATAGGCCATACAAAATATATGTATTTAGAAATGATCAGCGTCTGTATGTCCGTCTCTCGGTCTGTATACAGTTTTATTATCGAAGGAGTTGAACTATCCTGACGAAATTTGATGTGCGTGTTCACGGGAACATGCGTTTGCGAATAAGCCGGTTCGGTCCATTACTAAGGGGACCTCCAGTACTAGGATCTTGTAAAAAACAAATCCCGAAAACTGCCACAAAATCGGATTTTTTTGAGATATTTTACTTAACTATAGATTTAGAGTTTTATTTATGCCACCGATTGAATATATGGAGCATTTCACGTCAAGTGTACCCGCTCAAAAGGCTTCATAGGTGGGATTTCGATGAAACTTGGTGGAAATGTTGCGCTATGAGAGTACATGAATTGTGCAAAAGGAGGAGGGGAAATATTAACCGGTTGCCTAGATACAGGGTATTAAACATTCGGGCCTTTTTGTATTCAAAAAATTCTACGTCTCGCAAATTGGATACAGCTGAATAGCGGCTTCTGCGTGCTTGGCGCGTGTAGATTACTGTGTCGGGTATTGCATTGACAGGTTCACCGTTACTTGTTTTTTTTTTAATTCGGGACTAATGGAATCTAAATTTGTATGCCTTTTCTGAACAGCAGTTGTTCTCCAAGACGCAATTTAAGGCCATTTTGTTTGAATGGGAGAGTTTTCAGATTTCAGTCAAATAGAACGAAGGAGAGAGAAAAAGAAAAATTGAGAGGCAAAGAGTAAAAGAGGGACAGAGAGAAAAAGAAAAAGTGAGAGACAAAGAGTGAAAGAGATAAAGGAGAGAAAAAGAAAAAGTGAGAGACAAAGAGTGAAAGAGATAAAGGAGAGAGAGATAGAGGGAGAGAGAGAGAGATAGAGGGAGAGAGAGAGAGATAGAGGGAGAGAGAGAGAGATAGAGAGAGAGAGAGGATGAGAGAGAGAGAGAGAGAGAGAGGATGAGAGAGAGAGAGAGAGAGAGAGAGAGAGAGAGGAGAGAGAGAGAGAGAGAGAGAGAGAGAGGGGTGAGAGAGAGAGAGAGAGAGAGAGAGAGGGTGAGAGAGAGAGAGAGAGAGAGAGAGAGGGAGAGAGAGAAAGAAAGAGAGAGGGAGAGAGAGAGAGAGAGGGAGAGAGAGAGAGAGGGAGAGAGAGAGTGAGAGAGGGAGAGAGAGAGGGGGAGGGAGAGAGAGAGAGTGAAAAAGAGAGCGAGAGTGAGAGAGAGGGAGAGAGAGGGGGAGATAGAGAGGGAGAGAGAGAGAGAGAGAGAGAGGGAGAGGGAGAAGGAGAAGGAGAGAGAGAGAGGTAGAGGAAGAGGAAGAGAGAGGTAGAAGGAGAGAGAGATAAAGGGAGAGAAAGAGAGATAGAGCGAAAGAGAAAAAGAGAAAGAAAGAAAAATAGTGCGAAAGAGATATATAAAAAGCGAAAGAGAGTGAAAGAGAGAAAGATTAAAAGAGAGAAACAGTGGAAGAGAGAGCCATAAAGAGCTAAAGTGAGAAAAATAGACCAAAAAGAAAATAGAAAAAAGTAAAAAAGAGAAAAGGAGAAAAAAATAAAAAAATAGAAAAAAAGAGAGAGAGAAAGAGAACAAAAAAAGAAAGGATGATAAATAGAGAGAGCAAGAGATAGGGAGAAAAGGGAGTAGGAGAAGGGGAGAGTAAGAGTAAGAAACAGATAGAGAGAATGAAAGAAAGAAGAGGGCGAAAAGAGACAGAAAAAGTTATATCGTTTGATAAGATCGTCTAAAAAATTTGATTTCGGAAGAATAAACCAGGATTTTCATAATATTGTGGGAGACGATGTTCTTCGATTTCATCCTACCATTCTATAAACAGGGAAATTTAACAAAATTCGTCCGGTATTTCCCACTCTCGAATCGAAACCATGCGGAATTCCATCAATATACCGATAGTCAGATAAACAGATATAAATTTTTTAGGTCTCTCGAATTATTCCGGACGTTACATATGGATGAAAAAACACAAAATTCGCGCCACACAGCGTGTAAAAAAATTTATTTATTTAAGTAGACCACTTATGATCACTTGAGATAACCGCAAATTTTACACATTCTTCAAAAATATGAAAATTAGGCTAAGCATGTGAGTGTGAGTGCCCTGCTTATTATGATTGAATCGATTCATTTTGATGGGCTGATGAGCTGATGGGTTAATGGGCTACCAAATTGAATGGCGGCAACATATCAAATGAGGAGTGGAATTATCAGAAATAAATCTAGCATTATTTTGATGAGGTTTGTCCATGATACTGGTTTTGGAAGCGATGGCAGCTTTCGAGGTCAATTTTTATATTTTGACTTGAATCAATTATCCTTGAAATGAGAAATGTCCTCAGATCAGAAGTCCATTCAATATAGAGTGTTGAAGTCGAAATTTTTTTATGCAGCAATAGGAAATGTTTTCAAAGCTACTAATCAAGTCCTCACTGTATTCGATTCGATGTCAGTGAAAGCAATTGAACTTGTTAAACGATTTTAATTAACATTTTTGTTTTTGATTTTTATGGGTTTCTTCCTGTTTTGAGTCCCATAAAAAAATCAAAGAATTCATTTTGTTTATTTGTTCAAATTTTTATGGCATTATTTTCTGCTGTCGAATGACCTTCAGCTTCAGGCATTCAATCAATTTTAATTCATCCTCGTATGAACATGTTTTCCAATTGAAAATTTATTGTCTTTCTCACAATTCGGGGGAAATAAAAATTTAATAGCCAAATTCTTTGTTTGTAATCTGCGAAGTTATTTGGAAAGTGATTTCGAATCTCAATATCATTGTTATTTGAATATTGAATTATCTACGCAGTATCGTCACAACTCAAAGTTTTTCAATTTAAATGAGAAAAATTAAAACTCGAGACATTGATGGACTTTTCGCACAATTCCAATAAAATTTATAATTCGAAAAGTTTGCCATATTATTTTCACCCTTCTATATTCCTGGAATCCTAGCTGACCCTCTTAAGGAATTTCTCCGCTATGGGTATCCGCAACTGGCAGTTTTCACAGCATCAAGACGAAGTTCAAACAAAGCGAATTGATCAGTGGATCATTTTCAGACAGTGAGGTGCAAAAGTATTCAACAAACAATTTCAAACTAGGCGATATAAGACCAGGTGGTGAGGCGGTTCCTTCTTATCCATTACATATGTGGCAGTTTGTAAAAAACTTTAAAGCGTTGAAGTCTGATCAGGGCAGTGACTGCAGGACAGTATTAGGTAAGCTTTTAGAGCCCCTCGGTTGTTATTTGGTTTGAAAGGAGTAAGGCATGCCTGACGCTATACCTTCTAAATTCATATTTCAAAGCCTGACTCCGAAAATATTTGCTGCTATAAAATATATAAAGTACATATTTCTCGGGTATTCCCATCTGCTCAGCTGTGTCAACAAACAAGAAATTTTTACTTAAGCTACTTTCCCATTACACTGCCCAGCGGGAAATGTCCCGCGGACATCCCCGATGATGTCCTAGTGACTTCGGAGCCGGAATGCATGCTATTTCCGGTGACACTTTGTATGACATTTACACAGGAGCTGACAGGGACTTCAGCGGTGACATTATCACCGGAAGATTAGAAAATGTCACTCATCATGCTAGGGGATGCGATGGCGAAAAAAGCATTTGAGAGCAGCACATTGCTCTTTTCTCTCTAAATGTCAGTTTGATAACTCTCTTCTTTGCCCTCTCTTTGAATGTTTCGAAAAATTTTTAAAATCTATTTTTAACAATTTTTGCTCGCCTCTGCCAGGGATCGAACCCGCGATCTTCGGATTGTGAGTCGAGCACTCATCATCTACGCTACTTCATGCTAACGCTGAACTGGCGCTAATTTAAATTTCAGTAGTCAATGAGAGTCAAGCACATTAACAGCATCCCTCCACGATGACATGTCCACCAAGATGTCATGCATGACAATGTCACCTATATGTCATCGATGACATCACTGGTGACTTTGTCATGCAGGAGATAATCTTCCGCTGGGTGATTACATATTATTTTCACGGTTCTGAACCATTTGCGTTGGGTTGAAAAACTTCGTGCATACCCAAAGGCTGATTTTGCGTTTTTGCTTCAGATTTTTGGTAAAAATTGTTAAACTTTGCAGCGGCAAAACGGTATCAAGTAGTGCTCGGATGCAGTTCGTATATATGAAGAAGTGGTTTAGTTATAATCTTTCTATGTTTGCATTAAAAAATTTTGCCTTGGGAGCTTTAGGCCATACAAAATAAAATATGATAAAAAACGCGTCAAATTTTAGGAATTTTTGCAACTTGCACCTACTGTATAGAGTTTTTTTTGGGTCGGTTTGTACTAAAGCTATTTAAATGAGTTCAGAGCTATAAATTGTGATAGAAAGGAAATTAAAATATTGAACGGATTCCGAGATATAGCCATAAGTAAGCGAGTAATTTAATTCTCGGCCCCACTTTTTGAAGTCTATTTTTAAAAAAAGTAGAGATGACTTGACAAAACTGAGTATGAGGCGTTGTTATACTCACCGAGCACTTTCAAAAACAGTCATAAAATTTTTGTTTACAAAACATGACCTCTAATATGTCGCACAGTGTTTCATGCCGAAAAGAAGGAAAGAAAAGAAATTTGAATCACACAAGTTTACAAATAAAGGCCAACTTTTGGACCAGAAAAACTGGATAGCGACCCTATAGGAATTTTTCGTGCTGATTCCGAATCTGGTACCCGTTTTTCTCTATCACGTCAAGTTTTTGAGAAATCGTTAAATAACGGTTTTTGACATTTTTACCTATAGTCTATGTCAATAATGAGGTCGTAGACCCTATATGCCTTAACCGATTTCAAAGTTTTTGGTACTCATATGAAAGAGGAATGACAACGCAACATATCCTTTATACACAAATTTGGAATTGATTCAGTAACTTGGAAGCTATAGGGCAAAAAACGCGATGCTGATTTCCAATTTTTAGCGATTTTGTTTAAAAACTTGAAATTCAAATGGTTATAATTTCCGAACCAAGGCTGGTATTCCAGGTCTTAATACTTTGAATGAAAGAACAATCAATTGAAAAAGTTTTGAGCCTAAAACAAAAAAAATCCGTTGCGTCGTTCTAATTTTATGAGGATTTTCGCTGAAAATGACAAAAACGAATTTTTTTAAATGTTGACAAATTCTTTCAAATAAACAAATAATATCGATGTATCGATATATCGACCGATCGAGATGGACCAGCCTTCCAATATTTGATTAAATTTTTTCCGAAAATTTCCTATGCCAAAATTATTGGACCAGACATCAGAAAAATCATGCGTGATGAACACTTTTCGAAACATCTGTCACCTTTAGAAGCAGCTGCTTGGTCATCATTTAAAGACGTTGTGGGAAATTTTTTGGGAAATAAAAAAAGCGACAACTACATAAAAATAGTTGGAGGACTCTTGAAAAATTATCGAAAAATGGGAGTTCGGATGTCACTAAAAATACATTTTCTCCACTCACATTTGGATTTCTTCCCCGAAAACTTGGGCAAAACTAGCGACGAACAAGGAGAGCGCATTCACCAGGACCTACAGAGGATTGAAAAAAATTATAAGGGCTTTTGGGATGAAGGAATGTTGAGTGACTATTGCTGGTCCCTTATACGCGAAACAGATAGTAAACAATACAAAAGGCTCAGTTCAAATTCTGTTCATTTTTAAAGTTTAAATTGGTTTTAGCTTTAAAGATAGGTTTAAAATAGAATTTAAGTTTTATGTTTTTTAAGCCAGTTTTACCAACATACACAATTCGAACTGAAATATACATATGAACGAGCGAAGTATATACCAAAAATAAAAATTCGTTTTTGTCATTTTCAGCGAAAATCCTCATAAAATTAGAACGACGCAACGGATTTTTTTTGTTTTAGGCTCAAAACTTTTTCAATTGATTGTTCTTTCATTCAAAGTATTAAGACCTGGAATACCAGCCTTGGTTCGGAAATTATAACCATTTGAATTTCAAGTTTTTAAACAAAATCGCTAAAAATTGGAAATCAGCATCGCGTTTTTTGCCCTATAGCTTCCAAGTTACTGAATCAATTCCAAATTTGTGTATAAAGGATATGTTGCGTTGTCATTCCTCTTTCATATGAGTACCAAAAACTTTGAAATCGGTTAAGGCATATAGGGTCTACGACCTCATTATTGACATAGACTATAGGTAAAAATGTCAAAAACCGTTATTTAACGATTTCTCAAAAACTTGACGTGATAGAGAAAAACGGGTACCAGATTCGGAATCAGCACGAAAAATTCCTATAGGGTCGCTATCCAGTTTCTCTGGTCCAAAACCTTGTATACCTGTGTCATCAGGGCTCTAATAACGTGAAACTAGTCTGTCATTATACTGCCAGCCCTGGTATCTAGATGACATTAAACTGGAAGGACCTAGCTTTCAGACTTTATAGAGGCCTGATTATAGAGGTTACTCCTTGCACCCATAATTCATAAGAGAACTTGTTAAAATTCGAAACGAAATTCATCAATATTATTTAAAAAAAAAAGTTTGATTGATTTGATTTTTTCTGTGACTACTAAAAGCCTTTCCTCAATTTTATAATTATTTTTATAACTCCTCCTTGAATGTAACTTTAACAGAAAATCAAGCGGATAAAGCTCGGTTGATATTTATGTCAAATAATTTTGGAAAAAAATATTTGTTTTGATTCCCTCTACACCGAAAATTCTGCTCATTGCGTTTATTTTGCTTTTGATTTGATTTTTGTTTTTGAATTCGGGACTTAGTTTTTAAGGCTCAGTTAGTCCTCATAACTTGATTCCTCATTTGGCTCAAGTGCCTAAGCAGTAAAGAAGACTGATGCCGACGCTGCTTATCTTTAATTAAGGTATTAAAATCGTCGAAATTTTTGGTCAAGTTTCGTTCATCGTCAAACACAGCCTTAGCGAGATTCCCAAAAGGGGGCCGCCTGATTCCCGTTGAACCATGTTTAAGGGGGTCTTCTCATTGAGCAACTTTTTTTTCGATTTTTTTTTTTTTGCATTTATTTATAGCTTGGGTAGTTGTGAATATGCCCCTAAAAGCATTTTTTGAAATTCGAAATAGTTTAGAGAATATAACCTTCTTTGTCGAGCAAGATCTGCGCAAAAACGAGTAATTTTTGCGTTGCTTCAAACTTTAAACGCGTTTATCTCGAAACCACGTTTTTCGAACTGGCGGCCATGATATCTCCAGTTCAACTGAACCGATTTTCATGAAACAAAGTGGAATCGACGCAGAATTGTCACCATTCTCGGGTGAACCTCGACCATAATTTTAAAAAATTTTTTACTATTTTTTTTTTTACACTAACCTACAAAAAAAAGCCCGAAATTGAAATTCTTTTTTGAATGGCCGCCATTTTGTCAAAAAAATCACAAAATTAAGCTTGAGGTTCACCCGAGAATTACATCTATACTGATTATAACCCCGTTTTTTTTTTTCCATTTCGGACGCTCCGGAGACCCGGAATCGTGGCCGCCGTGACGGCACCTTTTTTTCACCACCATCTTTGAAGTCTCATTACTTTTTGAACAGCCCACGTATCGAGGCAAAAGAATTTTTTTTATTTACTTTGAACCTTTTGTAATACAATAAATAAAAGAAGTTTTCAATTATTCTTTGCGTTTTCAAATAAGAATTTTTTTTGAAAAGGGTCCAAAAAACGGGTTTCCAATGAGAAGACCCCCTTAAGTTAAGTCAAAACTGACTTAATTTTTCAATTGTTAAAAAGTCAAAAATTGTTTTGAAATTTCAAATTTTCTTTTCAATCATTTTTCTGCACAATATTAACCTTTTTTGATAGTTTTTCCGCTTGGCTTGGATTTTTCGATTCAATAGCCAATCAATTCGGCAATCAATATGGCAATCAATAGAGCAATTTGAAATAAAAATTGCAATCGAGAGCACTAATCCATTTATTTGTATTCACTTTTTGAAATGAAATTTCGCGTAAACCGCTTTTCATTAAGGCTATGATTAAAAACGAAATGAAAAGCACAAAAACGAACAAAAGCGAAAAAGAAAATGCGAAACGTGGAAAATGCAAAAGTAAATCAAATTCACAAAATTTGTTTAATTTAAAATTTCAATTGATATATATATTATCTTTTGCAGGCGTCACGATTACGCACACGAAACAATTTCATTTTCAATAAAATTTCGTTCTGTTTTTTCTTTTATTTTCGTAAACGAAACAAAAACATAAACAAATTCCACAAATTTTCAATAAAATTGCATTTGCTTTTTTTTATTTCTTTTTTTTTTTTGTAGTTTTCTTTCTGGTATTTTTTCGCAAATCCAATCGTATTTGCGTGTATGGGTTAAGGGGGAATGCTTCGGCGTTCTTTAAAACACCACTCATCCAATGTCCGATCCGCGACGACGTCACTTTTCACTTATGCACATATACGCAGGTGAATTTTCACATACGAGATAGATAGATAGATACCCATACACAAGCACAAATTCCGTTGAGAATAGAAAAACCAAAGAGAAAAGTGTACAGACTCTTTTGGATAATTCACAAAGGTCGGAAAATTATTTAAAAATAAATCATTTTCCTGTAATTGCAACTGATTTTTGAATGTTTTCTTTTCTTCGATTCTTTCACTATTTTTTTAAAAGGATTTTTAGTTGTTGGTTTTTTTGTTTTTTGTTTTTGTAAACAATTTTCATCATATGGTTTTCCACAAATATGAATTTTTAATATTTTTACTTTTTGATGCGAAGTTTTCGGTTGATTTTTCCGTGTCTTCCGTTTTTTTTTTCTTCCGAGCGAGCAGAAACGATCGCGAGCACGCAAAATTGGCATCTGAATGCGATCGGAGGTCGCTGGCTGTTCTCAGCCCGAAATTCTTGCCTTTTCCCATACTCACAATGGATGTGTGTGTAGATATGTATGAAGAAAATACTTTTGCATGGAAATCGAGAGAAGAGATTTTCCAAATTTCCTTGACGATAATAAGTATTTTCTTTTGTGCTCATGATCTCTCATGATAAAGAGCCGAGTGCGATCAATGACAAAAGTCAAATTGCTGTGCACGATCGCGGAAAATAATTACATACATAGATATATCGGTTTTCATATCGTTTTATGATTTGTTCTCTTTGCTGTAAACATTGTCATATGGTGAGTTAATGAGTGAAATTCCTAAGATTTCTGAATTAATCAGAAAAATTTCCAAAAATAGTTTTTTTTAAAAAATATTTTTTGTTTATCTTTTTATTTTTCGAAAGACATTTTATTTTACATGAAAATAGTTCAAGGCGTTTCTCTGCTCTCAGCAATGAACAAGTTCATTCTCCCAGAGTGTGGGTCGTTTCATTGACTCGAATCGCTTGAGTCGAAATGGAAATAAGAAGAACTCTTGTGGGGAGAACTCTTGTGGGGAAAACCAGGGGGGGGGGGGGCGGAGGGTGGAAATTGATTGGATTTTGATTAATGCTCATTTTGTTTACTTGCGGAATTCATAAGACGATCGCTGTTGCGGTTTTATTGCGTGCAGAGATTCACTCAATGGCTATATAAGTTTTGTCTTAGTAAATATTTTCAGCACTTTGTCTATACAGTCATGTGTTAAAAGGAATTTGTTATTGTGTTCAGAAGCCGGCATGAAGAAAATTATTTGGAGTTTTTTTATTTGTAATTTGTAATATTCGAGGTTAGATTGTTGTGGTTTTTGGTAAACTGCTGAGGCGGATGATTATGGTGTTATTAATAATATTTGGATCAATTTATTTTATAATTTACTATGAAAATTTTAATAAAATATTATGTGCCCATTGATCTTTTCGCACCGATCAGAATTTTTGAAAGTGACATGAAGGGAGTTATTATATTTCCTTGGGCTTAAAAGAGAGGCGATTGAACTCTCCTAGAGTTCTGACTAGCCTTTAAACCTTCACGAAGAAAGTTGTTAAATTATTGCATTGAACTGGAAGTGTTCTGATTGGCCATATAACAAGCCATAACAAGAACGTGGACAATGTTCATAGTACAGATCAGATCAGAAGATATCATTGTGGCTGTTGTTGATTATTGGCAGTCAGCGTCGGCTTAGTGTGTCATGGGGCCCGGGGCTAATATAGTTAGAAGCTCTTTTTGAAATAAAGAAATAACTGCTAAAGACAATTTCAGCTCAAGAATAGTTATTAGTACAATATAAGTTCTTTCAAAGGAGTGAAAAATAAAGGAAACAATTTATATAAGAGCCCTTGATTTTGAAAGTGGTGTAACCCAGCGGGAAATGTTCCGCGGACATCCCCGATGATGCCCTAGT
Organism: Chlorops oryzae; assembly: GCA_020466095.1. Taxonomy (NCBI): domain Eukaryota; kingdom Metazoa; phylum Arthropoda; class Insecta; order Diptera; family Chloropidae; genus Chlorops; species Chlorops oryzae. The sequence continues at coordinate 6,458,444 of CM035808.1, read as the reverse complement.
GACTTCGGAGCCGGAATGCATGCTATTTCCGGTGACACTTTGTATGACATTTACACAGGAGCTGACAGGGACTTCAGTGGTGACATTATCACTAGAAGATTAGAAAATGTCACTGGTCATGCTAGGGGATGCGATGGCGAAAAAAGCATTTGAGAGCAGCACATTGCTCTTTTCTCTCTAAATGTCAGTTTGATAACTCTCTTCTTTGCCCTCTCTTTGAATGTTTCGAAAATTTTTGAAAATCTATTTTTAACAATTTCTGTTCGCCTCTGCCAGGGATCGAACCCGCGATCTTCGGATTCTGAGTCGAGCACTCATCATCTACGCCACTTCATGCTAACGCTGAACTGACGCTAAAACCTTATTTAAATTTCAGTAGCCAATGAGAGCCAAGCACATGAACAGCATCCCTTTTAGATGACATGTCCTCCAAGATGTCATGCATGACAATGTCACCTATATGTCATCGATGACATCATTGGTGACTTTGTCATGCAGGAGATAATTTTCCGCTGAAAAGTCAAGAATTTTATTAGTATATCATATATATAATTAATTTTTTATTTCATTAATTTTTAAATTTTAAAGCGATTTTACTCGAAAAATAATTTTTGAAATATTTTGATGATATTTTGTTTGGACCCCCGTTGCCAGTTGGGGCCCGGAGCTATAGCCCCAGCTAGCCCTACCCTTATCCAGCACTGTTGGCAGTGGTCCTTCACTGTCAATGTTCACCTCATAGAAAAAATTAATACTACGAGGTCTTAAGACTAGATATGGCAAGGATGAAAGACTTCAATGGCCACTATTTTGAAATACGAGCATCCACTCCATAGTAATGGCTTCAATTTCCAATTCCACAAACATTAGGGGTATTCACAAAGGCGTCGGAAAATAGGAAAGTCGGAAAATCGAAAAATTTTAACTGTTTAAAAAGTTGTGCAAGATACAAAAAAAGTTAAAAAAAATTTTTTAAGAGGTCGCAATTTTCCGATTTTTCGACCTTCCAACGTTTTTAACACGCCTTTGTGAATACCCCTATTGAATTTTCGTCTTCGATATCTAAAAATACAGAGGTCTGAATTTATTCTAAAATCGGACCATTTCGTGAAAGGCTCCAACTCTTTACAAACTTAAGTTTTTGTACTTCTTTTAAGGATCAACCAGTGAAAAATTCCTGATGGAGTCTATCGATGATTACCTGAATTTTATTTCAGATCTGGAAGGTTTGTTCGTATCACTTTGGTCAGTTTCTTAGGAGATATTCACATCTCAAGAATGCTTCAAAATAAATCCGAAAATCCCCTAAATTTCTTCTAAAATCTTCTTAAACCTAATAAAGCTTGGTCCGCAGTCGCACCTAAGGACTATTCTCCTTAAGTTCGGGGACATTTTCTCAAACTAGCCACAACGATTGAAGCAGATAGAGTAAAAGTCGGTTATAACGATACCGCTTACAACGATTATCGGTTATAGCGATGAACATTTTAGGTAAAGTTTGGTTCGTCTTAATTTCTGTTACCGGATACAGCGATTATCGGTTATAATGATGGATTTTTGCTGCTCAATTCGACATCGTTATAACCGATTTTCACTGTATTTGAAAAAAAAAACTTGAGAAAATTTAATTCTTGTTTATCCCAATGACGAAGTGTTAGCAACCTCAGGCTCTACTGTCGCGAAATATCTATTCAAATCAAAGCATGCATATTATTATTATTATTTTTTTTTTTGTAGCCAATTAGCATATCCATAAATCATTCTTGAAGACACCATAAAAACATAATTTGTAGGTCACAAGAAATTCCAGTTCTATCGTCACTCATCACCCGGAATGATTAGCTCGTTTCGAATAAATGCGAAAATACGAAATCTCAAAAGCAAAATTTAAACAAATTCAATGTCAATTCGGCGAGATTTGTTCATCATTAACACTTGGGAAAAGAACTTTTTCAAATTCGCGGGCACATTTGCGATGCAGTTCGAAATGAGTTCGTATGAAAAATTTTCCTTTAATTGCTTCTGAGAAAAACTTTAAGAATGAAAAATAATATTGAAATAGGCGGAAAATTATAAAAAAAAAGAAAATTGAAAAGAGGAACCAACGAAAAAAGTTGTTTACTCATTTTTTCCTCTTTTTTTTTTGGATTTCTTTCCTCTTTTTTTTGGATTGATTTCAAGGTGAGAACGTAGGGCAGGCAGTCTGTTTGGGGCTTACGTGTGGTGCTGGCAACTGAAACCGGATGTTGGCTCGCAGGTTCACTTGAGTGCGATAATTTGGCAATGCAGAAGAACAAAAAATTAAAATAAAAAAGTAACAAAAAATACGCTACGTATTTATATTTATTTATTGGATACATGTGCCTTCGTCCACGTTGAATTTAAGCGAAATCGCTCGGCTTCTGTTTTGTGTAAAATTTTTTGTTGATAATTTTTTCAAATCATTTAAGTTTCCCCCAATTATAAAAAAAGTTAAGAAAAAACCAATTGTGTTTATGCGTTGGCGAATGTTTGTGCGAATATTTGTCTTTGCGGTCGGCTCTCGGCGGTATAGCTTGTGAGTGGCCGTAAAAGATCGCTTGAAGTTGGAAGTGCCAAGAATTTTCCTGCATACTTCAATCCTCTTTACGCTCTTCTCAATGTTTCTTTCAACTTTTTCTTCGAGGAATCAAATTTTGAGATATTTACACGAATGTATGTATGTATGTCTGTATGTCTGGCTTTACATGTATTTAAACGGAAGCATAAAGTGAGAATGAGTCATGAACTGCGCGAGTGGACAGTCGAATTAGCATATGTTTTATATTAAATTCTTGTTTATTTTTTAAATTAAATAAAAAGCGTGTGTTTTGTTTTTTCTTCGCTGACAAGCTGATATATGGTTTCTTATGAAGTGTTTGGGAATATCATTTTTAGATCGTGTTGAAATATTTAATTCCTGCATAGATGATCGTTTTAGCTGTTGTGGGTGCGTTTAAATTAAAGAAAATTTATTTTATCGCATGCGATGTTTTTTGGAGAATTTATATTCTTACTTATTATTTTCGCCTTTGATACGCAAATATACTCTGAGTGGCATGGGCTTATTGCGTTTGTGCGTACGTCTAGCATTTCGAGACACAATACATACATAATTTTTTTTTTTTTTTTTTTTTTGTAAATAAGTTCAATTATTTATTTGAAACTATTCACAATTCATTCTCTTGAAGCTCAAATAATCTGAAATAACAATTTTCAATTGAAATCATTTAGTTTATTTAACAGCTATTGCTCTCGCATCGTGGTAGACAAGGTAAAGAGATACGGTTGTAACCCTGTTTGTTTTTTTAATTAAAAAAATTTTAAAAATTTAAAAAATTTTAAAAATTAAAAAATTTTAAAATAATCTATAAAAAAGATTTTTTTTTAAACTTAAAAAATCAAAACGATTTTTTAAAATAAAAATAAAAAATTAAAAATAAATAGATTTTTTTAATTAAAATTTATTTTTAAATTTTAAAAATAAAATTTTTTTTTTAATTTAATTTAAATTTAAATTTTTTAAATAATCTATTAAATAGATTTGTTTTAAACTTAAAAAATCAAAACGATAAAATAAAAATAAATACATTTTTTTAATTAAATTTATTTTTTTAAAATGAAAACATCATATTTTTAAGCTTAAAAAAAAAAAAGATTTAAAAAAAAAAAATAAAAAGATTTAAAAAAAAAAAATAAAAAGATTTAAAAAAAAATTAATAAATTTTTTTTTTATTTAAAAAAATATACATACTTATAAGTATAATAAATAAATTTTTTAATTAAAATTTTTTTCTTAATTTTAAAAATTAAAAAAATATAATATAATAATAAATAATAAAATTTAAATAATAAATAAATTTTTTAATTGAAATATTTTTCTTAATTTTAAAAATTAAAAAAAATTTTTAAAATTTTAAAATTATAGATAGTGGGATCCCAGTCTTAGGAGCTATTTTATAAGCATGCAGAAGTTTGAATATCGAATTCATCGGACATTTTGTAGAGTATTTAGGTACTTCCGGTGCCGGTTTTCAGTTATAGGCGCTCTCTCCAGCTCTGTCAGAAATGAAAAACTTCATATAAAAAAAAGCTTAAGAAATGCTGAAGGAATTTTTGTGTCAGAAATTTTCTGTTAGCAGTCTCCAGTTCGTCAAAAAGTAGTTTCTGTTTTCGCCCCCTTTTTCTCTGCAAATAAAACACGGTAACACAGATTTTTCTGCTAGATATATTGAATGTTCCGTTCTTTCTGAAAGGAATTTAAACAGATGAGGCAAGTTCGAAAAAAATTAAATAGATTTAACAAAGTTTAATGTGTAATTTAACCGTTAAAAAATGGATAAATGAAGTAAAAATTTTCGATTATAAGAAATAATTACCCATAAATATTATTCACACTTACAAGTCCGAATCCATTTGAACAAATAAATAGCTTTCTTCGTGTTGACGTAAAATATATAGATATATAGATTGTCCCTATTGCATTAAAAAATGAAATTATGCTACGTTTTTTCCTTTAAGGAATATCAAGAAAATTCCTGCTGAGATTCCTTACAGAGCTGGAGAGGGTCCTTAAATCAGAAATTGTTTTCTTATATGCATTTTTTTTTTCTGTTTCATATCTGACAGAGCTCCATAATTATGATTATAATCAGATATGTTTGAGATATTTTTTATTTTTGTCTTTCTAAATTAAAAACTTAAGAATATAAGCCTTAAAAAAAGACGTTCTAAATAAATATACGTATGTCCGATGAATGTCGAGATATAATATTTTATCAAAGCAAAAACATTATTTTACGAAAAATAATTCCCATAAAGAAAATCACTGCCAAATTCAGGCAAGACTTCAAATTTAATGTGAAAAGTGATTTTAATTGTCTAAAGGAAATTTTTCAAAATATCTTGGAAAGATTTGCACTCGTTCTATGAAAGAAATTTTTGTTTTTCAAAACAAATAAACCCAAATATGTATTCGAATATAGTGCAATTTTGAATAGGAAGCTCATCGACCTCCTGCTGTCTTCGCATTCAATCAAATTGAAAGAAAATCAATTTATTCCTATTATCAACTCTTGCAGAAAGATTTGAAACTTATAAAAAATCCAAAAAAAGAAACTATATTCGGTTACTGTGAATATTAAAATAAAATAATTTAAATTCTTCCAATTATTTATCTTAAAATATTTCAAGAAAACGATGTTCGTCAGGCCTATGCATATGCTCAAAATTGAAAGGAGTTCGTGTTTTTTCTTTTATCTTTTTTATCATTCTCCTTATGTCGTACGAGTATTCAAATATTGCTTTGACAAAAAATCCAATTAAATTTGGATTAAAAGTATGGCTTCCACTATTTTCCGTAATACATTCGATGAAAGCTTTATAGAAATTTCTATGGAAATGATGTGTTTTAAAGCGTAAAATAAAGAAATGCTCCCACACTTTCTAAATTATTGTGTATAGATGTTTGTATGCTATGCATATATTTATGTGTGATGTATGTAGATGCAGCTTAAGCTACTGAATTTTCTATGCCCTATACCCTTCAGAATAGCTCAATGCAAGGAAAAAGCAATACGAAGAAAATGAAGAAAAACTCATTTACACAACAATTATTTTCTGATAGTCAAATCCAAGTAGACAAAGACAAAAATTACAATCAACTAAGACAAGAAACTTCTTGTTCGCCAGCTTGCCAACTATAATATTATCGAACTCTCCATTTAAAGTACCTACAAGTTAACGTAATACACTTTGGGGGTCGTTACTGCTTGGCTGGATTTGTATGTGTGTGGTTGTGGATATATTTAAATAATAGGTAGACAAAGTGGTAGTGTACAAATACGAGTACATGATTGTATACGTGTGTGTGTGTTTGTGTGTTTCAGAATATCTTTGGCGTTCATTAAATTTGCATAACTGCATGACAGTAACAGAGATTAAAAGGATTCTAGTCGATTGTGTGTTACTGTGTAGGTAAAGAGGAGGTAGGCTAGATAGAGATGGGTTAACTTTGCATGTGTCTGTATGTACGTTCGAATGTAAATGTGATGGAAGCTTTACACTGAGCTCAACCATAAAAGTCCTTCGAATTTTTTCTCATAATGATCAAGCAAGAAATCCCCTTCAAGGTGCGAATTTTCAATGTTGCTAAGAAGTGGAATGCCTTTTTGCATACCAAAAAGCTGCGGAGACTTTTCCTTTACCTTAACCATTTCGAACCAGTGTTGTAGGTGTGCTGCTATCACCATGTAGGTACTGCCGTTTGTCGTTCTTGTTATGCTTTGTAAAAAGGATCAAAAGGATTAAAGTCGAGTATTGCACAAAAAAAAAAGAAAAATTTGAGGAGGAAATATGTTTTTGCTTTTTGGCAAATAAACGATTGCACTGAATGATGCTTAGAATTGTGCTCGATGGGATTTGGCAGACATTTCTTGCCATTTACCTTTTACATATCCTTGAAAGTGTTGTTGTATGCATGCGGTTATAAGTGAGGCGGCAACTCTGAAGTATCATATCTCAATTGCACCTTAATTTGTGTTTATTTATACTTTGAGCTCGATTTAGTTTTTTCCTTCCTTCTTTTTTTTCGTGTCTTTTCGTGTTTCGAAAGGAAGTTCTCTTTGGTCGATTTATTGCTTCGCCACGGACAACTCTCATGGGAGATTGTAATAAATGCTTAATAGAAAAACATGGTCATTAATACCAATGATTGCTTTCTTATTTTGCATCCTTCAAGTGTATGGCTCTCGTAAAACTTTATTTCTTCTTCTTATTATGTACGCACGTCACATTTGTTGTCATTACAACTCGACTGAAGCCTTCGATGGAGGGAGGGAGAGCGAGAGAGTTGTGCTTTTGTCAACATTAAAGCGAAAATCACGACCATTCGTGCCAGAATTCTAACCTGTCCAAGGTGAAATTAGCTTAATTAGAATATATTATGTAATAAAATGGATTTTTATTAGCATTTCGTGTACCTATGTGGAATTTTATGGATTCTCTGCGTCGGTCCAGTTAATGAAGCCACGATTTTTACGAGGTGGATTCTCATCAATTTCAGCTTATTAAATGAAAGGTTGTCTGATGAGTAAACTTATTCGAGTAGAATTGTATTCGTATTTAGTTGGAGAAAATTCTGGACTTATTTTGTAATAAGTTAAATGGTTTTTAAATATGAACCTATTGATTAAATACTATTCATTGAAGTGTGTTTGGGTTTTTTGTGCTGGAATGATGCTGTACAGTTCTAAAGAGATCCGTGCTGGAAATTCCTTTAAATTGATGCGTGCCC